>VZSC01012640.1:79896-144869 GCA_013398225.1 Steatornis caripensis | reverse complement strand
TTTTTTTTTTTTTTTTTTTTTTTTTTTTAGATTGTGAGATGGAGAAAAGAAATGCATCTAACGCATCTACTATCTGCTCATATTTTGGTCCTGGTTGCTAAATAACCCCATTTAGCACCTGCCTGCCTGTTTGACCTGGCAACAAAAATGTTATGTTGGCATTTCTGACATCAATACCACCTTTTTACCCATCATCTTAAGGCTAAATTGAACCCTTCTGTGTCACTTGCTCTTCACTATGTTTATTTGTTTTGATCTAGTCTTTAGAGAAAAATCTAACCAGCTGTGTCTCACTCCTACTACGTGTTAGGGGCCGGGGCGCTCTTTTGTGAGACGTTGCTGCTTCCGTAGGTGATCCCCATACCTTCAACTTCCCCCTACTTCCCTGTGCTCCCTGCCCAGGTGTGAGGATGGAGCAGCCAGGTACGAAAGGGCTCTGACAGCTGCATCTTGGCACGAGGTCTTACTTCACTGTTGTGGCTGCTGAGCTAGCTGGTACCTTTCCCCACCTCTTACAGCCCTGTCCTGACAGCTTTGCTGGTGCCATGTTCGCTCGGGCAGGCACGGTGCTGCCAAGCCGGAGGTGGGGCTGTGCCCCGAGGCCAGTGCTCTGCCTGGAGCACTGCCTATGGCAATGCTGGTGTGTAGGAATCTTCTTTTCCTGCCTTTCCCCTCCTGACACCACTCCAAATGGAGCCTTGTGCTGAAAGCATCGCTGGTTCATGCAGTTTATGAATGTGATTACGTGTGCTGAAAGCGGCCTTTTTTATTTTATAAGGACCACTTGATAAATGTCACTTATTTGGTGACTCTTAGGCAACTGAGCGCATGGCCGCCTTCTCATCGGGAAGTGAATGCCAGACCCCGTCCTGTTTTCTGGAGTCGCAGCTGGCTGGTGGAAGAATAGGTTTGCCACTTGCCAGAAAAAGAGATGTGGTGTTTTTATGGTAGCCTGCGTAACACTACTTTCTTTCTTGGTTAAATCTACTTATTGCTGTGTTTGTGCCATTTCAGTTATTAGGTCCCACAAGATGGCACGAAGGTTCTTGTATGTGAAGCTTCTTCCAGAGAAAACCAAGCACCTGCACAAATGAAAGGTTTAGTACATGGTACCTGTCCTTCTTACAGAGAAATACCAGAGTGATTGCAGTGTGGTAGTGGTGAGCTGAAAAGGTACCTGCTATGGGCTGTGGGTGCGATGTTCCAGCTGTTGCATTACCTGAGGCCCATGTTGGGGCCACAAGTAATGCGTACACCTGCAGTTTCTGTACTTAACAATGTATGCCCCTTGTTGGATGAAGGGTTTGTGTGCGAAGTCTGGTGCTTCAGGGGCTGGGTGGAATTGGTGGTGAGAGCACTGTTTCATCCCGCACCAGACCGGCCAACCTGCAGTGCTGAGTGAGCTGCAGTTTGTTGAAATGTTCTGAGGTTTGTGAAGTTCATTGCACTAAAGTCCAGATCCCATGACCAAAGCAAGGACTATTCCAAGTATATAGTATTTTTTTGTGTAATTTTCCATATGAAACTAACCTTGCTTCCTCATTTGGCTTGGCTGCAATATTTATTACAATGTCGTTTCTTCTCCTCATTTTATTTTCCACTGCTATGATATTCAGGTTTAGTATTTATCTTCTAATATTTTCTGAATAGCAGAGTGCTTGCATTACTGTCAGTGACGTATAGTTAATCCTGAACACAGATAGCTGTGAGGAGTCCAGACAGAGAATTCAGCCCTTGGTGGCATGCTTGTGAGTGAGAAAATTAGTTTGGAAACTGTTGTTTGTTAAAATTGCTCCTGTGTTAATCTTGCTGTGATACCACAGCTTCTCGCAGCATGTGGGTTAGCAAGATGCTGGTGGCTGAGAATGAGGGCAGGTTCTCACTTTGGAAGAGTCTCAGCAAAGACTTTGGCTTACACCTTTGCTTTGAGGAGATTTACACTGAGGAATTTGCCCCGTTTTTCCATTGCCGGGCCTATCTTCCAGGTGTTCTCTTATCCCCAGTTGATCTTCTGGCCTACTTTCTATCCACACTACACATTAAAAGATGACCAACCTGTCAGTCTTGGCTAGCAGCAGGAGCAAACCTTGCATGCTTCAGGCTTGTTCCCTGGAGAGACAAATAATTCTTTCATGGTGCCCTTAGGATTGTCCCCCCTCCCCATGCCATATGAGCATCTTGTCCTGTTCTCCATCTTCCACTCCTTATAATGGGTTTTTCAATGTGCTTTGTAATAGCACTTGCACTTCCTTATTGCTCATTTTACTGATGACACTAAGGCTTCAGAGACTCCAATGTGTTAGCGGTGGAGCAGGAAATGCAACCAGATCATGTAATTCTTCCTCCTCTTTTCCTTCGAATGAATCAGTGCTCTTCGTTTCGGGATAAATGTTTCTTCTGTGATGTACTAACAAGACATCAGATTCAACTGCAAGAACAGAAGCGTGGCCAGGAGGATTTGGACTCCAGGGACAGTATCTGTCCCTTTGGTGTTGGGAGAGTGGGAACCACCCTTGTAGATGAAAAGCTTCTCTGAAGGACACTATGGCAAATGCCTGGGCATCAAAGCTTGGGCAGTGCTGTTCTCTGTACAGTTAGGTGGAGGGCGAGAGGGCTTGCTGCCGAGTGCTCAGAACACTCAGCACTGGGCTTTTGCAAATGAAATGGGTGTCCTCTGCTGCATAAGCCCTACATTGGCTGCTTGTGCTGTGTAAATTATGGCCAGGCACCTTTCCCAAGAAATGCTCTCTTTAAAATTGCGTTTTTCTGCTGCTGATGTACTCGTTTAGAATTGGATCTCTTCTGCTCGTTGCCTTCTTGTGGCAAGCACTCACCGGTGAGACTGGCTACTGGGGCACGTGTAGGGCAGTAGTTCCTGACCATCCCTCGGGCGTTTATCCCCTCGGACCGTACCTGAGATACCATCTGAACATTTCCCACTCCCTGTGTGTGTCTCAGAGAAATTCTAGAGGCCATTAAGCTGGGTAATTTACATGCTTCTTGAGCCTGTGCCTAGGGAAATATATTTCACAGGTAATTTCAAATCTCTTGGCGTGTGGAAGAAGTCATTATTCTAAATCGAAAGGGGCTGGTGATGTCATGGGCCCCATTGAAAGGACCACATTAGAGACTGGGATTTTTCTCTCTTACAGAAAGGAGTCCAAGGCATTATATTCCTAGGGTGTTTGGATGTCAGATGGTTTTGGTTTTAATGTCGATACTCATTTAGAAATGCAGAAGAGTGAATTATCTTGTAATCTTACATTTCAGTTACATGTGAGCGTCTTGTGTGTGAGGGCTGGGAGGAGACCCCCTCTGGGGTTATCCATAGGGGTATGAGTTTCCTACTTTTGTGTTTGAGGGGTGTCTTCCAAGGGCAAACAAAATTTAGCCACAGGAGGTCGAGTTGCAGTTCTGACTGCTGAAAGTCTGTCTGGATTTGAGACTACTGCTTCACCTTTCAGGTTCAGTTCTCCCTTCCTGAAAAGAAAGAAAATATTTGTCAGACATATTAGGAGGATTTGACAGTTTAGTGTTGATCAGTTCCTTCAAAATGATGTTTGATGGGCTTTTGCACCATCTGCGCTTTAATCATGATATTGCAATAGCGAGAGGAGGGAACGTGGACCATAACTGTGCTAATTGTGAAGCAAGGTTGTGGGTGTGCTGCTGGTTTGTTACTTTGAGGTGTCTGGCAAGGAAGAGGACACACCTGTGCTTAGGCTCCAGTAGAATTTCCTAGTGACCCTTCCCGTTTGAAAGGAAAGACAACTTGTTGCAGGCTGGTGTTGACTTGCAGCAGGGGGCACTCCCAGGCTGCTTGGCACAACATCCTTATTCCTAAAGGTGCTCCAGCAGAGCATCCTCCTTTCACGAGGTCCTCCAGGACAGGAGGCACATGCTTTCCAGTGCGATAAGCTGACTGTGGCTGGAGATGGGGGAACTGAACCCGCCGGACCAACATCCTGAGTGTGTATAGCAAATCCCGTAGTATCTTCTGAGTATTTCCAGTGCGGTTCAGTAACCTCCATTTCGATAGGCTTGTATCCTTTCCAAAGGAAAGTTTGTATGTTTATGCTTTTTCCTGTGGAGGGAGCAGTGTTTGTCCCAGCTGGATGGGCAGAAGCAGAGAGAGAGGAGATGACCTGTGAAAGCTGACGGTTTCATCCCTGTTGCTATAATGCCCTGAGCGATGCAGCAGCACTGGGACAAAATCAGGCTGGGCTTCATGCTTCCACGATCCCTGACTCGGAGCATGTCTGGATGCCACCTTACAACAGGAGAGGTCCTGCAGACAGCTTTTAGATATGTGTCACAAAGTAGTGAGGTAATGGCACAAAATACTGTAAACTATTATTTATTTTTTAATGCTCTCAACCCCCACCCCTTTTTTCTTTCATTGCTGAAAGGGAGTAATACAGTGAAGAGCTGCTGCAAGTGAAAGTGACAGCATATGAAATAACAGGGTTCTGGGTATTCAGCTGGTGAGAGATACAATGAGTGAGCATCGCTAAGTGCTTTATAATAACAATGATTACAACGCTCTCTTAGGAGCCAGGAATCTCTCAGGTAGGGGGATGGTGGGGGGAGGAGTTGTTCGATATGGGGGATTTAACTAGATAGACATCTAGTGACAGTGACACCCAGAAAGCCCCTGAGGAATGTTGCATATGATGCTACTCCAAAAACCCCAGAAGACTTGGATTTTAGAGGCTGAAGAATAAAGGCAATGGATGCCCCTAAATAGATCTTGTAGCAGGAGGTCTTTGTGGCAGAGGTTAATGAAACCTAGTGACCCAATTAATCATCGCATGCTTAGTCTGTTTCTGATCAGTTGTAATCTGCAATGGGAAGGGTGGATGCAGAAAGAAGTCCTCCAGTGTCCTGTGGCTAGTAGGAGTTACTCAGCGTGCCATTTTCGGCTTGGCCATGTTTGCGGTTTGCTGCAGCTCTCCATAGAAGCATGACTCTTCCTGTCATTAGGAGCATCTTGGTGGAGTACCTTGTGTGAACAAGAGCACGTTGGGAAGCTCTTTCCCATTGGGTGCTGTAGTCAATCCTTTATTTCTTGGTTACCACTGTGGCGTAACATCTCTCCCTCACCCTTTAAACAGCACAGTGGAGAAACGAGAGATGACGACAATGTATGTATTCAAAACGCCACTCCAGCCATCAGGACATGGCGCTGCTCTAGCGTGCTTTGACGCGTATCTTNTCTCCCTCACCCTTTAAACAGCACAGTGGAGAAACGAGAGATGACGACAATGTATGTATTCAAAACGCCACTCCAGCCATCAGGACATGGCGCTCCTCTAGCATGCTTTGACGCGTATCTTGACCAGGCTCTTCACGCAAATGACCCAAGCAAGGGTCATTTTTTTGCTTTTTGCATTTTTGCATTTTTTTGCTGTTTTGCTTTGTCCAATGTCTTACTGTTTGCATAGCCAGCAGGTGGTTGTGAACTATCCTGAAGTCTTGCAGGAGCCAGCTTGGATAGTCCTGCTGTTATTGAGCAATGATAGAGCAGCACAGGGCAACACAGAGCATCTAATCACAAAACTGATTCACTGTGCTTTAGATGACGGTGTTCTAGTGGCACAATACAGAAACACTACCCAGCCTGTCATCTTCTAGCCATTTAGTCTGATATACTTGAGTGACAGCTTCAATATTTCTCCAGGCTGTGAGAAAAGCTTTCCCACCTCCAACAAAAAGTGCAGATCCAGCAAGGTGTGGCTGTTTTGTCTTCTGGAGTGGTTCAGCCTTCCATCTGGTGATGAGGATTTACTGGAATGAACAAGATGATGCAACAGTCTATCCTACTTCTGTCTAGCTCCCAAGAGAGTAATGAATTATACACAGAATAAACAAATAACCTGATATGTCTGTCATTATATCATAAAGGACTTTAATAATTCATGCAGCTTGCAAAATCCTTACTAAGACCTACCCTGCGTAACCTTATCTTTGCAGCGGGGGATGGGATCTCTTCAGCCTCCGCTCAGATTGCATCTGTGAAACAGAAGGAGTCAGCGAGGAGGAAGGTTTTATCATAAAACTTCATCTGTATAATGGGTTACGAAGCGACGTGCAAGTGTTATCAGCCATTGGGGTCTCAGGGGATGCTGAAAATGACAAGTGGCTGCACGGGGTGAAATTTATGCAGATAGCGTGCTTCATAAAACTGACACCTGTTCACTTATTTATTAATTCTTTGTGTTTCAAGTCCAGATTTGTGACAGGCTTTAAGATCAGGAGCCCAGTTCTAATCTGCACAACAAGAGTGCAAACATGGTGGAACCCACCAGCCTCTCTCACTCCTGATGTGCATCAGCGAGTGTGCCATAGAAATATAGTTTCAAGAGGTAAAATAAGAGCATAGCTTACAGAAAAGCACAGAGGCTGAGGCATTTGGCTCCAAATAAAACAGTTGGTTTGGGTAGCACATTGCTAGTATCACCAGTACAGCTCCAGTAATGGTAGCCATTGCCTTTGGCTGATTTTGCTTGTGTTACAGTTGTGGAGTTGCATGCTGGTGCTTCTGCCACCTTCACATGAGAGGTCAAAGTATGTGACCCACGCATTAAACTTTCCAGTCGCAGGACCATCCACATAGCAGCAGGAACAGTTGATCTGGATCTCCAGACATAAATTCAATAACTCATTTATTCCTGTTGTAAGGCAACCAAATTCAGTTTTGCTTATACAGCTTGCAAGTGGCTTGATTAGACTCCCCACACAGCGGAGGACTTCTTGCTGAACTTGTTCTGTCTCCCAGTTGAAAACAGCAAACTACTGTATTGTCTTGAGGTGCCCACTTCTGCTTCCACTTACAGAAGTATGAGTTGGTCACAGTGTCCTGAGATCAGATTTACTCCTTAAGACAGTTAGGATTAATTCTTGCACATTTTCAGTGTATTTGGGGATCCTCATTTAGAGGTCCTGCCAAATAACACTCTTAATGTTCAAGTACCTGTCAAAGGATGGCTGCGTCATTGAATGACGGCCTGGAGATAAGTTCCAGGCTGATAAGGATGGGGGGAACTCGATGATGGGGTTCATAGCTGGAAGTGCCTTTCGGGAAAGCGCTGTCCTCTGCCTTACGGTCTGCAGAAGATATTTACAGTGGTTGCTTTGCCATTTGTTCTTTTCATTGCTGTATTAGAGAGGCGCATGCATGCACTTGATCAGAAGAATGCGGTGCCTGCGTGGGGGCCTTTCGCGGCACTGCAGGCAGATGTACCCACTAACACATTCAGTGACTTCTCCTTCCTCTTTCTGTTGGCAAATCATCCGCTAACAGATTGCAATTTTCCTCAAACCTACTCTTAGGCTTTAAATTATTCACGGAATTATCCTTTGGCCTCCAGCTCCCTTGCATATCAAATACTCCTAATCAGCTTTTTGTAAAGTTTGAAATTCAAGATGTTTTGATTGGACACGTAGCTCTCAACAAGTAGTTGTCGTGGCTTTTTGTCATACTGGGAGGGCATTTCAAGTGGGGTCCTGCAGGGATCTGCCCTGAACCTGCTTTTCTTCAACAGTTTCATTAATAACTTAAGCAATGGAATAGGAAATATGCTTATAAAATTTGCAGGTGACACTGAGCTAGGAGGGGTTGGATGTACTTTGGAAGGTATTATCAGAATTCAAAATGATCTAGAAAAATTGAACAGTGAGCTGGATATCAGCAAAATGAAATTCAGTGAAAACAAATGCAAAGTGCTGCACTTAAGGAGAAATCAAATGTACAAATACAGAGTAAAGAACGTCTGTCTGGGTAGCGGTGTGGCAGAAAAGGTCTTGAGAATTATCTTGGATCACAAACTCTGGGTCAAGGAAGTGCTGTCGTAGCAGAAGGGCATGCTTACTCTGCAGTGTGCAGTAGTTTCTTGGACAAGGCTGGGGAGGTGCTGTTTTCCTCCTTGTACAGCACTGGGTTTGACTTCTGTTGGAGTACCTGATCTCACTTTTTGGCATGAGTCTTTGGAGATGTAGGTAAATTGTAGAGAATCCAGAGCAGGGCAGCCACAAGGATGAAGTGTTTAGAAAACGGTGCAAAAGAGGGAAAGATGGAAAAAACTGAATCTGGAGTAGAAAAATAAAGAATTGAAGGGCAAAGGATGCACCAGAATAATGATCTTGCAGTTCTTAGGAGCTTGTCGTAAGAATTTTTCAGTGTCTGCTGTAGGTGGGATAAGTGGGAAGAGAGAAGTGACACTTAGGGGGAATAAGAAGGGAACTTCTTCACCACATGGTGAAAAACGGACCTGGAAGAAGGTACTGTGGGGATCTGGGATTCACCTTCAGCAGAGGATTTAAAGAACAGATGAGACAATAGTTCATGCAGAGGGTTCAGGCGTTTAGATGTCCCAATGCAACCAATGGTGGAAGAGGAATTCCCAAAGACCCTGCCATCCCACATGTCTGTGACTGGCTGAGCATCTACTACATGTTCTGTTTCCAAGTGGAGTTAGACCTCAAATGGTTAGTGCTTCTGTCTTCCAATACAGAAATCATATTTAAGGAACAATTTTCCTGTTGCCCTAAATGTCGTTGGTGGTTACTGTTGGGTTTCTCACAGGTACTTACAAGAATATATGTACTCAAGAACTGTTAACGAAACATAAATTTTCTGTATAATTGTCAGACTATTTTCCGCTCACTTTTTGCCTAGCTCTACCTATCCTGCAGGTTGAGAAAACTCCCTAGTTATCCTTTTGATTGTATTGTAATACTTGTCGGAGCATCAAACTGGGATCAGGATGAATCTGGTAGGGGGTTTGGCACTTGCTTTTTTTTTTTTTCTTTTTCTTGCAAGACATACCCTGCTGCAAAAAATTGTAAAGATGAAGCAGACAAAAAGATAGGACAGAGAAACAGGTGCAGAAAGTTAGTGTTTGAATCAAAGAGAACAAAGTGATTTGGTGATAGAGCTGAACATAGAACACACTATTCCACTATCTTTCCCTGTCAGGTTTCTTAAAGACCTTCTTAGGTATATAGTTTCAACATTGATTTGTCCCTTCCTTCCCTTCTATAATAAAGTCAAAGATGCTTTCTTATTATAGGGAAGACCAGATGGTAGAGGTGAATAATGTCTTGACAAATATTAAGAAAAGACTAATCCAGCAGGAAAATTTTTCCCACTCCTCCTTTATATAAACACCTGTGCACATTCTATAAATTAAAAAGGAGTCATAAAATGACAGCGTGGGAGGCTTGATAATGTCTGGAAGCATGGTCAGTAAGTTACTTAGTTATTTTGAAGGAAACCAGTGCTCTCTGGAAGTTGTACCTTCAGGGGAAAAAGAAAGGCAACTTGTTTTTCCTTGATGGGTAAATACTGGCTTATTTGGGGTTTTACAGCCTAGGTATGTAAGAAAACTCAGAGGTGGCATGAGCATGCAGACACGCATGCACGTGTGCACAATGACACGTGCTGTTATAGTTAAAGAATTAAGCATCTTGAAGGAATAAGCCAATTATAAGAAGTTCCTGTGCAGCAAAAATTAGACAACACAGTAATTAATAACCTTATTAAATAGCAATATTTGGGCACTGAACCAAAGCATATGAATCAGAGTGAAGCATTCTTGGCTGAACACGCTGCATGAAGTGTAGATGCTTGTATAGAACACTCTTTGTATGGAACTCAATAAGCTTTGGGACAGTATATCTACTTAGCAAGTAGTTTTTCCTCTTGTCCTTTCATGTTCGTGTGGATCTTTCTCTTATTTTTTGGGCCGGGAAGGCAGCAAGAGAAAAGGACCGAGTCTCCTGGGTTTTTTTACCTTCCTCTCTTGCTCGCAACCAAACAAGCACTCTCCTAAGGCTGCTTTAAAAAAAAAAGTGTCCTCAAGCAGAAAACTAATTTTCTTTCCTCTTACTTCTCCTTTCCCTGTGCTTTTGTGAGAGGCAGCTTGCAATGAGGCTTGTATTCATTAGTAGTGTGTGGGCTGCCAAGCAGAGCCCCAGGAGAAGGCTGGTCTTAATCTGCAGAGGGGTGCCTGCACCTCATGGACGTTACTCTGCAGAGGCAGCTCTAACAGCCACGGTGTTTCTGGTCTCCAGCCTGGCTCAGGTGCTGATGCAGGAAACTGTCGTACCCGTTTCTGGGTTATGTATGAAGAGGTGTGACCGCAGCCCATGAAAGATCTGTCCCATGGACCCTGAGCCACCAAGGGACAGAGCGATGCTGGGCTGAGCTGCAGCGGTACATCCTGGTGGTGCTGGCCACAGGCTGTCAGTGCCTGGCTTGCACTGGTGGCTTGTCTACAAATGTCATCAGCTTCTGTACAGAAGACCGGGACTCCAGGCTGCCATCTGTTGTGTGTACAAGTGTGGGAGGATGCAGGCCAAGGACCGCCTGTCTCCTGCCTTTCCAGGCAATTCTCATTCTCTTCTGAAACCACATGGCTGGAGCAGTGGTGTAGCCTCAGAAACCAACATGGACATGCACAGAAGTCTCTGTAACTCTTTGGGTCACCTAAAGCATGAAATGTGCCCTATACCTAAATAAGGGTTGTTGTGACCAGTGGCAAGGCACAGACGCCTGCTGAGCAGGAGTGGGACAGGCTTTGCTTCCTGGCCCTCACTGTAACAGCAGTGATTTGTCTCCTGATGTGCTGCTTGTTACAGTAAATATTTTTGAAGTTCTGCTGCTTTTTTAAAGCCTACTTTATCTCATCTTTAAGAAAAATCAAATATGCAAATTATGAAATCAGCATTTTTGTAGTTTTCTTTGGTGAGGCAGTGATAAATGGTGTTGTGTTTTCAAAAATCATATATGTCCCTTGTTAAATGTTGCACAGGAGGCTGTAAAATACACATGGGAAGGAAACAAAACAATTTTGTGCAATGCAAGAGATTTTTTATGTGTATCTTGAATGTGTGCGATCCTGTGATAGTTGTAGAGTTGTTGGGTTGGAAGAGTCCCATGGAGACTCCCCAGCAAAGGCAGAGCCAGCTGAGATGATGGGGGCTCGCTGGGATGTGCTGTACGTGTCCCTGCTAAAGAGGGAGCAGGGGATGGCAGGGCTACCAGGCTCCTTGCGTGCAGTTCCTGCATGCACAGAGCTACTGAGTGCCATCCCAAATACTTCAGCTCAAAGGTTTTCTCCTCGTTCATGTTAATTCACTACAGAGGACACTGAAGTGGTACTCTGTTTAAGGGGGAGGCTGCACACATGGCTCATAAAGGGGGCCTGGTGGCTTTCTGTGAGCAGCACTACATCCGTGCTTGTGGCTTCCCAGTGAGTGCATCAGCTGTTTTCTTTATACTTTATTTGTAAATGCCATTTCACAAGAGCAGTAGGGCACTCCAGGCTGTGCGTTTTGAGGAGTTATCGCTCCTCAAGCCCTGTAACACCACCTGAGGCATGCAGTAATGGCCCAGGAATGCAATGACTGTCATGTCTTATTGCTTACATCTTCCATAGGAGACACGCTTCAAAGAGAAATCTCCATGTTCATAATGGGCTATCAGTTTCTTTGCCCTCTTCATCCTTGCTGCGGTTGTCTTACATAAAATTTTAAGTGCAGTGACTCGGGAGAGAAACAAGAAGCAGAAGGTCAACTGAGACAGAATAATAATGGGTTTTAGGGGCGCCGGGGGGGGAATGGGTGGATTTTTTTTTTCTGTGGTAGCTTTTAACCCAGCACATGACAAGTGATAGGAAACCTCCAAATTCTGACACATGGCCTACTCTGAAGACTTGTGGTCATGGACGTTACTAGGGCTAGAGGGACATAGTAATGGGTCAGATACACACAAGGGCTTTTGCCAGTGCTGTGGGTAATGGATGTGCTAGTTGGAAAAAAGATATTTTTTTTATTTTTTTTTTTTACTACCACTGGTGAAAAGCTCTTGTATAGCCATGCTACACCAAAAAAAAGAAGCTGCTTCTGTTATTACTTGTTTTGATCTAGAAACTTGGTGTCAGCTATGCAGAAATCCCGTCCCCCAGTTTTTGATAGCGTAATACACTTTTTTTTTTTAAGTGGTATCTAAAGCTTGTACTACAAGACTTACCGGGACTCTGAGAAACTGCTGGTACGTAATGTTGAGAGCCAGGTAACACAAGGCTGCACAATTAAAGCAAATTGCAGTCATTCCCATGAATGAAAAATCCAATGGCTTTTCCCTAAAATAGTAGTACTTCTTGGGGCGGAGGCAGGGGGTGGAATACATTTAAAAACATTTTTTTAAACAAATCTGCTGACTAAATTTAAATTAATTTTAAATCCCAGCCCAACTGAGTGCTCAATGTCTCTTTTGCATATAACAACAGAGTGATACTGATGCCTCTGTCTTCCTCTATAACTAATCCTCTCTGAAGGCTTGGCAATATGTGACATTTATGCGGATGTGAGCAGTTGTTGATGAATACAGCTCAAGATGGACGGTAATTTTCATTTGGTGATGTAGGTGTTCCTGGAGGGAGCTGACACGGGCAGGTGTCACTGAAATCAAGGATCTTGCACAGAGCTGGAAGTTAAGGAAAAGTGTTAGCTTCCCGGATGTCCTCAGCAGGGTTTCTTGGACCTGTAGCTAAGCATGAGCATATAATTGATTTTTCAGTTCAGCGGACAAACTGGAGGAGGGGTAAAAAAAAAATTTTTTTAAATTCAGTTTTGGTGTTTCAAGGCGTTTTCTTAAATGAATGACTTGTGTAGAAATAAATAATTTTGGATGAAAATACTTCAGAAGATTTATGGGCAACTTTGGACAACCTGAATAAAGCTTTGATGGCAAATAAAATGTTTGACTGAAAAAGGGAAAGGAAAAAAAAAAAGCCCAACCCAAAACACCACTCAGCTCTATTTGTGACCCGTTACCTTTACACTGGCAGTCCCACTGAAGGCTTTGCTTTCCCTGCTTTGGCAGAAAGGTGGGTTTGCAGATGTCTTCACCCATTTCCCTCTCTGGATTTTCCCTCCTCCCCAGCTAGGCTCCCATAGGAGAACAGATAGCATTACCTCTGCAGGAATGTGGGAAATAGCATGAGTTAATTCTGGAAAAACTGGGAAGATTTGGCATGTCCAATTAAATCTTGTTTTCGTCCACAGCCTCGTATGTTATTAACTGGCATGCATTTGGCCCGTGTGAGTAACATGCATCTGCCTGCCAGTCCCTCCCTCTGTCTTCTTTCGTCTCCCCACTGCTGACAAGTGATGCTTCAGTTTTGTTCTGCTGCTCATCTCAGGTGTCTTTCTGCTGTGATATTTCTGCCCAGCTTTTGGGTTATGCTGTATAATTCAGAGTCCTCCGTGGCCTTGCTTCTTAGTTGGGTTTCTTTGCTGCTTGATCTTCAGGAGAGTCTCTTCTGTGGTTTTGTGGGTGGTTGGGGAGTGTGCTGCCTAGGGAACATCTCTGTGCACGAAGAATGAAACCACTCCGTGATGAACCCAAGCAAAGTGCAAAACCACTGAGCTGATCTGCTCCCTCCCATGGTCATGCTGGGCTTACCTTCGACTCCTTTGTTCCTTCCCTCCTTTCTCCAGTGTAATGTTGAGGGATGAATATTTCCGTGGAAAAAGCACCAGTCGCAGTGCCAAGTGGTGCAGAGGCAACCGAGCATTGCTTTTCCAGGTCAGATGGGAGATTTGACATTTGCGTGACCAGCAGCTGGAGTCAGGAAATCTCATTAAAAAAAGGAGAGTTATCAAGTTGTATGGATTTAAAATAGGGGGGGTTGTTGTTGTTTTAACTTAGTGTTATTGCTCTAAGTGGAAAGCTGTATGGTTGAATGTATCTGGACGTGAGTCCAGAGGAGGGCCATGAATATGATCGGGGGCTGGAGCACCTCTCCTGTGAAGACAGGCTGAGAGAGTTGGGGTTGTTCAGCCTGGGGAAGAGAAGGCTCCAGGGAGACCTTATAGCAGCCTGCCAGTGCCTGAGGGGCCTGCAAGAGAGGTGGAGAGGGACGTCTTACAAGAGCATGGAGTGATAGGATGAGGGGTAACGGTTTTAAACTGAAGGAGGGCAGATTTAGGTTAGGAAGAAACTCTTCACAACGAGGGTGGTGAGACGCTGGAATGGGTTGCCCAGAGCAGTCGTGGATGCCCCCTCCTTGGAAGTGTTCAAGGCCAGGTTGGGTGGGGCTTTGAGCAGCCTGGTCTAGTGGAAGGTGTCCCTGCCCATGGCAGCGGGTTGGAACGAGATGATCTTCAAGGTCTCTTACAACCCAAACCATTCTACGATTCTATATCAGAGAGTGTTGCGCATGTTGGAAGGACAGGCAGCCAGCTCCCTTGCTGTACAGGGATCAGGATGAAGGACATGCCATGTGGCAGCTCCTGACCCTTTCCACTGCCCCAGGAGGCAGCTGTGCCCCATGGTGGACAGAAATCAGTGCCCGGCTCAGATTGGGCTTAGCTAAAGGTCCAAAGCAGCTGAGTTCTCGGGCACTCAATGCCCTGTACTTGGCTGCTGGCTCTGCCCAGGTCTCTTCTGTTGTGTCGCAGCAATAATCCATTGCTGCAGTAGGACAGGCACCGCTGGTCTTGCTGTGGCTCTGTGTTTGCTCTCTGCCACAGAGCCCTGCTGAAGCAGTAAGCTGTTTTCTGTACACCACAGCACTGCAACCATGTTAATCACTCTGGGCTTAAATAATTATCTACTGCAACTGTTTACATAAGAAGGGAAAAATACCCCACAACTTGTAATTTTGGTTGTACCTACCCCCCTTTTCTCTCTGTGGTGCCTTGTGCATAAATTTTGAGGTTGAAGTTTATAACCTGCCCCAGCCGTAATTCTCAAAGCTTCATTTTCTTGGTATTCTGCCTGCACCTGGTGCTGCAGAAAGAGAGCAGTTAACTTAGCTGAGGGCACCGATTTTCTCCCTTTCCCTTCAATTGCCTTGCTTATCTGCAAAGTGTCAGGGCTCTGACTCTTTTTCTCTTTCTTTCTCTCCCTTTCTGTTTCTCTCTGTCTCTCCATCTCTTGCAGTATGCAGTACTGGGCCAGGAGGCTGGAGCAGGAGATTGATGGAGTGATGAGGATATTTGGTGGAGTCCAGCAGCTCAGAGGGGTAAGCTGTCTGTCTTTTAGCTGTGCTGCCTTCCTTGTGGCAATGAATGTTCTCATCTGCAGAAATCACCTGTGTGAACACTTGCAATAAGTCACCCCCCTGGCTCACTCCATGTGCAGGGTCATGGCTGGCTGTGCTTCTGGTTGCTGGTCAATTTGATGCATTTATCGAGTGTGTGGGAGTGAGTGTGTTTTGCATCTGTCTGTCTCTTGGGCTGCATGTCACTGCTATCTGAGCATGTACCTGTGGTTTTTTTTTTCTATATGATACACAAAATGCGTCTTAAATTCAACTAACCTTTCCTTTAGGGACTGAGGGTAGTTTAACTTCTGTTTTAATTTTAAACTTCTGTTGACAAAGCAGGAAATGTTCAAAGGATAATTTGACTAGCCGTTGGAAGCTCTGTGTTTTTAAATATGCATTGCAGATAAAACTATAATTCTTGTTTGGCTTCTGTTTCCAAGTGCCCAAAACAAAGCCCTGTTACTGACGCTGGCATCTGCCTCCTGCTCCCTGACTTAGCACTGAGGGCCAGGTACAGCAGGCTGCAGAAGCCGGACCTCCCCTTTTCCTGGCAGCAGTGCTCTGGGTTGGGTAAGGGCAGATACAGAACGGCTTCGTTGTGGTTTATTAGGTTTGTGAATCAAAGGGTCTTTAAGACCTTCCCCGTTTCCTCTTCCCAGTAAGACCCTGTTTCCCCTTCCCAATGCTGTTGTGCTGACTAGCTATTTTGAAATTGAAGAATTTGAAATTAGGGTTATGGTGCTAATCTAAAGAAAATATGCTTCTCTAGCATGATAAATATGTTGCCCCAGAAAAAAGCATGGGGTGTCTTTGTGTTTTCTCATGGCAGTGGCACGTTCTTCTCAGATGCCAATGATTTATGGGCCTCTTGCTGTCTGTCTTACACTAGTAGCTATACTGGCTTCAACAGAACTGTTCATGTTTTACACTGTTGGTTGTAACCCATTATCTAAACACAGAAGTTGGATGATTTTCTTTTAAATGCATTTTAAAATTAGTTTAACTGAAGGCTTGCAAAACTCTTCATAGTCCATCCATTCATTTGCATTCGTATTTGAGCTCTAGAATGGTGTATCTGGGCTCTTCTTGCATTCGTTTTAACTGAAGTTCAACTGGGCTGATATCAAGTGAAAAGCGTATAAACCATACATACCACTTTGGTTTTAACAAATATTTTTGATACTGTATTGTATCCGTGCATTTGTGCAATGCAGTTTTTGCATGTTGGCAGGACATTAGGATCAGAGTCGGGGATGCAAGTTTCCCAGGAAGTACGTAGCTGCAACAGCCAGCGTTCTCTTTAGCAGAGCACATTTATAAAAACAGAAAAAACTGCTACTACATTTGGTACACGTCCTCTCTCACAATTTATTCTTATTAGCTTTGATTTTGCTCCTTTGCATGTTAAATAGGTATATCATGTAATTTTTTTAATGCCATAATTAAATAGAAATTACACCTCCAATTTGCCAGCACTTGACTCCTATTGGCCAGTCAGTCAATTACAGGTAAGAGAGCTTCCCACTTTTTCTGTTTAATTCTTCTGATAGAACATAGTGCATCACTTTAATGGATTAATATCAGATAAACTGACTACAGAGGGATTGAGGGGGTTTTTTGAAACCTGTTTTGGAACCTTGTTGTGAAGGGAGGGAGCCGTGCATGATTATTGTATCTGGTGAATGCATAATCCACCTGAAGCCAGGAAATGAGCTACTGAAAATTCCAACATGCAGCCGTTAAAACACCAGGTGTGACTAGCAGAGACTGGCTGTGGATCTCCAGGGAGCAACTTGGGATGTGGAGTTCAGGTTTGATTCAGAAATGCAATATCAAGTGAACGACACTTAAAGACCACATCACTTGCTAGGGCAAACTAGCATAGCTACACTGATGTGAAATAGCACGAAGTGCTTCATCCTGAAGAACTCAGAGCTGTACTGGCAGAGAGTCCTCTTGCCCACCAGTCGCACACTGGTTCATCTGGACTGCAGTATGGGAGCTGTTTAATGTCATAAAGTGGTACTGTAACCTGTTTTGAGACATAGATTGAAAGAAAAAATTGAAGAAAAATAATCCATATTCTGCTGCAATGACACTGGAAATTTAGAGGGTGTCAACTAGTTGTTAAAGATGGGACTTGGTCTGTGCATCCCTTCTTGTGAAGGGCACTACCTGGGCATGACTTGGACTTTGTAGCTCACCAAGCTCCATCGTCATGCTGGTTTGCAACCTGGATGCAGGTTTTGGCGTCCAGTACCAACCCACAGAGCTGGNTTCTTGTGAAGGGCCCTACCTGGGCATGACTTGGACTTTGTAGCTCACCAAGCTCCATCGTCATGCTGGTTTGCAACCCGGATGCAGGTTTTGGTGTCCAGTACCAACCCACAGAGCTGCGGGGTGCCCTGACACAGAGAGAGCGGGAGCAGGGGAGAAGGGAAAGCCACTGCCTGAGGAGCAGTGGGAGCTGAAACATCCGTCTAGCTGGAAGCAAATCCCACCCACTAGGATTTCTCAGAAAGGTTTATTACGAAGCAGGAATAGGTCCACGTGGGGCAGGAAGAATAAAGAAAAGCAGGGCAGGATGGTTAAGGAAAAATGGGGCAAGTAGAGCCTGATCTTTGCCAAAACTTGCTGATGTTTTTTGGGGTTGCCATGTTAGCCTGGGACATTCAGAGTGTCTTGCAGAGGGGGGCTTCTAGTACATAGTGCATAGGGAGTGATACTAAAAGTAGGGGAAAAAATGCTCCAGAGTCACCGAAGACAAAACTGGTCCTTCTGAGCTCGGTGGCGTCTGCCGTGCAGGCACTGGGTCCCACTGCCAACTGTCATGGGTCTGTGAAGCCTGTGAGCGCTGGGGATGCTGCCATGCCAGAAATGGATCTTCCCTTTCCAGTTCAGGCCCGGCTACGAAAGTGACAGACCAGTAAATAATAATAAAAATATCCTCCTCCAAGGTTTGTCAGGTTTGCTTAAGAATATTTTTTTTTCTTGTATTGCTGTGAAAGGATGTGGACCTGTTCTTTGGTTATTGACTGGAGTCGTATAACTGTTGTGGCATATGAGGCATGAAATTTATTGTCAGAAATATGGTGTCCAGGAACATAACAGTGCTGAATATTTTATCTTGCTGGAATGCTGCCCACCCAAGAATGACTTTTATTTTAACTCTTCAGTCATTTCCTAGAGTTGGGGGTACTAAACGTCAAATGCTCTTGCTTCCCTCCTCTCCTGCAGGGTGGACAGGCAGTCATCTCCTGTGCTTCCCCTGGGGAGACTAGCCAAGCTTACACCGTTCAGATGCTTCTTTGCTCCAGTGGAGCATTTTTCTGTAGCAATTACAGAGGGGGGTGAGAAGCTCTGAGATGCAAAGGGGTGTCATGCCAGAGGCTCGCCTTTCAGCTGTGGGACACCACCTCGTCTCTCTTCTGAAGTGCAGACCTTGAAAACGCTGAAGTGCAAATGTCCCTGTTGGTCAGAGAGGCTGTGGTAGGGCTACGTGTCTATCTGAATGCTGTGGGCTTGGGGCTGTAGGGAGGACCTTGGCCTTGCTGAGTTGATTCTCTGCCCAGCGGAGTCAGCGTTCAGCGCTCTGGGTGCTTGTGGTGGTGTCTGGCTGGTTGCTCCCGGCGTGCCTCAAAAAAAATCCCAGCACTCGGGGATTAGGGCATGTTTCTTTTCCTCTGTCCTTGTCTCCCTTGTGGCTCACCAGAGATAATTGAGAGCACAAATCATTGCTAATTTAACTCTGACTGTCACGATGATAGTGGAACCCTAAAATGCTAGCTGAGTAGGTTGAAATTCTTTAAATAATTTTATTCTAGAATGAGGAATATGACACTAAAGATCCAACTCCTTGACATCTGTTCTTTTTCTGTTAGTGACTTTCCTTGTGGCTATGGTAGACTCCATCAATTTGCAGGACAAGAAAATGTTTGGGTTTGACATTTTCTGCTACACTGCACTAAATTTCTGTTTTGTCCAGTGTTTTGGCACAAGTAAAAGTTGTTGACTTTAGTCAAAATGGACAAATTTGTTGTGTTTCCAGCCTAGAAGATTTCTTTATGTTGCAAAACCTGCTCCAGCGTAGACTCTCTGGTTGAGAGACATTTCCCATGCTCGTGCAGCCCTGTCCAACCTACCAGTGTCCTGCTGCGCTCGCATTCACGGCAAGACTGACGGCAGCAGAGCCACGTGTGCCGCTGGGTTTTGTGCCTCACTGAGCAGCTACCCTATATGTTGTGTTAAACCTCCTTTGCTGGATAGCCGGGCTGAGGTTGCAAGTCTCCTCTGGCTTGTTACCTAAGTTGTGTTTGATCCTGTGTCTCCTGAGCGGAGAAGCTAGCTGGTCGGACCATGTCGTCGTCCTCCTCCAGTACCTTTTATCTGTGGCTGCCTGTTAACGCTCTTGGTTCTTTGCTGAAAATCGCTGAGGAAGTCAAAGTCTTCAGAACGAGATGGGGAAAAACTAAGCAGTGTTAAGTGCTGAGCCCCCTTTTCTGCACTGCCTTCCTTTCTGCGCTTCTCTCTGCTTGTCTGTCCTGCGGACAGCTTCAGCAGCAGGGCTGAGCACTCACCCAGAGACATTGCACAGTGGCGATGCAGCCTCTCCTGGTTCGGCAGACGGATGTTAGCAGGCGTAGGGTGGGTAGCAGAGCTGGACCTGTGCTGCTCAGTGGTTTGGCTGGTTTTGCATCCTCCTGCCCTTTCCTCTGGGCTGTTGAGGGAAGTCAAGAGAGAGTGTCTGGATCTGCCTCACCCGTGTGTGACTGGAAGAGATGAATACTGCTGGCCTGGGTGGTGAGGAAACACCCAGTCCATAAAGGTCCAGATGGCCCCAAACCTGAGCCTGGGGAGGGGCATGGTGAGCAGTTTGCTGGCAGAGCTGGGCAGGCAGTGAGCTGCTGCGTGAGCTGTGCTTGGTCCTCAGCACATGTGACTGCACGGAAAGGAGATGAGCCTGGGGAAAGGGAAGACTCCTGCTGTGCCCTTTGGGATGCAGCCTGCTACCTACAAGGGGTTTGCTGAATGTGGCAGAGTGGAAGTGCCTGGACTTGGTCCTGTAATCAACATCTTATTTTGCTTCTGTGGATTTTTCATTTCTTTGTCTTTTATTATTGCTTGTTATCTTGAGCTGTTTCTTCAGCTTTGTTTTGCCGGTTGGCATTTCTGCCTGGCGGAATTGTTGCCATTCACTCATCTGGTTGTTTGTGAAAGGGAAGGACAAACCCTGCTGGCCACGGCTTGGGGCAGAGTGACCAGGACTTGTGCAGGCGTCCCCACCTTTGTCTGCCTCACTGCATCACCTGAAGCCTGCCTGTCCCTTCTGCTCAGTGCTGCTTCTCTGATATGTCACCTTTTGTTTTCAAAGCATGGCCATCCTTGAGTTGAGGCAGCCACAGGTAAGGAACAGTCGTTGAGCCGTGCACAAACAAGAACTTGGATTAAAAAACCCAGTACACTAGCAGAGTTTTGGCTTGGATCTGAAGAGCTGAAGTGGCATCCACTTTGTATGTTACCACAGTCACTAGCACTCATCCTGTGATGGGGTCTCTGCAGTACTGAGTGTTTCATGTGGCTGTGTGAGTGCATCCCTTACAAGACTGCTGGTACAGAGCTAGAGAGTCTCTTTAATGCCAGCACTAGGAGGTAAAACATGCTCGTATCAAAGGAGCTGCCAAGGTTTTCTGTTCAACTTTTTTGATCTTGGGTAACTACCGGTATAATAGTAACATAGCCTAGATCTTCCAAGTAGCTGTGGTATTGCATGATGTTTAATTTACTCTTTTTCTTTTCTCCAGGTATAGAAACACTCACCTGGTCATTCAGTAGGGCTGGAGAATTTGTAAAGTGTTTATGGGATTTTAAATGAATGATGCTAGAGAATCAGAGCCCCCCTGCACAGTGCTCTGCACGCAGTGTCGGAGGAGCATGTCTGCTTCCATAAGGGCTCTGTCATACGGACTGGGTGTTTACACCACCACTGAGTGTGGTCCTTAGACGTGGCAGAGTAGGGAATAAAATGCTAATCTTCTGATACTCAATTCAGTACCATAGTCCACAGTTNCTGCACAGTGCTCTGCACGCAGTGTCGGAGGAGCATGTCTGCTTCCATAAGGGCTCTGTCACACGGACTGGGTGTTTACACCACCACTGAGTGTGGTCCTTAGACGTGGCAGAGTAGGGAATAAAATGCTAATCTTCTGATACTCAATTCAATACCATAGTCCACAGTTTGGACTTCAAAACACCCTAGCAGAGTACATCTGGCCTTTTCCTTCTGAGGAGTCAGCCCCAGCCTCCGTAGTGGGAGAAGAGTGATGCCCGGTGGCTGCGCTGCGCCCAAAGCTTGGGCAACACACACAGCCAGCTGCTTATGCTGCAGCAGTGCTCAGTGCCTGCCGCCTTCTAAATGCTGCAAGGGAGAAAGGAGGACCTTATTGAGTTTCTCAACAGCTAGTGCCAGTCTGGGGGCTGACCAAGAGTATGGGCTCTGTATCTCAGTGAGATGATGGCTCCATGCTCTTGGTTCCCAAGCTCGTGCGTTATCTGTCTGATCCTTGCTGTTCCTCTTCCCCTTTTCCCTCCCCCTTTCCTACAAGCATGCACACAGCCTGCTTCTGCACACCATCGCTGTGCCCTCCCCTGCTCCTCATGTTTGATAAGAGGAAGTGTGTGATGCCAGATAAACACATTCTTGTTCCAAACTGCTTGGGTTTATTTTAATCTGCCTGGGCCATTCAGCAGCCTCAGCACTCTGCTCAGCACTCACTGCAAAGCCAACAGTATATTATCAAGGAGGAGCATTTAAATGTCCTTAGCCTTGCAGCAGCTTGGTTGGAGAAGGGAGATGCTCTGTCACCCTTGGCATGGCATGGGCCAGTGTCTGCCATCGTTACCCTCCCTACACCCGTCGTCTTACTTCTCAGTCTTTCTGTCTACTAGAACCATATTGTATCTGTACTGGGAGATGTCAGGGAAACATATGCTCCAGCTTTTAGTACATTTGCATAATTAGAGTAATGTGTATGAATAATTTATAGCTGTATGTGGCTGCTCAGTGTGTGACGTTAGCACCCCTCGCTAAATCATTTCCAGTGGGTGGTGCAGATTCTGCACCAGAGCCATTGTGCTGATGCAGTGTACAGCCTGCTGGCAGATGCAGGAGTCCTGATTTGAGAGATCGAGGTGTGCGCATATATATATATATATGTGTGTGTGTGTGTGTGTGTGTATTTAGTGGAGATAGATGAGCTCTTAGAGTTGTAGGGGAAGAGCAGGCTAGAAGTCCAAGAGGCTAAAATGCCTTAGAGTCTTAGGCTCAAAGCTTGCTCCATTTGTGTAGAAGCTGTGAATTAAAATGTTCTGCAACATGTGAAAGCTGAGGCAGGGATTTTTCCAGCAGGGCTCAGGTGTGACTAGTTTGTTAGTTTGTGTGCCAGGTTTATGGAGTTTTTTAAATGACTTTTTCAGGTCATAAAACTTAGTAGCTTGTAGGGGGAGGGAATAAACTTGCCTGCACTGTATCACAGAGCATGATCTCAATCAGTCGGTCAATAAATAGTAGCAAAGGATTGCCTGGGCACTATCTCACTATTTACCAGCTCTTTAGTGTGTGAGTTCTCATGCTGCAAAGCCGAGAGTCCCAGGGAGGTTTTCTAAAGGAGTGATCAGAGTTGTTGAATTCTGGTATTTATGTTCCAGTTAATTTTAGCTTAAACTGGATTTGGTCCTTTGCAAATGTTTGAGAGCCTTGGCTGGAAAGCACTATGTAAACTGGAATGAAGTGCAGGCGTGCACACTTACTAGCTCATTAGTATTATCCACTGGGAAACTGAGGCAGGTGGTTAACCTGAGCAAGTCTGCATAATGAATGCGTGGTGCAGCCTGGACTGTTCTCCATCATGTGCACAGCCAGCGGGTCCTTAGAGGGGTATTTGTTTAGAAGGGTAACAGGCATACTAATAGTCCTTAAAGCCCTTGCTTTGAACCTTTTCACTTTACAGAATTGCTTTGTAGAGATAATACGCTTGCAGCTAGTTGGTGAGTTAGCAAAATCAGAGGGGATTGCTGTTGAGTTTTATGGAGTCATTTCTGATTTATATTGCTGTCAGTGACAAGTTAAATGAGCCCAGCATTCAACAGACTGATGTTCAGGTGCACACATCTCCTGAGTGTGCTGCTTCGCAATTTGTGTCCAAAAACATAGCTGATGAAGCCAGTCAACAACCACGTTTGTAAGATCCTCATGAATATTCAGCGAAACTCTTACAATTGATGGTGTTGCCATTACACTGCCGTATGAACCCATGGGAATGCTGAGACCTTGGTGGATATTTCTGGAAGCCTCTCAGCCAGGTTGTCCTAACCCCGACTGAAGGAGCCTGTGTGGTCCCCTACATCCATTCCAGGTTAAATCGTTACCTTCAGACTGCGTTTGAAAACAAAGCAAGACAAAATCCAAACCAACCCTGCCAGAATGCAGGATGAATAATTAGGTGGAGAACATTAAAGCTTGCCTTCTTAAAAACATACATAGATGATTCTTTAATGGAAAGTTAATTGTTTTATTATTCTCTCCAGATGGTTCTTTTCCTTTACGTTCACAGGGGAATTGATACAGCCTGGGATTCAGTCTCCTGCGAGCAGAGCTGATAACTAAAAATGCAACTCTGTTGCTGATCAAGATACAAAACAATAAAAAAATGCATATGTATTCCGTCATAGTTTCAGATTTTAAATATTATTTATAGGCTGTAAGTGCCCCCTCAACTTGAAATACCACAGGCTGTGGGGCTTGCCATTTCTCTTCCTGGTAGATTTGCCAAGCAAACGCTTGGTATCGGACACTCCTGAATCTTGGTTTTCTTGTGGCTGATCAGTCACTTCCAAATACTGGACTGTGGAACCTGCACCTGCCAGTGCTGAAATACATGGCTGTACTAAAAGGTTTAGAGATGGAAGCTGCCATCAGGTGTTCGGGGTTGTTGTATGGAGGAAGCAATAAGATGTGTCGCTTCTCCTTTGTTCTGTATGTAGAAAGGCAGGAGGGCTTGGGAAGGTGGGGAGAACACGGTGGAGGGGGCTTCTCAAGGGCACAGTTGTGGTCGTTATGTTCTAGTGTGGCTTCAGCCTGGTGAATTGCAGCTGCGAGCTTGTATGTCAAGTGAGCATATTTATTGTTTCTCATTACAACAGATCACCTTTGACATCCAATGTGATTAACTCGAATGGACCCCTTATTTCAAACATCCAGCCGTGCTGCCCTGTTGACCTGCAATTGTTCTGCTGGTTTTATAGTTACTTATTTCCTTTTAATTATTTAGAGTTAAAATATTACTGTAAGGAAGGGAAAGAGAGTGGAGTCTGATTAGATGAGCCTTGTCTTCCTTACTGAAGTCCAGGTAATGTGCTTATATCAGAGAGCTTTGCTCAAAGACTTAGGGCCTGTGCTGTGGTTAAAGCTGTGGTTTGCTGTTGCTTTATTGAAAGAGACAACTCTGCCTTCAGGAGGAACTGCCGCTTGGGAGAGTCCAGGTTTTGGTAACCTTCAGGGTTCTGTAGCTTTCCAACACTCGTATCCTTTGCAGCTAACTTTGATGATGCTGCATGCAATGAGCTTGAAAAAAGCTACACTCTTTTGCATCTTAGGGATAAGCCAGGCCCTCTCATAGTTTGAGAGGCTGTATCCAAAGCAGAGGGAATGAAGGGAGAAAGGAAGATGAACAGGCCAAGGAGGAAATGTAGCAGGAAGGTGATGCTAATGGTTGTGGATTCTCCTCTCCCTTCCGTTGCTCTCGGGCTGATCAGTGCCAACTGACATAGTGGAGCATCTTGTCTTTGTTTTGATATATTTTGGAGAATTTCTGTTTTATTTTGGGGGATTTATGTTTGTGTCTGATCCTTGTGATTCAGTTAGTCACTGGGCTTCAGATTTGATTGACTTTTTTCCCTTTTCTGACTGACCTTTCACACCTGTAGACATCCAACATAGATTCGGTATGTGTTTGTTCAGCACCTACCATAACCAATAGCATCACACTCTTTGGGCACTGACCATAGTATAAGTATTAAATAGTAAGTAAGAGTGTTGAGAAAAATCCTGTCTGAATGAAACGTAAGATTAGCCTGTGCAGAGATGTTGTGAGTAAGAAGCACGGCTATTTCTATTAGGGCAGTTCCCTAAATGTCTGGGTGATGTGTCTTGGACTAGTAGCAGGATCTAGATGTTTGTACATGTCAGAGGAGCCACTCTAGGGATTGTTTAAGCAGTAGCATTAGTTATCATCTGTTGGATGCCCAAATGAAGCCTTTCCTTGTGGCTAGGAGGCGGGGAGCAGATTTTCAGTTCCCTGCTGAGACTGTAAGGCCGGGTAAATAGAGAAGGAGGAGACAGCAGGGGGTTTATGTGACTTGAGGAGCAAAGAAGATTGTAATGGTAAATGTTGAATTACTGTTAAAAACAAGTAGGTCATTGAAGGTACCATGGCTAGTCAACAGAAAAAGAAAGCAAGCTGGATTTAGTCCTTGTTCTTCTAAAGATTTGTTACACTGTAAAGCTCACTTCACTGCTCAGCATGCTGTCATTTTTAATTTTGGAAGTTCTTTGTTTCTATTTTTTGTTAGTGTTTTTTGTTAGCATGGAAGACACTGGACCTGAGATTAGGGACCAGGGATCTTCGAAGGAGCCTTGGTTCCCAGTTACCCTGGGCATTGTGAGTAAGCTGGGCCTTACCGTAGCGCTTGTTGGGAGCATCAGCTGTTTTTCCGTTTCCTGCTGTAGCAGGGATTTGCCTGTGACCCTGCAAGACAAGATGTTTAAAATTCAAACTGTCTTTTCTCTTCTGCCCTGCTTGCAGCATGTTTAGTATGCAAGAAAAACATTCTTCTCCATCCCTGCTTTTCTAGAAGGGGAGGGATGGCTACTTGACATCCAGTGACAATTATTTGACGTGAGGTATCTACATAAAGAGACTGTGATAGCATCTATACAGTGTGTGAGTGATTCTGAGTATAAATGATAGCTCCAATGTAGCCTTAAACTCTCAGTGTCTTGGTGTTCATTTAAAAAGAAATCATAGCGTGATAATACCATGCTTACATCTAGTGCATTTCATGGCTGATTATTAAAATTACTTGCAAACAATTTCTCTCACATGTCAATATGGAATGGAAGGAAAACATTACAGTCTGTCCACTGTAAGTAGGTAAATTGAGGCTCGAGTGAGAGAAATCCTTATTCTGCACAGTGAGGCTGGGGAGGAAACCTGTGAATCCCAACTCCAAGGCTTATCTTCCAAACGTCTTCCTTAATAGCAGCTGTTCAGTTTGTCACTGCTAGCTCATTACGACATCTATTAGCACTGAGCAATGGATCCTAGGAAACACAAGAGAGAGAGACAAACTTTCAGCTTTGAATTTTCCCTTAGGAAACTTATTTCTGGCATGTTTCACAAGTGGCAGCTTCTTGTTTATATTCATAGGGTTTATGACATGGTATTTTCTCTTTGGCTCTGCCCTCAGCTCCCTCCCATGACCAGATGATATGCCTTCATTCTTGCCTTGCCTCTGCTCTTGGTGAGCTTGAGTTTGTAGGGCTGTGCTCCTCATGCAGAGCCCGAGAAGCCGTTGATTGCTAGCTTTCCCTCCTCCTTAGATGTGTGCTAGCTCTCGAACGACATTTTGAGGTGCCTGAAGCATTCTGTGGAAGAAAATTAATTGGTTTTGACAAACCACAGCAGTCCCTTGGGTACCTGGGAATGCAACATTTATTGAAACCAGGCAGGAAATCAAAACGCTCTGGTGTTCATTCACCTCCAGTGCAGCTGTATTAAAAAAAAAAATAAAATCCTTAGCCTTCCTCTGGATTTTTCACTCTGACATTTGGATTGCCCGCTAACTTTTTAATAAAACCTCTTTTTTCTTCTAAAAGAGAGTTTAGTGGTCATGAAAGATGCCAGAATGACAGCCCAGGGAGTAGATGATCTCTATTTACCCACAGAGCAAATGCAGCATCAGGGCAAATGTACTTGCCATTGTACTTCCACCTTGACCTGCAATATCCCAAAGGAGAGTAGGGAATTGCAGTTTTTCGGCACTTCTAGACTTGGCCTCTCTGCTTACACAATTCCGTAAGGAATCAGGCTTCTTCTACTGTTGCAAAACAGTATTAAGGAAGGATTTTTCATCACAGCTGTAGATAATAGCAACTTCCATGCAAACCTCAAACTGAAAGCACTCTGCTAGCAGAAGCCGTCTCCTAGGCCCACTCTTCCAGGAGTCTGGCCTGTCTTCCTAACGTATTGGTTACAATATGATTTGTTTCTGAAACATGTGCTGATATCCAGTACAAGTTATAACCATTCTAGTTGGCAGAAGATGATACCTGTGTATGTGGAAGGTGTGCTACTGTGCAGAGCCCTAGCTCTGACCTAGCTGTGACCATGCCTACAGCGATGTGGATGCCCTTCAGTCGGACACTGGCTTGAGGTCGCTGGTCTGCTCCACGTAGACTTGCTGATGGGAGTCATTAAGTCACCATCAAGTTTGAATTAGTGTTAGTTCACCTTTAAAAAAAATAACCAGCAGTGTTCTTAATATGACTTTAAAGGCAAGTCTGGGAAATGAGGGTAGCAGTTTTTAAAGAAAAGGTAGTTACTGCCCAGGTGCAGTCACAAAATAGGGTTGGGTTTAGTTTTACATGGGGTGTCCACCTGTCAGCCTGTAAAGTGGCATGTAATTTCCCGACTATGCCCTGCTTGATAGGGCTGTGGAATCTTTTTACGGGTGTTTTGCTGTCTGTGAGCGTGCCCAGGAGTGGTGTTAGTAGGGGGAAACCATATGCTTTTAGCCTGTAAGATTAAGGTTATCATGGGTCCTAGCCTCATGGACTGGAAAGAGTACTGGAGCCACTGCGATTGCGGAAAGGATTCACAGACAAATGATGCAATGGAGTTATTCAGGCTCTCTAGAGGCCTTATTGCAACAGATTTTGGGGGTTTAGCAGGGTTTCTTCTGTTATCTGTCACCACAATATTTATGTGGCTATGGTAGGGGTGAGCGCTCTGAATTCAGTAAGCTAGTATCTGAGGGAAGCTCTGTGTTAAGCAGAAGGTCTTTGCGTGTGTTCTCGGCAGCTGCAAGTGCTGAACAGAGGTGGGACACCAGGATAAGAAACCAGCCTTGCCCCAAGACTGTCAGTGTGGTTAGAAATCCTGCGAGTGGATTGAAGCTCCTGCTAATTCCTGGGGTAACGAAGATGGGGAAGCGGTGAGGACGGAGGAAGCATTTGCTTCTATAGTCTGGCTGTGAATTGGCTCTTCAGAGTTATCACTTGCGGAGACGGAGCAGGGCTGCATGGTGTTTGTAAAAGGGACAGATGGAAGACCAGCGTTAGTAAGTCCTTGAGACAGAGCAGGTAATGTCACTGCAGCAGCAAGTGGAGGAGAGTGAATGGCTGCTCGCTCTGCGTCATGGTGAGATGGTGAGAACTCCTTAAGCAATTAATTAGTGCAGCTGAGAAGCCTAGCTCCGTGCTAAAGGTGATCTGCAGTTGTACCAACAGACGCACAGACCTTATTTTTCTGGCTTGGGACCTAGCTGGGGACTTGTCTTGGTGGTTGTTCATGATTAGCTTTTTGAAGCATTGCAGTATCTTGTAGAATAGCTTGTAGAAGCGTTGCCTTAAAAGTCCAGTAATGTGGGAGGCTGAAGAGGGGGTCATCAGCGATCCTAAATGCAGCTTTGGCAGGTCTGGGTACTGGAGGAGAAACACTGCGAATGTGGTCCGTGGCAGAGTGATGCTTCCACGCTGTAGGACTGCACCATCCCACCTGTCTGATGTGATGCCCTGTGGATGAAGATAAATTGCACTTGGGAGGAGAGTTGGAGCGTGGATGTTTGTACAGACAGGGGTGGCTGAAGGTTTGCACAAGAAGCGACTGTGACCTGAATGCTGGCAAAGTTGATGCATGGGCTGACAGCAGTGCTCTCTGGATTTACTGCACGGGTTTCTCCTTTACCTTTTTCCTCTTCTAATGATTCTGCTTTTTGGAATAACAATTATCTACTTTGGATATCAGTGTCTATAGGAAACTGGCTCTAGCTAAAATTGTAAATTAACTGCTTTGAAGCTTATGTCCCAGATGTCAGTAGTGATAGATACTGTTGAGTGGTTTCTAGCTAGAAAAGACTTTGAGTGGTGTCATTTTTCATGGGAAAACTTCCCATATGCTTCTCCAAGAGGCTTTTCTGGGCAATTAAGTGACATGCTGTATGCAGAGATAACGCGAATTCAGAGAGCTTTTGCATTTCATCTTCTGTGACGTATCATACATATAATGGAAGTGGTCACCACAGGTTTGGCTGTTGGTCTAAGTTACTTCTACAGGAGCAGGGTTTGCCACCCCAGCTATCGCCCATAAACAACAGGGCTCCTGTGGTGGTGTCTGAGCAGTGATGCGCTGTGAAGCTGGGGTGTGGGAGGATCTGTGGTAGAGGGAACCCCATTGTAACGATAAGGGAGCCCACTGAATGGCAGAGTTAGGGTACTTCAAGGCCCTTCAGCCCCTGAGCTGGTCTATGTCCGGTAACACAGAGACAACGCTATGGACAAGGTTTAAGTGTTACGGGAGTGAAGATCCTTTGATGCAATTGAATGGCACCTTCTTTTCCTCTCTTATTTAAGAGACTAATACAGTTCTCACAAGGAGCATCTGACTGTGTAGGGGAAACCAAATGATGCTGCTACTCATACCTAGGGCAACAGGACATACAAGTCGGGGAAAGCTCAGCAAAAATCATCGTTCTAGATGCAGGCAGCGTCTCTTGTGGCTCTGTGGTAAGGAAGGGTAAAGGAAGCATGGATTGTAAGTTAGGAGGCTTTTGAAGAGTTCCCTGCAGAGAAAAGAGAACATCTTCTGGTAGTACTGGTAGCTTCAGTCAGCTTGGGAACCAAGGTGTGGGCTGTCCTGGCCCCATGCAGCTCTGTGCACCGTACCATCTGCTTCTGTGCCTCCCAGGAGTGCCTCCCTCTTCTGTTCAGGATTTGCTTGCTTGACTCCTCTGTGCCAGCAGTCCTGAGGTTCCTGCTGCTTTGCATTACAGCTGCGTGTCAAGAAATCCCGGCTCCTAGGGTCAAATGCTAAGCATTTGCTTCTTTATCAGATATTTACTTAGGAGGATTTCATTATACTGAATCTACTGGCTTTGAATAAATTCACATGCAGTAAATTTATTCTTGTTCTTTTTGAAGGGACTTCTATGTAGAGAAAAATTGGAAGATGACCATTTACTCCAAAAGCAATTACTTTCCTGGTAATTTTGTATGTATTTTACTGCAGATACCGTATTTCTGTTTGGCTATGAGCTTTCTCCCGAGTGCCACTGCTGTGCTGGAAGTGGTGAAAGTTAGATGCTTGAATTTGTGGTGCCCCAACATTTTCACAGTTAACACTGAATGTATTTGTCTAGGCAGTTATTTGAACAAGCTCCACCTGTCTGAATAAAGCTACAGGTTGATCTTTGATCAGAGTCCACTTGTGGTTGCTTCATGTGAAGTGTGGGTGTGGTTTTGTTTTCTTGGGGATGGTTGGTTGGTTAGTTGGGGTTTTTTTGGCAAGAGCAGTGTGTCAGCTTCTGATTTTTGGATTTCTTCAGCCAGATAGTAGAGGTGGTCTTATGTGACACTGCAGAGGGCACCTCCAAAGCCTTGTCACTCAGTTCACGGCTATCCAGGAGCCATACTCTGCAATACGAATAAGCTGAAGTATTGGGAAAAGCTGCTTACCATATGATTTGGAATAACAAACAAACCTGTAAAAATCCATCTGCAAATAACTTTCAAACGTGTGGTAGGGCAAAGCTGAATTCTTCACTTCAGCAGCTGGTTTGCTCTGGCAAGGTGCTGTAATGGCATATATGTAGGAGCCTCCTTTCTGGTGCCTCAGTTGCAGCCCTCTGCACAGGATCTCCTGCAGTCACTTGACCACATTTACAACAAAGCAGGTGGAAAAGTAAGAATTTAGGCAGTTTGGTCTGATAATGTAAGTTCTCTCTCCGCTGGTCTATTTTACACGCTGTGCTTCAGCAGAAAGAAAACCACCAGGTAAGGCATTCAGCACCTCCGGGTTGAACAGAATAGAAGTAGTTGGTGGTCCTTGTGATTAAAAAGCAATGCTTTGGGGCTGGAGGTTTGATTTAACAAAATTACTGGTTGTATAGATACTGACGGTAGTAACAGCTGTCCATCCTCCATTTAAATGTTCTCTTTGCATTTCCAGAGTGCAAGCATGTGCATGAATCCTTTTGAAAATGGACAAGGGAAAATTGGGGGGACATGCACAAAAGAGAAGCACACTCATACTAAAATCCAGAAGAGTAGAATGTAATATTTTTTTCCCCAACATGAGTTTCTCATTAACAAGACTTGTTGCATTTAGGAGTGGATCACTGCCTGGATTAAAAAAGGAAAACCAAAACAAAAACCTTAAAGAAATGCAGGTCCGTGTTAACTTGCAAATTCTATATTCTGTGCTGGATTATTGTTTTTGGGGAATCGATGATAAGAGCACATGTCTACACATTTCATCGGAAAGCAAAAATTGTTTGTTAAAGGGAAACTATTATACAGAAAAAATTCAATAAATTATAAACTGCTGTTGTTGTAGTGTATAACACTTGTGCTGAAGCCCAAATATGAAATGAACAAAAAACTTGTAATCTGAACAGCCCTCAACATACCAGTCTAAACTTTGTGGCTAGCTATAACCCTTGCGATAGGCTGAAGAGAAAAATCACGTAGTGACTTTCCTATTATTGCTATAATGAGGTAGACCAGAAACATTTATCTGAGCATTTCTATGGTGTGAGAATGTTGTAGAGCTTTCTGGGCTATTAGTTATGCAAGTAAGCCGCTTGCATCTGGAAGAATCACACATCCTGCTTGATTTTTGACCTTTTTTCCTAGCATGGCATTTGATTTAGGATTTCATGACAAACAGAAAATTTATTTCTGGATCAGTAGGCCTGTGAAGTTTCAGTTAGTCCAGACAAGGCACAAACTTGAGCTGATTTGCTGGCAAAGGGAAGGAAAGACTTTTGAGGTTCAGGTAGAAAGTATTTGGTCAGGACATCTGTGGTTAGGTCCTGTCTTTGTCTTGAGCCTATTCTGTGAGCCCGGGTAGGTCCTTGACCTCTGTGGATCATCCCAGTGTAGAAATACATTGGTGGGCTTCCCTCCTGCAGTGAGGATTTCTGAAATGACATTGGATGGATGTTAGTAACACCTGCCACAGAAAAATCTAGGGACAAATTGCACACTGTTGGCTATTTTTAAGAGGAAACCTAAATAAAAATAAGCACACTGAGAGTGTTTTGTAACTCATGTTTTGAAGTTGACACTCAATAGGTAGAAATTAGCCTGAACTGAAAGTAAAGAAAAATTTGGGGCACAACAGGGCTTTGCTAGAATTCATAGAAAAGTACGTTTTGGCAGATTTCTCATTTTGGCTTCTTTGTGTGGTATTATAACCCTCTTCGTAGAGATCCAGCAAACCTTGGACAAATCCCATTTCTGAACTCACTTAAATCTTTTTTTTTTCTCCTTCAAAGTTTCTAAACGGAGGTTTAAGGCTCAAGCTGCTTCCAGTTGTTGTGGTCTGCCTCAGTTTTAGTTACTTTTCTCATGAAAGAGTGAGCAGAAGTGAAATCAGTGCTGTAATAAAAGGTGTCCCTGTTTCATAAGGACCTTAAGAGCAGCTGTTGAGGACAGACATTAGCCTAAGGAGGTCTCCAGGGGTTGGCTTTGACGGAGGTAGTCTTTCTTGTAATACCGTTCCTAATGTGGATCTCTGTTAGCTATATGTAATAATTTCTTCCTCTGTATTTGTTCTGGTACCTCTCTTGGGCTGCTTGTATGCGCTGTAGAATATTTACTGTATTTCTTTCTTTCCATCTATTTTGCCATGGTCTTATAATATGTATGTATTGCAGATCTGTTCTCTTCTAAATGTGTAGTGTTCCTCCTAGATTCTCCCTTAGCCCTTATAGCAGGTTTTTGTTTGTCTTCTCCCTCAGATGTCCTTCTCTGAGCATTACGCCTGTGAGCTGAGGGTACCTCAAACTGCAGTTGCAGTTCCTGCTCATGGCATTTGCAGTCTTGGGAACAGAAGGGAGAGGAGCAGTACAGCAACAGTTACGAATTCAACAACGAATTCCACGGTTAGGAATTCAACAACAGTAGCTACAGGCTCAAGCTTGTTGCATTTGGTGCTGGCATATTTCCCCTGCGAATCCTTCCTGTTTGCTATTCATTTCTCCTGTCCTGACACTAGCTGTTACCAAGTGGCATCTTGATACTTTGAGATATCTGGAGGTGTTCAGGAATCTTGTTACTCCTACTTCTCTTTCTTTGAATCTCTTTTGCTATATAGATGATACCATAATAGAATAACACCTCATGGAGGAGGCTGTTGGATTTTGTTTTGACTATTATGTTTGATCACATTTGTCGTTGCTTTTTCCTGCTTATTTTTTCCATGTTTGGATTTACCTAAAGATGTTTTGGTCAAATATCGAGGCACCCTAAACCATGGCACCCTAAACCCAAACTCTTCTTTAAGAACAACATTGGAACTCAAACCTTCCCCTACTTCTGGCACCCCAAAACCCATCTTCACCCCTATGCCACCCTACTCATTATACATGCAACTCCAATGTTTCTGGTTTCAGATAGTGTCCTTTACTTGCCATCTAGAGCTCTCCTGCCTGTGTGGCCATTTGTCTAGAAAATCTAGATAGCTTTTAGACCAGTTAGAGGAATTCCATGGCACTGAGTTAACTGAGAGGTGCGGGACTCTCTTCATGTCTGACCTTTTGTTTGCTCCAGCTCAACAGAAGGGTGTAGCATTCGGACGGGTCTGCGTCACGTCTGTGGTGTACAGGGGAATAATTCCTGCGTCTGTTCTGCCACCTCTTCTGAAGAACAGCTCACAGCTGTGATTTCTGCTGCCAGAGGGACTCGGCAAGTGGTGGATCAACAGGATTGTCCAAACTGTCCAGGGAGAGCCCTGGGTGTCAGCCAGAGCCAGACCTCTGCCGCCTTCCTGTGAGACTTGTGGCTGTGTCACGCATCTGTCGTCCCCTAGGAGGGGAAGGGAAGGGAAGAGATCCAGCTGACCGAACTCAATTACTTTGTCAATGAGGATAAATAAGGATCATAATCCAATTGTTATGGCAATTGCAATGCAGGAAAGTCGAGGCACCTTTCCAAGGCTTCTGTATTTATACCTCACTCACTTAAAGCAAAAGTAGGCAGACAAGCTTTTCCCAGGCTTTCCCCATGTCCTGAACAAAGCACACCGCCAGCTCAGCCAGCCTGTGATGGTTGATAGATGTCAGTAGGATCATCTCTCTTACCGTGTCTTACTGGTACGCTCTGTGTCTAGCACCAGAGACTGAAGGCTGGTGGTGACTTACAAAAATAATACATACATAATAAATGAATAAATAATAAAAACCTTCTTGGCACTGTGGTTCCCAGCTGCATAGCGTTGACTTCACCCTCTGTACAAAGCTTTAGCCAACAGCTACAGGTGGTGATCCCTTGTACCGAAATTATGGGACATTAGAAGCATTTCATTTAAAAAAAAAAAAAAATCAACTAAGTTCATAGTCTTTTTAACATGAAAATACAGCATAGTATCCAAGTTTGTAGTCCTTAGAACTGTGAGTGAAGGAATTTTCTGGAAGTCTATAAGCAAGTCTGAACAAGATTTGTTATTAATTACCAGGTCCTTTCAGGAATTTTGCTTAGTTATTTTCAATGTTCCAAGTGGTAAAAACAAGATAATGAAGACACATTTTCCATAGATCTAACTCAAAGCTTGGTCCAGGCTCTATTTGAGGCAACCAGGTCATAGTTTCGTTAAATTATTAAAGATTGCTGTATCTAATTACTCAGATACAACAAAGTTAGGTCAGCTGTATAGCACCTACAAAGTGGGGTCTAATGTTACATTAGACCTCTTCTATAGGTGGCTTGTGGGCCGTGCGTTTGTTCTAATGACTCGTGGCTGATGCAGACGAGGTGTGTGCCGTGACTACGTACACAGTGGTACAACACACGTCCACGATCTTTGAAGGTAGAGCTGCTGTGCCCCAGTGTGAGCCGTAGCGGCAGTGGTCAGGGTCTGAAGGGCTGACTGGGGAGCTCTGAAAACACAAAAGTGTCAAGTCTCCAGGACTGATCTCTCCCTGGTCTCCTCCTACATGGAGACCTGTGTTCCTGAGCTCACTGTGAAGTCATAAAATCAATTACAAATTAAAGGCCGGATTCATGAGTTCATTTCAGCTGCTCTAGTGGTACAAAACAGCTGCAAATTCAGCTTTTATGCTGTTGTTACTTCCCCCAGCTTTTATGTGTTAGCAGCTTTGCCTTTAAAAGCATTTTTTAAAATGGCTTGAGAGTGATGCTTAATTTCAAAGTGCTAACAAATATTGCATTGCAAATTCCTCCTTGGGCTACTTCATTACTTTTTTTGTTTTTTAATAATTTTGGAAACGAAGGATGTTCTTCAGGGAAATACTGTGCTAAGGTGAATGATGTTTCAGAGCGCGCATCAGTGCAATCTGAACAGAGCATTGCAGTTCCAATGGTCAGTTCTAAATCTGGGATTTGCACAATTAAGAAGGCCCGTTATGATGTGTAATTCTGTTAGGCTAAGGAGTTCTTGGATAAAAACAAAATAAATCTCAATTCTGCCCTCTCACAAACTAGTACCATTTGTCTACTCTTGTTAGAATTCATTGAATCATGTGAGAGTGCGATTTTTTTTTTGTTTAAATTAACTGCAGTTATTTCATTGTTATCTTCATAGTAAAAGTTCCTACTCTCACTTCTTTTAATAGTATTAAGCAAAAACATAATGATCATGATTAAAGTTTAAGAACCTAAGTAACATATTTCAAAACATAATATATTAAAATAAAGTCTCACATTGTGTAACTACCACACAGTTTAATTTTTGGATGGTTTCATTGTGCATTTCAGGTTTCAGATGCTGCTGGCTTTTCTTTCCCGTCTAGTGTTAAAATGTCAGGTTTCCTGATTTCATCAGGCAGGTTCTTGCACAGTTGCTTTTAAATATTTCATCCAAAATATAATGTTTTTTTGGGGACTAATGACAACTCCTTAGGATTTGTAGGGGTTTTCTCATGTTTAAATTGGTAAGTACTCTTCCCACTTAGCTCTGTCTTAGCATGTATTTATTTTAACTGAAAGCATTTGGTGGGCAAAATCACCCCTGGTTTTATGGCTTTTTTAGCAGATCCTTAAACAATTAACTTGAATTAACCAGCAACGGCTGGGGTGTGTGCCTGTACCGGAGGCAGGTTTGTGTCTGCACAGTGACCTCAAGAAGACACAACCCTGCACAGACTAATGCAACGTTTTCCTGAATTTGAACGGCTTTTCTCTAGAAGCATCCTAGCCATGGTTTTGGGAAGTTTATAAATGACTGTCTTCATATGTCTGCGTAAGTCAGGTATAAAGCCATCCAACAAGTTAAATCAGAAATCAGACAAAGAGAGAAGGGACAAGGGAGGAGAGATTATATAATCCTCTTTACTGGAACAAGTGAAAATCTCACTATTTTCCCCAAATAAGCAGTATGCTCTGTCAGCACAACAGTGAAGTGCGCATGTGCATATTCATCACAACCTGTATAGCCGTACATTTGTATAATTAATCAGGATTGGGGGGAAACACATTTGCATCTACGCAAATGGTCTTCCAAAACATGAAGCAAGAAGAGACTGTTCCAAGTAATCGCAACTCTCCTTGCTCAGTGCAGCAGGTCAGCTGATGGCGCTGTAAACTTCCACAGGGTGGATTAAGGAAGGGGATTTGGCTATTAATTAATAAGTTCATCAGCCGTTGTGCACCCATGTGACTGTGCCCGCCCAGGGCAGCGGTGCGTGGTTGTGGGGGGCAGGAGTACGTGCGTGCGTGCAGTGTGTTGTGTTGATGATGGCTCCTTTGCTTTCAGGAAGATTAACCTATTTTTAGACCAAACCGTCGGTGTGAGGCCAGAAGAAACCTTCCATCTTTTAGATTTATGGAGGTTGCCAGGCAGATCTTAAACACTTCTCTAAGCTGCATTTATTTGTATTTTGGCGTCTTTTTGAAGGCCAGGCTCCCTGTATCTCCTTGGATAGGACTCTCGATATTGAAATGGGTCTGGAGTCTGTCGAGTCATCTCAATTCAACATTTGGAATTACTGTGTTAAAAAAAAGTAATTTATTTTCTAATTATTCCCTGTCTTGCACAACCGTGTATCGCTGAAGTGTCGCTATTTAAAATATTTATCTCTCTCCACTGCGTGATCTGCTTGAAGGCCATGGAGGGGCGATGAAATTAAAGCACTCGTTCCCAACGCAGGCACATTACTTTGACTTGTCTTGGGCTGTTTTGACGTCTCCCTGTAAATACATTTATTTTTCATTAGGATGTTTCTGGGTTTGTGGCATCCAGGAAAGCCAAAGCCATTACGCTGTTCATCTGTTACAGGCAAAATGAAGATAAACAAGTGTAATGAACTCCTGCTGAAGCTGTTTCTCTGTTGTCTTTCCTTTGCTGCAAGCGTATGCATGTGCGGGTACAGCCTTGCTTGTGCAGGCTGGATGAGTGTGAGCTGCTGTTGGTGCTTGAGTTATTCATTTGCGAGGAGGATTCAAGCTCCAAGTGCGCTGTAGTCCTAAGGTTTTGCTGTTGTGTCTGGAAAGCTCAGGCATGGGGTATCACACATGGCTTCCTTCAGGGAGCTGTGGTTTTTAACTTGCAATCTTGCTCCCACCCACTTGCTCCCATAGCAGCTCCCTCCATCCCTCTGCAATGTGTTGCAAGGATAAATACACTGGAGGTGGAAGTGTGAGCATGTCTGTGAAGTCCAAGTAGGAACTGATGGGCTTGGTGGTGGAGATTGGAGGAACCTGTAGAAGATGATGTGCTCACTGCAGGGATTTCTTGTGCAGACTGGATAGCCTCATCCAGTGATGGGCTCAAGAAAACTAGCGGCGAGCCTGTGGCATGGTAGCAGATGCCCAATACGGTTGGAGGTTGGTGGATAGGGAGTTAAACACAGCTAGAGACAGGAATATTGTTTGGAGATCAAGGAAAGCTTGGAAAGGACAGAAAATAAGCTGCAAAGAGGCATGAAGGTGAGAATAAAAATGAAAGCGAATATTGAGCTTTCTAGGGTGGCAGATATGCTCTTTCTTCTTCGTAGTCTTTCAATTATTTCTCATTTATTTGACCCCTGCCTCCCGAGCNGATAGGGAGTTAAACACAGCTAGAGACAGGAATATTGTTTGGAGATCAAGGAAAGCTTGGAAAGGACAGAAAATAAGCTGCAAAGAGGCATGAAGGTGAGAATAAAAATGAAAGCGAATATTGAGCTTTCTAGGGTGGCAGATATGCTCTTTCTTCTTCGTAGTCTTTCAATTATTTCTCATTTATTTGAGCCCTGCCTCCCGAGCCCGTCCCCACCCTCCCAAACTGACTTGCTCATTGAGTCTGAGCAAGTTTATGCTGAATTTTAAAATAACTTCTTTTTCTCCATCTCTAAACTGCTAATCTCCTAGGCTGAGGAATCCTGGGACAAAGAGGAGTCCACAGAGTGGAACTCTGTAAAATTAGCTTTTGCAGCATTAGTGTTTGCACAGTTACAGGCTGAAGACCTGCGCCCCCCCGCACCCCTCCACCGCCTGGCATTCTGCCTCCCTTCCCCAGGGAAGCTGTAAGGCCGTGCAGAGCGAGCTGCCTTCCTCCTCCTCCTCCCTTGCAGCTATCCCTCTGCTGCAAGAGGAGCAGAGGCGAGAGGTTCGCATCCATTTGGACAAGGGTTTAATTTGCATTGTCTTGGGCTCATCTGCGGTTATCAGAACATATTCTCATATAGCATAAAATTGAAATTCTAGTGCCGATGTTAAGTCACAGGGGTGATCAGCTGGGAAAAGAGAGCGTGTGGGGTGAAGGCATTGAGCTGAGACTTGGCACGTGCTGTGCATTGCCACTTTGTGCTGTAAGCCCCCTGTCTGATCTTGGGCAAGCGATTTAATCTGAGACCTCTGTGTGCAGGATAGGGATAGTTTTGGAGCTGAGGGAAGGTGCAGAGGTGAGCATGTTGCAGGCTGGTGTACTGTTGTGGTACCCCCGCAGGGAGAGACCTGGCGGTGCCTTTGGGAGATAAGCAGGCGGTGAATGGCTTTGAGTCAGTGGTTGCAACCCAGAGGCTGCAGAGCTGCCCAGGGCCCTGTGCCCGGCTGCCCGAGCGAGCAGAAAAGCCAAAGCACCTCTGTCTCCTGCTTTACACTCCTAACCGTGAACTGTTCATTGTCTCATGTACTAGAAACCCCTGCCATCTCTAAAAACATAGCCCGGATGNCAGAGCTGCCCAGGGCCCTGTGCCCGGCTGCCCGAGCGAGCAGAAAAGCCAAAGCACCTCTGTCTCCTGCTTTACACTCCTAACCGTGAACTGTTCATTGTCTCATGTACTAGAAACCCCTGCCATCTCTAAAAACATAGACCGGATGGCTTTCAGAGGCCTAATGAGACTACGCATGTATTTCCTTTTTATGCAAGCAATGGATGGTGCCCTGAAATCTACCTTTGAGCTCCTTTTGACCATTTCATGTACTTTCTTATGTCCAATTTTGGTGTAAGAACACTTCTCTTGTGCAACTTCCACCAGTTCTCACTTACTGTTACTTGCTCTCTGCAAATCACCTGTTCAAACCCCATCTCCGTTGCCTGCACTTCTTTATTCTTCACTGCTTCTGCTGTTTATTAACTTGCTCTGCGTGGCATCTGGGGAATTTGTTCATTGGAAAAGCAAAATGAAGTTGCGTTACAGCCTAACACATGTAGCAAGGTACTCAGAGCCTGCCAGGCCTTGAGCAGAATCCAGCGGTAACGCTGCAAACCCTCCCCGCTTCCTCTCCTGGCCCTGCTCAGCTGATTGCCTTCTATTTTTCCTTGTGGTGTTGTTATTAATAATCATATACCAATCTCCTCTGACAATCACAATCATTTCCTGGGAGAGAGCGAATCCAAGTTAACCACATCCAGCTACCCAGCGAAATGATGCTGTGTCTACCAGCCTGATGAATGCTGCTTCTGTCTGTGCCCTTTCTGTGCGTGGAGCACTTTGATGATGCTGGAGGCTGCACTGGAGGTTTTGAGCTCTGTGTGTTTCTCAGGGAAGCTGGCTGCAGGGAGGAGACGTGGCTGCCAAGGATTAAAGGGGATGGTGATTTTTTGGGGGGAATGGCAGTGAGAAATAGCATACGTCTGGCTGTTCCCTTGGGTGCTTCTACCCGCAGAGGTCAAGTGTGATGAAAGAGCTGCCCAGGGAGCTGGTGTCCTCAGTCCAGTTCTGCATGGATAAAGTTTCTACCCTTAATGCGTGGTTGTAACTGGCTTTGCAAAAGGTTTTTGGGGAATAGATTGAGCCACATACCCTGTGCTTCCCCCAGTATCTGTTCCCCCAGTTTCCATCCTCCTGTGAGCTGAGTCCCGGGGAGCTCTTGCTAACAGGTTTCCTGCTGGAAGGGATTTCCAGCGGTAAAATGGGGGTGAAAGCTTTTTTTTCTAAAGCTCACCGATTCCTCAGCTTGCTCTTACTCTCAGCGTGGCTTCGTGGGGTCCCAGGCTACGTGTGCTGCCAGGTTTTTCTACCAGAGCAATTTCCCTTGTTGCAATTCTTGACAGCACCACTTTTTCTCCGAGAAACATTGGGCTGCTGAATGTCTGGCAAACTCAATTGGCCTGGATGAATAGGATGAGCCAGCTGGGTGTGCTTTGAGGCAAAAACCACCCTTACTTTCTCTAAGGAGTCACTACCAAAGAAAAGGTGGTGACTGCAACTTGCTGGGATGAAAGATTGCGCTTAGGTGGGAAGGAGGGCATAGTAGGGAACAGGGCAGCTCTGACATGGGGTACCCCCCATGTCTGTGGCTCTTCTCCAGGGTGCATTGCTCTGCAGCCTCCCTAGCTCTGTCTTTTATTATGTTTCGTGAAAATAAGTTGTCCTTTTTGCTGATAGGATTAGCATGGCTGGCTGTACAATGTGGGAAGCTGGGGTTGGCAGGCATACATTTCACATGCAGAGGGATTGCTGGGGGCTCATTGAAGTGAGGTGCCTGGGAAGGGCAGAGCTGTGGGTTGTGTCTTGGGAAATGAGGTCAAGAAACCTTCAAGAGCTCAATTAACCACACATAACCATGACAAACTAGGGCACCGATTGCATGACTGTTTGGCAAAGACAAGAGCCTTTGACCTGCTTGGTTTGCTCCAGACTTAAGAGTGTCTTGCTTTATTTTGCCTTTATTTTTCACTATTTTGTTCTTGGATTTGGAGTAGAAAGCCCAGACCTAAGCTCCCCGCACATTGCACTCGTGACCGAGCAGTGCTCTCGTAGGCAGGGGTGGTGAGTGGGGTGCAGCCTGCTCTGTGCATAAAAGCAGTGCATGGCTAGCGTCTTGCTGGCCATCTGGCTCCACTCTTTCCCCTCACGTTCTTGGTCTTTGCTCAAGCAAACTCTGACATATATTTGTCTTTTCTGTATTTCCTTGTGGATCTTTCTATGAAATATTGTGAAGTGGATTCTGTTTTATGTTACAAGCCATTCGTAATGAGATTGGAAAGAGATACAGCGTTTGACTGCTGTTAATTTTATATATGCTGTGAATCTCGAGGTAGCTTTTTATTCTTCCTACGTTAAACTTGCATGCTGCTGCTGGTACAGTCTGCACGGGGGAAATGTCATGTGTAACAAAAAGGCTTAATGAAGGACAGAAGAAAGAACTCTGCCAGTATTTTATGAAACATGAGTTTTATTTTCTTAAACGTAAATCATGATGCCTAGATGTGTGGAGGTTCATTATTTAGCAGCTCTAAGAAAAAGTTTGGCAGTAGTAAAAAGGACAGGGGGTAGTTGACAGAGGGCTTAAACATGCACCCAACTCTGCTGGGCAGAAGAGGAGGATGCAGTGAAAAATACCAGTCCGTGCTGGTCTGAGCAGACAAAGTCCTTCACAGGTGAGGGATGGAGAAGGCCACGGATGGCAGGTTAGTGCTACAGAATATGTTCCTTAATGGTTGGATGAGTTGGATAGACACCAGTGAAATGAAAGGGGAAAGGACAGGGCAAAGCGNAAGGCCACGGATGGCAGGTTAGTGCTACAGAATATGTTCCTTAATGGTTGGATAGACACCAGTGAAATGAAAGAGGAAAGGACAGGGCAAAGCAGTCAGGACCTGGGAAGGAGGACTTGGGAACTCTTTGTAAGATGCTTCAAGTTGATTCTTGCCCATGTCCTAAGCCAAAATAAAAGTCCACATGTGTCTAAAAAACATCAGCTGTAGCGAAACCCCAAAGTGGTACCAAAAGGTTCACAGTGGGGATCTGAGCAAGCTCTCCATGTTCACCCAGCTCTGAGGAGTGGCTTCTGGGCTAAACCTTGCTGAGCTGTGGGAGTAACGAACAAGGGTTTTTTAGTTTTGTTTGTTTTCTGGGTATGTTTGTGTTTGGTTTTTTTATTACTGCTGTTGAGCTGAATGGCTGCCCTCCGACTGCCTTTAATTCAGAGAGGGACTGTCGCCATTTGTGTTCCGTTTGTCCGTTGTCTGTGAGCAGCAGACTGTAGATGCAACTGCATTTGATCATTTGTCAACTTTTGTGCTGAATATCTGATAGCATTTGCTGAAAACTCGTACCATTTGTGCTCGTTTGCCTAGCTGCTACAACAATTGCAGGTGATGAAAGAAGAGAGGCTGGGACATGGCTGCCGCACATCTGCAATTGAGTATTTGTCAGCAGTAAGGTACTTGCTCGGCTTGCTAATAACAGCCATCAGGAAAGAGGTGGTTCCAGTCTTCACAGCAATTACTAGTTCCCTGAATCTGTGGGCAGTCTGAAAGCATATCGAATCGCCTTTGCAGAACTGCTTTTGGAGGTGTGTTTCCCATCAGCAGCTGCCTCAGAGGTGTCAGATCCAGAGCAGACCTGCAAATGTTTGGCATGGTGGTGACCCATGGTGCCGAATCCCTTGGGAGATGTGTGTGAGACTTGGCTTTGCTGCTACAGCCATTGAGGATTTTCATGGAAGAGAGATGGGAAATAGCAGGTCTTTTCAGTACCCAACCCTTGTACTCTGGTGCATGTAAAATCCAGCTCTACAGGAGCTCCCCTGCACAGACAGCGCTGCTGGCAGGGGGGTCTTGATTTGGAGGTCCAGGGAAAGCTGGCCCCCACTTGATGGGAGAGGAGGATGCCCTTTCCCTGTCTCCTCCCCTCCATTGAGAGCCTCCCTGAAGCCTGAGCAGAGCTGTGCTTTGACCTGGTTTCTCCTGTCGAGTGCTCCCATTTACTCTGCAAAAAAAATCTTCCTTGCTGGCTGTGGGAACCAAACTCCCGGGAGTCGTTGGTGACTGTGACCCACTCCTTGCCCTGCAGAGGCACTTGCGTGGAGCTCCCTGCTCAGACCAGGCTCTGTGAGCAGCAACAAGGCAGTTGTTCGTAGGGTGTGCTTTTTTTTTTTTCCACTTTTGTTTCTCATCAGAGGCTGAGTAGTGCACTTGCACATGGCATATCAGGCCTCTTGCAGCACACTTCATTTAAAAAGCTAATTTGTAATTGCAAAGCAATACATATGCTCCAGCAACCCCCTCCTCTCCAAAGCAAACAGAGAAACACCACAGAGACATAAAATAAAATGGGATGAGAATTATCCATGCTTGCTCTACTCCGCTGTTTGTCTGCTGGGGGAAGAGAAGGGGTGAAGCAAAGTTGCTAAAATAAATATAATAAAAAAGAAGAATAGAAAAACAGCCTCTAATGTACTTAGCATTGCAAGTTGTGAGACAGGGATTAGCCGTGCCTGTCTTCCCATGTAGCACAGTGGGCTCTGAATTGTTGAGGGATCGAGGTTGCCTTTTTCATGCTTAGGCTTCTGTAAGCAGGTGTGGATGGCGGCAGTGAGAGGCAGGCAGGTGTCAAGGGCTGAGCCGCTGTCCAGCGCCTGGCCAGGACAGTGGTCGAGCTCATTCTGCACCCCTCGGTGTCCCCGATGTGCTTTTGTGGTGGGGAGCAAGTGTTTTATCCTGCTGTGTAGCTATGGATTAGACTGAATCTGCCCCTCAAGGGACTCCTGAACAGCCTCTGCTTGCATCCGTTGTGTGCCCGTGCCCTTCACGAGCACTTTCCCGGAGCAAGGAGAACAGCTGGGTCACCGTGTTAACAATGCAGCTGCTGCCCACCTCTGTCTCCTGCCTTCCCCTCCTGCCCTCCTTTGCTCGCTCGCTGCCTGGCATTCACTGGGCTGCACTGTCCTCCTTGTGGAGCCCTCCCACTTGTGGTGGGTTGGAGAGGGGAAGGGAAAGGTGAACCTACTGTTGGGCTTTGCTCTGCAGAGCTGCCAGCTCTGATTTTGTCATCCCTGCTCCTCTCTGCCTCTACGAGTTCAGCGGGGGCATTTTCAAAGACATTCACTGTACTTCCCAGCATGGGTTGGAGGGGCAGGGAGCTGAGGAGGAGCGAGCAGCTCTTGCTGAGGAGCACTTCAGGGTTGAGATGCGAGGTGGGGGCCGGTGTGTGCCAGGATCTTGTCACTGCCGCTAGCTTTTACTGCAGCTTTTTTGCAGCATCAGAAAAGCAGGGTGGAATTAGGCCACGTAGCCTGTGGTATGAGCTCTGCTTGTTGGTATTGTTAATGGCTCTGCTCAGAATATGCTGACTTTTTCTGAACAAAAGCTTAAAAGCAACCCTTACAAATTAATAATTGTTAATACTTTACACTTGCTTAGCTATGCACGCAGCTGTTGAGGGTGGTAAATACCCATTCCTTTGCTTGGTCGTTGTGGCTGTGGAGTGCTCAGCTCGGCTTCTCTGGGATGGCAGCATCTGGGATGGCAGCAAAGCCGTGTCCTGGGAGCTCCCAAGTTTGGGGGCAGCCTGGCAGTTGTGGGACAGCAGCTCTCCTTGTCCTCTCCTCTCTTTTCATAAGCTCACTTAAACCACAAGTAAACCATTTGAAGCTTGAAAGAATTACATGGATACTATGCTGGCATGACTAAGATGAATCCGGGGACTTCATCTGATGCCAGTTGTAATTGTAATTGTAATTGATTCTGTGACTTCTCTACTACTCCAATGCAAAGGCAGATTTACAGTGAAGTTTGTTCTGGCCCTAGGTTTGTCTGACTTTGAGTGAGCTCAAAGTTAGTGAGGTCAGGGATTTCTTGGGATTATGAGCCAGAACAGAACAGTTTTATGCCTGCTGAACTGGGTGGTAATGTGGAGTTCTTTGCATCTCAGGTCTTGAGATCTCCTGGCCAGGGTGGAGATGCTTTGCCGAGCCCAGCCAGCGGGAGAGGACAGAGTAGCGGTACGGCAGGGAGGTTGTTGCAGGTCACAGGTGTCTTGTCTGGCTGAAATTGATGTGAATCCAGCACTAACTCTCAGGGCTGGGCCCCGGGAGGAAGGCAGGACTGGTGTGACAAGCACCGATGTGGTATCTCAGCCTGCTGATGTGCACAGCAGAGCATGGTGGCGAGCACGTGCGGTTTGCAGAGCACACGGAGGTGGCAGGTTGGATTGTCTTCTCCTTGGGTTGCACCTTGTGTGCTGGTTTAAGTGCAGAGATGTGCTGCCTGATTACTGGCAACAACCAGCCGCAGCAGCCTGCTCCCCTTCTCTGCTGGCATCTGTGGCTACGTAGGGCCGTCAACTGGGAGTGAAATACTCATCTCTAACCTGTGAATTCAGTCTCTCAGCCACGAAGTTCACTAGGCATCTCAAAAATAAGTTCTCGGCCTTTCCGTATTGTGACTTCTCCCACTCCAAGTACTACCCGTGTAATCTCCTGCACATTTCAAAGCTACTTGAAACAGCTTCTTGCTTTAGTGCTTGCCAGATTCCCCCCACAGCTGCCAGGAAGAGAGTAAGCAGCCGCTGCCTGTTCTACTTGAGGAATTCAACTGCCAAGTGGTTATTTACAGCGGGCAGAGGAATGAAAATGTTAAATGAAATCAATTGCTGGCAACGTGAGAAAAGGACGGAGGGGGGAAAAACCCCCAAACCCTTAAGAAATCAGGATTACACTGGCTGCAAGCTGCAGCCACCTTGAAAGGATTGCAGACAACAAACAGCAAAATGCCGACCGACAGAAAGCCATGCCCGCCTTAACCCAGCCTTGTGCTGACTCTGACTTTTGTTTCTATTTAATCTCCCTATTCTTGTCCGGTTTGGTCCCTCTCTTGGCAGTGGTTGCGGAGATGGAAGAGTTTTGTGAAGGAAGCTGGATTGTGTTAAAACAATCATTTCAATTCATTTCAACATCAGGCTCCCTGCCTAGATTTAACCTGGAGGTAAATGAAAAATTAAAAACTAAATGAGCCTTATCTCCCTGATGAGCACCGACTTTTGCCTTAAAAAAGGGAATATCTTTACATCCCCTAACTTTTTCATGGTGGAGGTGGTGGGAAGGTTACCATGAGAGCCTGCTGGCTGGGTTGGTCTTGGCTGCATCACAAGTCAACTTTTTTTTCGATGTCAATCCCTTCCTTTACATGGAAGCCTCAGGCTTCCCTGCTAAATCTCTACAGAGACGAGTGAATCACAGCCTTGCATTGGCCAGTGTGGCAATTAATCAGCCAGTAGAGAGGAAGACCTGCTGTCTTATAAACCAATTAGAAGGGAACCGGTTGTTTGTGTAACTAATGTAGTGGGGTTACCAGTAAGTTAAAGACCCATTGGAGAGAGGAGCTGAAATAACTCTCTGTTACAGGCATTTAGAGAAAATGTTGAAACCGCCAGAGCACCAGATTGTCTAAAACAGGAATCTCAGTTTGCAGCCGTATGTTGCAGTAAACACTGTCCCCTCTGCTTGCCTTGAAGTCGGCTGAAGAAACTGTTTTAAACTCTTGATAATGAAGTATTTTTAAAGTTCCCTTTTCTCTCAAATTTTCACTGACTTTTTGGTTGGGGGTGGAGATGAGAAGAAGGATGCGTGGTGGTCTGACTCCTGGAGACCACCGCTGAGGTTGGGTACAAGAGGTGAAGCAGTGCTCAGCATTGGGTCGGCTCTGTGTCGTACAGAGGGGAACGATGCAGGGATGAGGTCGCTGAGGTGCAGCAAACCCTGGAGCAGGATTTGGTGTTCTCTCCGTTAATGCAGCACCTTTTTAGCTTGTTTGCAGTATGGGCTTGTTTTCAGGATCTGGGCTGTTGCTTTTGCGTAGCGCTGCCTTCGTGTTTGAGTTGGTGTGGGGCAGGATCACCAGCTGTAGGCATGGTCTGTGTTGCTGAGGCAGCACGCTGCGTTATCTGTGGGTTCTGCAGGGTGTACTCCAGCAGCCACTGGAGAAAATCTCAAGTGTTTAGCTGGTTGCATCGGGCTTTCAATTCTTGGCAGTTCTGCTAATGTGCTAATTTGAGCTGGTCTCTCCTGACAGCGTGCTCAGTCTGCTGGCTGCTGAGCCAAATACAGCAGGGGAGTAACCTCAGCCTGCTACCTGGGAGCACTGAGCAGGGGCCTCACCCCAGAGAAGGGCAGCGTGTGGATTTTAGGACCAGCCCTGCACTCCAAGGACCAGCAGGAGTGGGATGGTGCCAGTCGGGGTGGCTGTCCCTGCTGTAGAGAAGGAAGCACCTGGGTGGGAGGATTCTCAAGCCGATCCATTAGTTGCCTGTTCAATATATTCTGCTTTTAGAAGAGGTGCGATTGCTGTCATTGAACTGCTAAAGTAACAAGATGTATGTCTAACTTTACCTAATATACTGTGTGCAGCTACTTAGGAACAGTGCAAACTAGAGAAATGGATTATGGCTTTGCTTTGGTCTTAGCAATGTTTTTCCTTCTGCTCTGTCGTAACATGGGGTCTATTAATTTCACTGGTAATGTGGGACTCTGCTTACCTTACGCTTGCATTTAAGAGCGTTCACGTGCGGAATTCTAACAGATCATTCTAGACCAACTGAGGTAATTGTTGCTAATCCTTTTTTGCAGTTCCAGTAAGTAGGAATAATTTTAGACTAGGTCTGTGGTAGGGAGACTTTGACTCCATGTTTGTCACATTAAATGTTGGAAACGGAGTGTGAGGTGGCGAGAAGGGCACTGAGTGCTCCAACTTTTCGTTTTGGCTCTGAAACTTTCTTGGTGACTGTAGGAAAGACACTTAACTTGTCTGTAGCTCTGTTTTCCTGGCTCCCCTCATTGCACAATGTATTTTTTTATTTGTGACTTTTCTTGAGAGCAGTATTTGTGTTATTTCTACAGCTACAATGACTAGGAGCGTTCGCCTGTCCTGCCTACTGATGCTATCTTGTACTAATCTGAGTACGTGGTGGCAACACAAGCTGTACCCGTGCTTCGTCAGCAATGACCTGCCACGCAGGTCAGAATATCAGTCTGTGACAATAAGCTTCACTTACTGCTAAGGAAATTCTGCATTTTAGGGCTGATCCTGGCCTCACCACCAACAGACCACGCGCTTTGTTCTATAAATGCTTTGAGTCTGGCCAAGTGGAGTGGCCTCTGCCTCTTCCTCTGCTTTGCTCTCCAGATCACTTGTTGTCATCCCCCATTCCTGACTTGGTCCTCACTTAGATCAGGGTCTCATCACCCCCAGTTCAACAAATGTCATCCTTATTAAACAGTAAGTGTGGGCTACAATCAGTAGGGTTGGTGTGTTTTGCTGAGTCAGGACTTTAATTATGCCAAGCTTATGACAGTTCTGCATCCTGGGTGAAATATGCTCTCGTCATCCGTCCAGCCCTTGGCTCGTAAACAGGGAAAGCGTAGACTCCTCTTGAAAGGTACCTCAGCTGTAGTCCGCTGAGCCAATCCTCAAATTGAGTTTGAAGTCATTAAGTGGAAAAGAAAATTTTTGTGACAAGTGATTTCCCAGAGCAGGTGACAAACTGTAATGAAATGGGGCGGTTTGGCTTGAAAGGTTTATGATAGCAGCTGTGTTCCCTTCCTCTCCTGCGAGCAGTCTGGGCAGGAGAGGATTTGTGGAAAACTGTCCGTGTAGCTGCAAGATGTGTACGTTGGCCTTGGATTAACTTTCCTGGTCTTTTCCCCAAAATGTTGCTGGAGATCCTCTGGGAGCAAAGGCAGGATGGGTGACTCTTTAAGGCCATTGAAGTTGTACTCTTCTTCCCAGCAAAGTAGTTGGTTGTGAAAAGCTTGTAAGCAAATAGCACCCCTGGAAAATAGTGTATGTAATGTGAGGGTTATTTAGATGCACTATTGCTAGTTATATCTACACAACTTCTTCCTCTTGCTTTGGTTTTGTTCCTGTGGGACAGACGTAGCCAGCACGTGTCTGCAACAAGATGATGCGTGTGTTGGGTACGTGGCAGTTGGCACGGCTTTAGCAGGTGGCTATAGCGATTTAGCAATGGGCACGTCATCGCCATGTACAGAACTCTTCCCAAAACAGCAAGATGATGCAACGCTGTCTTTAGTCAAAGCTGGAGGAGAAAGGTATGAGGGAGGGCACCAGGATGGCCCTTGCAGCATGGAGTGAGGTTTGGGTATAAGAGCACCGAGAAGCTGATTTAAAAAGCTGAAGATGCACAGCAGGCCAGCTGCTCCCGATTTCTTGGGGTTTTTTTTCCCTGATTGCTGGTTATGCAGTGTGTGGGTGGTTGTTCTTTTCTTAGTACAATGTCAACTGCTGGCTGAGCAGTGTTGTGGATTTGTGTAAGGGTTATGTGCTCTGGTGCGGGTGCTACCGCTTCTGCCCAGGAGGGAACAGGCATGTTCCTGGGGAGAGTTGCAGAGGAGCCTTATCTCCACACGGCCTGCCTGCGGCGAGCTATTAGAGACCAGCCTCACCCTCTGGGTTTACACTGGTACCTGCTTAGTGGGATTTCTTCCACGAAAGGGTAGTGATGAGTCACCCAGGCTAGACACTGCTGTTTAAGGCCACCAGCTGCCAACCTTCAGGACAGTTGGATTTATACCTCGGAGCAGGCACTGAATTCCTGATGCGTGGGGCAGCGCTGAGCTGGGAGCTGCTTGGTCCAGTCTGCTGTCCGTCCTATGCTAGGTTGAATTATCCAGCTGTCCACTGCTGCTTACCCAGGCTGGGATCTCCAACAGCAGCACACAGGGTGGGGAGGTGATGGACGATGACCAGCTGCGAGGGCTTCAGTGTGCTAATGGGCCTCAATTGCCTTAGCCAGCATCAGCTGGGACCCACACCCACCGCCCCAGCCTCAGGAGCTTCACTTGAGCTCAGGTCCCAGTGTTTTCCTGAGCTGTGTTGGAGGTGTGCCTCTCCCCAGTGCTGGGCTCTGCTGTGCTGTCTCCCTGGGTGGACCCCTGACCCACGCTGCAGGTCCTTGCTGCAGCCCTGCCTGGCTGTACCTGCTGGATGGACCTTGGAGCACCATTGCAGGTAGCATGGCTTCTAACCTTGTCTCCTGGGTGGAGTTTGGACCTACATAGCAGGTAGCCTCTACAGCTCTGGTTTTCTTTCTTCTTGCTCTTGACTGAGCTTGGTGGGTAGACCCTGACCTTGCCTTGCCTGGGGCTGTCCACAGGACCTGTCACCACCCAGCCCTGCTCGGTTTGTGGGACTGTGCTGGGTTGGTGAGGGCTGCCCTGTGGTCACCCACGGTTCCTGGCTCGTCCTGTCCATAGAGCAGCCCCACTCTCACTGTTCCCTGGCACTAGACAGGGTCTTGTGGGTGTAACATCAGGCTAATTCAGTGCTGCTATTGAATCCTTAGCAATCAGATGGTCTGATTTGAAAATTTGCTTTTCTCGAACTTCTACCTTTGCAGCTCTTGCTTGTCCCTGCCCAGGGTTTCTGGGCTGCTGGTGCTTGGGGTCTAGTGCGGACAGGCAGGCCTGTTCTGGTTGGGAGGTGTCTCCTAGGCAGAGAAAGGGATGAGAATGTTACTTAAAAGGGGTGCCAAATATTTAATGTTTGTACTGGGAGTAGTGCAAGAAAAATTTCTTGGAGGCGCTAGGTGTGTGTGACACTGCTGTGCACACAGGGGTTGAACATGGACCGGGGAAGGGATCAACAGAAGCAAGTGATGCCAGCTGGAGACAGCAGAAGCTTTTTAAAAAGAGCTCAAAAGCAACACAAAACCTAACACACTTGCATATTCCAAGCAATGCACGTAAGCAAGACTCACTTTTACGTTTTTCAGAGCAGATTAGCGATTTTCTAATTAGGGAAAGAGCTGAATATTGAGCACTGAAATGGATAAGCGACTTAAAAAGAACACAGAAAATTGCAAAGTGAAATCACTTAAATCAGCCTTGTCTCCTCCCCACTTCATGCTTGGTATGCTGTTTATCTTGGCAGATGGGGGGGAAAATAAATTCCCTGGAGGTGGCATAGACACATTGCTACCTGAAGGCATCAGATATATCTATGCAGAGAAGTAAAAGCCCCAAACTGCAGATTTTGAGTTGGCCTTCTGGGCCTGCAGAAATAGGAGCAGGGCTGCATCCTGAGCTGGTTCTGTCATACCGAGCAGCAGCTGTTTGCTAAAATTTGATCTGGATCTGGCTGTGGATTAAAGACATCTCAATTGTTGTGGGTTTTTTAGCCCTTTGGAAGGTTTGAAGCTGGGCAGCTTTGTGAAAGAGCAGAACATTGCCTTGGTTGTGGGTCTGAATGGGTTCCCGGGGCAGCTTCTTCCTGGATGCTGCCAGATGCAGATCTTGAGACCATGTGCTTGTAGAAGGAAGTGTGCTTGGGCTACAGGCTAATTCTGCTCATCAGGCCTGAAGCCCTTCACCTTTTCATACCTTAGATTTGACGTCCACGAAATAGGGCATAGCAGATGCCAAAATTGGATTGCACCAGTCTAGGTTGGTGCCTGGGCTTTGGAAGGGGCTGAGAACAAGGTACTCTGGAGAGGTGCAGAAAGCAATTTATCCCAGGAAATCTTTTCTTAGTCCCTTGCTATCCCAAAGATAAAGGCTGAGGAAATATTATGAACAGTAAGGATGCGGGGCAGAGAGTGTATCTCACTGTGCACATAGGCAGCACTTGGCACACTGCAGCCACTGCTGGACCATAAATAAATATTAGTGGGCACTCTCTCTCCCTAAGCACCTATCACTGCTGCCATCCATGTGGAAAAAGGAAAGTAAATATATTCTTGGATTGTCTTAAAGGCAAAGGGAATAGGATAGGATCAGTCTATTGGATTTGTTGAATAAACTACAAAAAACAAGATATAATTCTCTGCAGACATGAGGTAATGGACTATGTTGTATTTTGCATTTCAAGCACCAGAGCTCTCAAACTAAGCTGTCAAAAACTGGTGGGCTTGTTTGAATTAACCATGGCTTGAACTGGGCACAATATTTTTATGACTTATTTATGCTCTAGTAGAATTTATGCCTGGCTGCAGCACACATAATGTGCTCTGCTTGCCCAGGGAGGTGTCCTCTCTGCCCCACAGTGCTTACAGCAGGAATTACATACTGAGGAGCCAAAAAGCTGCTTTTGTCTAAAAAAGCTGACTCTGCATCTGGGATTTACATCAGTGGTGTCCCAGAGAAAGGAAGGTAGCTTGCTGGGTGGAAACTCCTGGTGTAAATCCAGCGAAGATCACTCCTGTGCTTTCTTTAAAACTTCCATCCGGAAGCCGTGCGTCAGCATAACTCGATTTGTTGACAGCTCCACGGAGGCTGAGGACAACCCCTTTGTCCCCCAGCTCTTACCCCTTGTCCGGCCGAGATGCTCAGGTGGTAAGATGTTACAGCCCAGAAAAAACAGCATTGTGCTGGGGTTAATGTTGCTTGTCCTCTTCCCTGGTCTGTGAACACAAACGCGTGGTTTTCAGTTTTTGCCCTAAGAGGATATAAAGTGTTGGGGAAAGGCTGCGTGCCCTTTCCTTTTAAAGGAGCCCTTTCTGCTGACCTTAGAGATAGGTAAGAGGGATTTGGGCATTTGCTGGCAGCCATGGGGCAGGGGAAACTTTTCATTCCATTCTCTAGATGAAGATCAGAGGTTGTGAGATGAGAGGGGAGAGTTTGGCAGTGGAGTGACCCATTGGTTAAATCACGGAGTTGGCATTTGGGGGATCCACCTTCAGTTCCTATGGGGTATTTCTAAGTATTTGGCCGAAAGCAAGCACATAAAGAAACCAAAGTGGACAAACAGCAGGCTCTTACTGTAGCTTTAAGGCTTTAAGCTACTTTTAAGAAGTATTATTATATCCTATGAATTGTATTCAACTTGGAAAACCTTTGCTGCACCTCAACAGTTGCACTGCATACATGCAGAGCACGTAGCTCTTATAGATGAAGTCTTCTTGCTGCCTGTAGTAATTTAGAGAGCCTCAGAACAGTGTAAATTCACTCTAGTGTTGATTCCCATTTCCTCCCCCAAAATGGCTTGAGAATTGGAGATTTCAGCTGCATGGTTTGCTCTCTGGTGTTGGGCTGTAGTGAACACAGGTGTTACTGGGCAGCTACTGTCACAGCAGATTTTGTGGACAAGAGCCGGACACTTTAGTTACAGTTGTGTTTTCTTTTGTCTTTGGGAGAGCAGATTAACCATCTCTGGTGTGTGCTGATGCTGGCAGGTAGCAAGTGAAGTCATACTGCTGACGTCCCATGACTCAGGTGTCCTCCAGAATCACTTCTGTCAGATTTATACCCAAGGTAGCTGCTTCTTGCTGTATGTGACTGGTGGTGTTTAAGGTAAAATGAAACTGTTTGGCAAGCTTCACCTCTGACACCTTTGCTATTCGTGCTGAGGAAACAAGGCCGTAGGGTGCATCTCTTTTGGGAGCCCTTTAGGGTTTCGTTTGTGATCTCTCATGCCCTTTGAGGCCATGGATTTGATGCCTAAGTACAGTGTACTGGAGCACACATCTGATGCGACCTTGGTCATACAGGCAGGCCCTCTGACACGGGCAGTTAAGAGCGTATGGACTACAGGATTCTTGTGTGTGCTAATCCTCACTTCCCTGCATAGAGTGTATGCCATGGAGGGGGGGCGGCCTTTATCCCACAAGAGGCCAGCTAGAGGGACTCGGGGAGCATTTCTGGTGGGGCAGCCATGCCTCAGCTGTGTTCCTCGATGTCCCTTGCAGACACAATGCAATATTTCAGCCCTTTACAACACGAGTTGTAGTTGCCCGGCACTGCAGGCACTGAGCTAGCCTCGACAGACCGTCAGCCACACGGCTGGAGAGGAGGTGGTTAGGTCAGAAATGCAGTAGGACTGAGCAAAACCCAATTACCCGGAGTTGCAGCCTAACTCATTGGAGCTGCAGCAGCCTGCCCTGTCAGCCTGCGTTCTCTGCTGCCTCAAACTTGCATTTTTGTTAGACGTGATATCCGTGCTAAGTAGTAAAATAAGCCAGTGCCTGTTCTCTGGCTTTGAGGACAGCCGACATGACACGGTTCATGTCCTCGTGGCTGACCTCTTCTCTTCCCCAAAACAAAGTAAACTCATCTGGACTGTCTCAAAATATGTTGAGGAGAGGGCTGGTGGACTGTGACTCTGCTCTAATGTGGATGGCGGTGGGGCAGTGCTGCGGCTTGTGCAATGGTCCTGTTTACTGGTATAGAAGTAGCCAGAAAGTCTTCGGTATTACTGAGTCAGTAGGGCAGGGTGAGCTTCTGCACATCAGCGGGAGAAGATACCCTCATACCTGAGGCACAGGACTGGATGTTGTTCAAAAGTGTGCCCTGCTATCTGTGGGACCATAAGTTTGGGGGGATGACCAATGTAATTTTTCTCCAGTAGCTGAGATGCTGGCTTGCAGAAATCGGGAAGAGTTGCAGCAAGGTCTCGCCACCTTTGTCGAGTAGCAGCCAACTTGCTCCACTCGATGCCCAGGCGGGAAATAAACTTGCTAAATGAGTATATTTACTGCAAATGAATTTGTACCAAATCTTGTATGTGTAGCAAAATCCTCTTAGATGAGCATCTGATAAAGGATTAAAACTATTAAATGATGAAAAAATCCACTCTGCCAAATGGTGAAATATGCAGATTATACAGTGCTTTGTTGTTTGGTTTTTCCCCTTGGCTTTGCTATTTCCACCCTCCTTGCCCTGTTTAAGGGGAGGTAAGAGAGGGAGAAAGGGCTCTGCTCCAGCCCCCTGAGGCACAGGGGATATTGGGGAGACTTACAGTGCAGGGGAAGCCGTGGTCGACTCCATTACACTGCAGGAGGAGGAGGGAAAAGGTCCCAAATGCCTCTCGCTACCGCATCCTGCTTTTCCAGGAAGAAGGTGGATTTCTCCTTAGTAAGGAGAACTTTCCCCATGGGAAAGACTGCGCACAATGGGAGGTTCCTGGGAATTTGTAGGTAGTGAAGCCAGTCGTGCAGGGAACAAGACTAAACTCTACACGGGGGCTGTTCCAGACAAGCTGGTGTCCCAGAAATGTCCACGTGGATACAGTCCCACCACTAGTCCTCTCCTTCTTCAAAACAGCGGAAGGAGTGCTTTCAGGTAGCTCCTGAGATAGCACTCTTCACGGGAGGTGCCAAGTCTCTGGTGAGGAACTTCTCCATTCATGGGTCGGAGGACCATCAACATTTCCTTCAGCTTTAGGACACGTCACCTTCCTAGGTAAGCTTGTCTGCAGAAATGTCCTGGAACTCAGCAGCTTTCTGTTTGCAGCATCTGTGTCGCAGGTATGGCAGGTGACCTTAGTTATGTTGGATGGCAGCAGGCAGGGAAGTGTCAGGCCATCTCCCTTGTCAGAACACCGTTTGGCTGTGCAACGTGCATGTCACAGGTCACCTTTGCGTGTGCATTGCCAAGCACTTAGGGCTTGCTAGGTGTTACTTTAGCACATGTTTTTAAGGCAATAATTGGGGCAGCAATCAAAGACGAAGTATTGCAGGAAAAGTGCTAAATATTCTGTTCTATGAGGAGTCCAGCTAGAGCTCTGTCTGATACTTGCCATGTTCACAAGGCTCGTGTGCTTTGTCCTCACCCTGCACTAGAAGGTGTGAGAAGACCGCCTTGTTATGGCCGTGTGCCCAGGGTAACTCCTGCTAGCTCTTGGAGAGGAAGATTTGGTGGGAGAAAGGGTAGGGACAGGGTACAGGTCACTCTTACGACCCTTAAGGTTGAAATGAGAATGAAACATTACCCTTTCTGCCGTGGGCTCGAGCAGGGCCAGGATTTCCTTCGGGCTGCCCAAGGCTTGTTTCGCACTATGGAGTTGTAGCCCACCAGCCAAGGGCTGCTGCCGCAAGTACCAGTTTCCCTGGTGTGAGGGCACAGGCACTCCTTTGCTGAGGATATTTTGGGGTCAGGCTGGATGAGATAACTGATTCATTAATGCAACCCTGATTAGGCAGTCAGGGACCACATCAGAGTCCAAGTCATTAGGAGCTGTCAGCAGCCAAGTGTTCAAGTGGAAGGATGGGAGAGGAGGAACGAAGAGCCAAAGGGGCTGTTGCAGTGGTGGTGTCAGCTCAGTATTTATGAGGGGAATAAGCCTCTGGTGTTTTATGGCCTGTAAGATACTGTTTTCTCTGGGTCTGTTTGATTAGATAGGATTATCTCATGGGCTCAAATGGCATGTCATTGATTTCTGCTTGCTTTCCTGGGGACATTCAGCAGCCCTAATCTATACCCCCTGTTTCCGAAATGCTAAGAGGTGACAGCTGCTGCTCAGGGGTGACCTGTCCCAGGAGGGGCTGTTCAGAAGTGTGCACCCCTTATTTAGTCTGACTCAAACTCGCTTGCTTTCCTACTCTGTGCCATTGCTTTTGGACCACCACTCACTGTCTCCCAAAATCAAGAGCTGGTAGGATGATTCTGTCTCCTTGATGTTTCAGGGAGAGCTGGACAAGGGCAGGAAAGGAAAGAGATGGAAGAGGAATTTAGCAGCGCTGAAGGTTGACCAAGAAGACAAAAAGGCCACTGTTTCTAGCTGGTACAGCACTGTGGGAGTGAGTTGCGGACAGAGGCATGAAGAGGTACAGACCAGATTTAGGGTTATTGGGCATGTGACGGGTTTTCCAGCCTCCTGTGCCCAAGCCCTTATTTAGCATTCATCATCCACGTGGAAACCTTGCAAAAATCCTGTCCCAGGTACCAAGCCCTCAGAAACCTGTCCTTGTGGGTGCCAGAGTGCTTCAGGTAAGGGCAGTGTGGTGCTGGCAGCAAAGTCAGGTGAGTGAGCCTGACCAAAGTGAGTCAAAGGACTTAAGGGCTGCAACAGAGACCAGCCTCCCTCATTTCCCCATTGTAGCTTCTGGCAGAAACCCAAAATGACATGGTGAATTACTTCTGAGCTATTGTCCGTATAGACTGGAGGCTGAGGGGTTACAGAGCAGACTTTTTCAACAGGGTAGCAGTCTTCTGGCCATGTGCAGAGGGGGGTCTTTGTGCCATGGAGGCAGAGAGCAGCGCAGGAGATAAAGGAGCATAAGGACGGGCTTTGCATTATCCTGACCCATTAGATGTGGGAGCAACCAGTGCATCTTCAGCAGCGTTGGAATTTATTGCCATGAGGAGAATTGCAGAATATTTTGTGTTGCTTAGCACGAGGGTGAAGGTAAGGACAATATGGAGATGTGGGGGCTTGAAGGGACTGAAGAGGGTTTGGACAGTGATCTTGTTGGAAGGATCTTGGCTTGCGTTTTGATTGCCTTTGCCTCAAGGCAGTCACCAGTGGGTGGTCTGTGGCTTCCCCAAGCATGTGGGACAGTGACTTGTGAGCAGAGGAGCATCCTGAGCTGGTGGCCACCAGTGCCAACAGAGGGGCTGTCTGCAGGAGAGGCTGGCAGCACCTCTGGGCATCTCTAGTAAAGTTCAGTGACTCTTTTCCACTTGGCATCACAGAGCTGATGAACTTAACAACCTCAGGGGGCTATAAAAGCACTGTCCTCATTAGCTGGGCCATGGAAGTGGGGCCGAGGGAGAGCTGGGAAAGAGGAGCACAGTGCCTGCAGCATAGCAGGAGGAAGGGTGTGGATGGCAGAGAGCTCCTGGGACAGGGCTGAACTGGGGACCTAGTGCGGGCAGATAGTCATGATGCCGTGGTGCAGTTTGAGGCCAGGAAGCTGAGGGAGAGGGTGGCAGGACTGCTCAGACCCTGAGGTTAACCATTCCTTGCTTGGAAACTGTATTCCCTTTAGCCTTCTGGTTCATTTTTTTTGAAACCTTTGAAGCCTTTTCCCCCCAGTTCATCTGAAACAAAGACACTTTTTTTTTTACTTTTTTTTTTTTAAATGCAGAGAAGTAGAGGCACTCAGCTCCTGCTGGGAAAAAAGTGCTGGAGCCCAGGGCCTGCCCATCGCTGCTCGACTTGTGCTCTGATTAGCAACTTGTACCAGAGCCCAGCAGCACAGGAGGCAAGGCCCCTTGGGGAGTGCAGGATGGAGGGGAATGTGGAGTGATCTCAGCCCTTGCTTTGAGGAGACTTGCTGCCTGGTTTACCAGTGCTGGCAGGGCACTGGGGCTGCAGTGCTTGCTGCCAGCTCCGCTGTGCCTGCCAGCCCACGCGCTGCTGGCTCGCCTTGGCATGACCTGCCTTTCATGGCTAGCTCTGCTGCCTGAGTTTCTTTAGCCCCTTTTTAGCCCCCCTACAACGGAAGCATAAGCACAAGCAAGGTAGATTTCCCCTTCCCTATGCCCATCTGCCTGCATGGGCTGAGAAACTGGTTTCTTCCCGCAACTGACGCCTGTGATGCTGCCCAGGCGTTTTCTGGTGGTGTTTGGAAGGTGGGACTTGGATTAGGCAGAGAGAAAAGAGTGGACAGATTGGGAGTTAAGCTGAGCGCTGCCAAATTCATTTCAAGAAGGCCCTTGAGGAGCCATTGGCAATGTCCAGCCTGTCCTAGCCCTTCGGCGTTGGCTGAGGAATGTCCAGGGCTTGCCACTGCAGTAATGAAACTTCATCTTAGGCTCCCAGTCAAGCCCTCAAAGCGCCAAGGCTGGTTTTATCTTCCCTCAGGTCTGGAGGCAGTAAAAGCAACTGCCAGACTATTTCAGAGCTTGTGGTGTCAGCCTGGAGCTCAGATGGACACCAGAAAGCCTGCGTCTGGTTTATGCAAAAAAAATTCCATCCCCAGGGAGTGAAGTAAAATCATTTTACTCCCATCTACTGGGACTATTTGCTGCCATTAGTAATAAAAATGGTCCTACAGCAACTATAGGCCACCTCCTCCTCACTCCCACTTTAGTAATGAAAACAGTCTTTTCTCATCCATACCTCTCTATCCTGAAAAGTTTTAATCAAATAAACCTGGCACACCCGCTCCTGGAACAGGATGCTCTGTCAGCCAAAATTTGTGCCTGTTCAATTTTCTTCTGATTTAATTTTCCAGAGATTAAGATCCTGCTCATCTCCGCTCTCAAAACTTGACTGCCTTCCTTTTGTTTGTAGCTTTTACTCTAGTGGATTTTTCCTTTCTGAAAATCCTGAAACCCCAACGGTATTGATTTCCAGGGACCCAGCTGGCCAAGAAATCGATACCGAGCTGCACCTCCCAGCACCTGGCACCATCTTGCTGCGCTGGCCCCCCACTCCTGAGAAGTGGCTTGTCATCTTCTTCCAAATGGCTTTGGCGTTGCTGGCGCATGTTGCTGCTGAAGAGCATTTCTCCTATGAACGTGTTTTCTCATAGCAGGGGGCTGTCTCATGGCTGCTGACTCCTGCTTGCTGCGCAGAAGGTTGTCTGGCTGCTGCCATCTTTGGTTCAGCAGCTACATGTGCCTTAACAGCAGTGAAAGTTTCACCCTCTTGTGCTAAAGCTGGGGCCACTTGTGGATTGGGGAATGGTGGTTGAATCCCAGGTTGCAGAACAATTGGGGCTGGCAGGGACGTCAGGAGGTCGTCTGGTCCAACACCCCTGCTCAAGCAGAGTCACCCAGAGTGGGTCGCTCAGGACCACGTCCAGATGGCTTTTGAATATCTGGAAGGACGGAGACCCCACGACCTCTCTGGGCAACCTGTTCCAGTACTTGGTCTCCCTCACGGGGGCGGGGGGTGTGTGTGTGGAAAGTGTTTCCTTATGGTTTGATGGACCCTCTTGTGTTTCAGTTTGTGTCCATTGCTTCTTGCCCTGTCACCAGGCACCACTGAAAAGTGCCTGGCTCTGTCATCTTTGTACCCTCCCTTCAGGTATTTATAGACACTGATAAGATCTTACTTGGCCTCCTCCAGATGGAGCAGTCCCGACCCTCTCAGCCTTTCATTGTATGTGAGATGCTCCAGTCCGTTAACAGTCGTAGTGGCCCTTTTCTGGACTCTCTCCGGTAGTTCCATATCTCCCGTGCACTGGCAATCCAGAACTGGACCCAGTGCTCCAGGGGTGGCCTCGCCAGTGCTGAGTGGAGGGGAAGGATCACCTCCGTCGACATGCTGGCTCTTCCTAAGGCAGACCTGGGTACAATTGGCTTTCTTTGCTGCGAGGGCATGTCGCTGCCTCGTGGTCAACTTTGTGTCCACCAAGGTCCCCGGGACCTTTTCTGCAAAGGGGAAGGGGGAGGACTAAGGGTCATATCTCTGAAAGCCCATGTTTAATGCCTGGGTTAAGTGCATTCATAGCTCTCTGCTGAGCGTGTCAATGCTTGCTTGAACCCTGTGCCCATTGACTTGGCATACTGATGGGCTTGAGATTCTACAAAGCACAGGGCTGTTGGTCTTCTGCCTGTGGTTACCCTGGCTTCTGCAAGGTATGCTTGATGCAGGGAAGACTGCGCACTTGGAGGAGAACATGTCTTCCACGGGGAAGACTCCTGTGTTTGTGCCAAGAGAGGGGAAGTTTCCCTGCAGCTGACCCCCGTGCTGGCCTCTGAGGACTGCTCTTTGTGAGGAGACTGAAACACCCAAATATTTCCAGTGCTCTTTGCAGGCTGTGCAGATGTCTGGGGTCAGTGGTGACAAATTATGTAGATTCCTCCCCCTTCCCTCTATCTTTTCTCATTTCCATTATCTGCCTTTTGTAGAGGCTGTAATTTATTGCATTTTGCAACCTTGTAATTTATGGCTTTTTTATAATTCTTTCCGAGCTTTCAGAAGTAACAGCTACGCATACCCCAGTGCATTTCATTGTCACACTTGAGGCTTTCCTACCTCCCCCTGCACTTCCACTCTTTTCTTGTAAGTTGCCTGTTTACTTGCTAAATTATTATTGTGCACTCAATAAAAATTGTATTTAAAAAGTGATAACTGAAATGACATTTAACATGGAAAGCACTTAAGCATAATTACACTATATGCATTACATCATTTTGTGACAGTTAAAAAAAAAAATCTGAACAGGGTTTTTTTTTTTGTTGTTGGGGGCTGTAGAGAGTGAGTGCTGGCATTTCATCACTTCCAGAAACATATTTTTAATTCTCACTGATGGGCTTTGTCCTGGAATTTTTCTGTCTCCTCCTCCCTTGCTAGTACCTCAGGTCTCCTGTATCTGGTGCAGCGGCATGGGGTGAAGAAAGCAACTCTGGCATTCTGAGGGGTTCAAGCTAGCATAACGTGCTCAGAGTTTGATATGGCTTATTCCCAGCTGGAAATTTTGATAGGGTTAGTTTATTTGGATCAGTGACTTGAGCAGACTTGCTGCAGAGCTACGGCATCGCTTGTGTCAGCACCAGGGCTGTGGTAAGGGGGAAGGGGAGGAGGTGACAGCCACCGTGGCAGTAACAGTTACGTGTTGTCTTGGTGGTCCACTTGTGGAGTCTGGGTAAGGGTGAGTGCCAACGTAGCTTCGGCTCCTAGTTGTCCCCCTACAGTGATTTTTTTTTTTTTTTTTTTTTTCTGAAGGAAGCCGCTGCTGGCTGTAGCCGAGAGCTAAACAGTTAATGTCCTTTTTTTGTATCGCCCAATGACTTCTCCAGAAATGAGGGAAGTGTGCCAACCCCTCGTGACCCCATGGCTCATATCCTCACTGATACAACTACTTGATTATTAGATTACCTGCAAATCACAGCTCCTTGACCATCTGCTATGTGAAACTCCTCAGCTCAACCCCAGCATCTGTCCAGCCCAGCCATGCAGACTGTGCTGAATTCCTGAGCACATCAGCCCAGCTTCTAAGCCATGGTTTCTTCTGCCATGTCTTGTCCTGTCCTTTTCCTACCTACCTGCTGCAGAACTTTGACGTGTGAAATGCTTCAGGGGCGATCCTTGCTCCCTGCCCTTCTTTCTTTCTGCAGAAAGTGAGATGAGCCTGGTCAGACAGTCATACAGGCTGCAAACCAGCTCTGTAAATCAGGTCCCCGTCTCGTGTGGGGAGCTGAAACTGGAGATGCAGATTGGGAGTCCTGCATCACCAGGGTGGTCTCCCCAGTAGGAATTGTGGTCGTCTTCCTCTGGGAGTCCTGAGCTACTTGGAAAAGGGGTGAGGGGTGATGGACCTCTTTCTGCACCATGACAAAGTGCAGAGACAAGAAGAGGGACCTTGAGTAGCAGGGCACAGGAAAATCTGAAAAAGCATTTGAAATCTAGCAAACACATGAATGGGAGCCACAGAGCTTGACATTTCCAGGCTGCATGCGAGGGATTTTTGGAGCAAGTTGAGATAGAGACCATGTGTTTTCTGCAATTCAGTGGAGTGGTCTTCAAGAAACAATGTCTGCAGTGGATTTGGATACTCATTCATGAATTGAAAGGGTGGTGGGCTTGTGGGGAGGTGAGAGGAGCAGGACAAAATGGAAGCATGCCTTTATTTTAAAAAGGAGGGAAGGGGGTGGAGGGAAAGAAACAGTGAGGACGTTAGTGTCTGTAAGCAAACTCCTCCCTGTGTGTAGAAATACTGTGTAGCTTTTCTGCAGTGGTAGTGTGACTTGCCCTTCAGGTTAATAAACTGTTAATCACTTTATGGGTCATTTCATTCAAAATGTTCACCAAAGCATCCTGACTTTGAGATAAAGGAGTTTTGGGAACTCGAGCGTTTTTTCCCCTTTTTCTTCAAATGCACGCATAACCAGAAACCATGCAGAGGCAGTAATAACTAATATAGCTGGGAAAGGAATCTCCTGGAGAGATTATTCTATGCTTTTTCAAGGAGGAAAAGGCATTTCTGGCTGCTTGTATCTTTGTTGTTACGGTTTTTTCTGAGTTGAGCATTAAAAAAAAGGGGGAAAAAACTATCAATAAAATCCTCATCTGCTTGACAGTCAGTCGTATCTGGGAACTACTTGGTGTTATCTTGACTTAACTCATTAGTAAGACTAAAAAAGGCATTGAAAGTGGACATCTCTGTTGCAAACACTTAATTCTTTGCAAAAAGAGTCAATTATGTCCTATTGAGTAAGTCCCATGCAAAACCACTTACTTGTGAAATACCTCAGCCTGATAGCAGACCTAGAAGAATAAGGCGGAAGGAGGCCGGAACCCTGGCGCTAGCCGGAGACATCGGAGATACCTGTTTCGCCATGGACTTGCCTGTTGCCTGCGTTGGGAGGCTGGGTTGCAGGGACTGGTGACATGGAGGCCTGCGATCTGCAGCTGGGTCTGTCGGTGGGAGAGCGGAGAGCAATACTGTGGAGAACTCGGCAAGTGGCTGGGAGCGTGCTTTAGCTTTCCTAATGGTTTTATGGCTGAGAGTCTAGTTCCGCCTCCCCCCCCAATTTCTCTTGCACTTATTTCACAACAGCTCTTCAGTTTCTAAGGTAATGGGGCTGAGTGCTCCCGCACCGCATTGCAGGGAATGCTCCTATGCTGTGCACGCTCTGCTCGCAAAGAGGAGACTGCGCTGGTTTTTTGTTGTTTTGTTTTTGGTGTGGGGTTGTATTGGGACCTCTTTGAGACAATGGCACGTTCGCTGCCTGTTCGCCCGGGTGCTCAGGATGAGCCCATCACCACAGAGTCTGGGCACCTAGCACAAGTGTGGAGCTGTGCATGGGTTTGGTACTGAGCTGCTGTCCACGTGTATAAGACCGATTGTTTCAGCCCATGGGATGTTGTTGAATTTCTCATTTCAGTAGGAATTAATTCCAGCAGCCCTGTTACCCGTGTTATTCGGGAGATGAGGTACAGGTTCCTCCTGGGTGTGTCAGCTGTGGCACTGGGTGTGCTAGGAACCCGGCATCGATCATGCGAGGCAGAGGATTTTTGATAAGTTGGGTGGAGGAGACTTATAAATGGGAGGAAAGGGAACGGCACTAAATGGAGAAGGAAATTGTGAAGCATGTTTTCTGCTACAATTTTTGTGGCTAAAATTTGGTGATACTTTAAGATGTATATTGATCATCCAAGCACACAGAGGTGTATGTGGTCTGTGTAATCATGTAAGTTTTATTTATGATACAAAACCAAGTCAGTGCTATTGTTTATGAATATAATTGCAAGCCTGTTTTCCTGTTACGTGATCAGCTAAACCCCACTGCAAAGCAGCCGTTAGGGTTGCCCAGCCTGGAGTGCAGTGACATGCTTCAGGATTGCAGGAGTGAGTAGGGTGCTGCTGCCATGCAGTGGGGATCAAGTCATGATCCACTGGGCTTGAGAGAAGAAGGTGCAGAATAAAACCTTAACATTTGGAACATGAGGCAGAATCCTCCAGCCTTGGGAAATTATGGTTTCCTCTTTAGAACTTGCTCCATCATTTTAGAAGGAAAATTATAAGGTGGCATTAAAAAGCACGTGCTGCCTCGCCATCAGATGTCTTGTCATTTGAGCTTAAATGTCCCATCTGAAAGAATTCCTAACCAGGTTTCCTTAAAAGCAATTGAAGCTGCTTGTGTTTCAGCTTTTGCCACTGCTGTTTAGAGTAATGCTAATTAACATTCTGGGCAAAGGAGCAGAGAGTGGGGAAGGGAAATGCTTATGATTTGGAAATGCCACTTTGTTCTTCTGGCACTGTCCCTCCAGGGAGAGGATTTCTTTCTTCTCGTTCTTGTTTTGCACACACACACCCCTTCCTCCCCCTTTCTCTCTCCCCCTT
>VZSC01012640.1:10710-79740 GCA_013398225.1 Steatornis caripensis | reverse complement strand
CCCCCCGTCTTGGAGTAAAGCTGATGGTTGGGCATATGTTTTGCCTTAAGCATATGCATAACTTTTTGCTGTGTCTACCTGTGTAACGGCGTGTGAATTTGTATGGACATGAGGGTACCTGCATGCGCACGGAGCGCGGACGTGTTGCTTTGAGTGTACATGAACCCATGGCTGGTGCATGCGAGCCTTTACCGAAGGAGGAGGCATGTGGCAGGCTTGTCCGTGCTACAACTTTCCCATTCCCTTGATGATAATCTACAAGCAAATGGGGATGAAATCAGAAATTGGCAACATGCTGTCAGGAGGGATTAATTTCTGTCCCTGATTAACTTTATGCTGGAACAGCGGGAGACTAATACTTCACTGTACACGGTGCCTCGTGCAACCTTTTCTTACACTGAGTAGATCTGAATCCATCCCCGGTCCTGCTGTCCCCTGGTTATGTTATCTTAGATCCAAGTGGCAGGGCCGTTGCTCTGGATGTGTAATGACAGGCCACATATGTGTTTCCTAATGCTGATGGAAAGTATTGAAAAAAAATCTGCCAGTGCTTTGGGGGTCTGGCTTGAGCTGTACAAGAGTTTTTGTTTCTGCTTGTAGTAGCCGTAATGCACCGGTCAGCTCCTGGTGAAATATGAATACTCTCCGTTCGTGCGCTACCTTTCCTCTAGGACTTTCCACAACACTTTGCAAAAATTAATGCTAAATTCTTTCAAAATAGGAGGTCAGTGAGACCATTCAGACACGGGAAGATGATTTGCCCACGATCGCGCAGGCAGGCCAGTACTGTGTGTGTGGCAAAGGGGGAATACAGACCAAGTCCCCCCTCTCAGCTGTGTCGGACAATTGCTCCCCACCTGTGCCTAAAGCTTAATTAAGATCTCATGCTGTCACAGGGAGAGTGCAGGTGTGGAGCTGAAATAGTGCTTTGTGGCAACAGCAAAGTGCACAGGCAGAGCTGTGTGGGGACCTATTCCTGTAAGAACAGATGAGTCTGGAGCTCGGTGCTGTGTTTGTTAGCACCTGCCTGCATGCAGGGGAAAGGGCTGGGGTGGCAGAGACTAGAGCCCTCACATACTGGGGAAGAACTGAAGAAGGAGAGGACAAGGCAAGTGGGGATGCAGGTGTGGGTGCAAATTTGTGTGATGGTTTGGGTAGATCCGAGTGAGTACTTTTGGCTGCTCTGGGGGCGCTGGCTCCCTCTGGCCCAGCTCTGGCTTCCACACCGTGGGTGCTTCCCTGCACCCTGCTATTACTGGGCTGCAATGAGGACCTGGGTTCTGAATTCTTCCCCATCTCTAGGACACCCCTCCTGCAATCTTAGTAGTGTACATAGGCAGAGTTTGTTGGCTGCTAGGGGTGATGCTGGGATTGTAGAACATACTGCTGTCTCCTCTATCTTTGGCTGTGTGGAGAACAGAAACTCGCAACCTGGGTGCACCCGCTTCTGCAAAGCCTATACGTCCGGCCGCACCTGAGAAAGAAACAGGCTGCCCTTTCTTCCCTGTCCCAAACCTGTAATACATCTAGTGAGTAAGTCACGTATGCTAGTTGTATGGATCAGCTATATCCATATGGGTGAGTGTTTTCCTTTGCTTTGGTCCTTCTCTCATGTTGAAGACCACCTTTCCAGGGGCTGAAGCTCACTTGCTCTGGCTGGTACCAGGGAGGAGAGGATGGGAGAGCCCATGAGTCACTGCTCCATTCAGGGCCGCTGGAGGAGAATTTACCATCATTAACCCTCAAAAATGCGGAGGAAGCAAGTAGTGGCTGGTTTGAGAGGGACGGTGCTTGATGAGGTTGGCTGGAGATGGTTCAACAGGGAGCAACTTCTGCCTGCAGCCCAGCAAGTGAGTGCCTGCATGTTGGAAACCTCGTGGGGTGTGTGAAGGGTGGATCCATGGGACGCTTACCCTCCGCTCCTCGCTGAGGAGGAGTCCGTGTCTGGTCTTCCCACAATGACGGTGGGCAGCCCTGTGCCTTGCTTGTCACAGCCACATCTAAATGAGCAACTGATTAAGAAGGCGGCTGTTGCAGGGGGGAGGGCGATTTACTGCTCTGCTAAGAGGTCCCCACTGTATTTTCTCTTTAATTTGAAGAGCTCCTCAGCAGGCTGTCAGGGCTGGGATGTGACGGCTGCACCTGCATGGCACTGGGAGGCTGTGTGCTAGCAAATCCTGCACAGAAATAGCCTGGAGTGGGGGGCTGCAGCAGCAGGCTGGGTTTAGCAGGCGCATCTGACTGATGACTGCAGTTTTTCATTGGCATAATCACATATTTTGGAGATTGTGAAGATGAGGAAGGTGGAGGAACAGGAAAGGATGGGACACAACACAGATGGATGCCATTGCCACTTTTTGCCGTTGTACATTGCTGCTAACCTTTACCTCCTGCTTTGTTATTCTACAGCAGGCTGCAGGCACTTGCTGCCCCACTGTCATCAGCAATCAAATCAGGACCTGGGATCTCAGAATTCCTCAAATCTGCTCGTGCAATTCCTGTCTGAGCACTCTTGTACTGTCTCTCTGGCCTTTCAGCAAAAAATGTGTGCCTTGTTATGCTCAAGACTTGGGCTCTGGTTTTGCTCTGGTTTTTTCCCCTGCCTCGCTCCTGAGCTCTGTTTGCCCCCGAAGTTCTGATTTTGGACATCTGATCAAAAGTGCCCAGCTTTGACAGATGCCTGGATATTTTGAGGACTGTTTTGAATAGCACCCTGGTGAAGAATCTACCAATGGAATTTCCTAATTGTCACCACAATTGTAGTTTGAACCCAAGACACTTGGATATGAAAAGCATTAACTTGTGGGGAAAGAACAAGTTAATCTGAGATTTTTAGCTTACAAGAGCAGAAACTAAAGTAGGACAAATCTTCAGATATATACTGGTGCACAGCAGCATGAGACAGAAGTGCCTGTTCTTCATTAATTCTGGGTCTTTCCACAAAGAACACTTCTAAATTGCAGCAAGGGATTTTCAGTTTAGGCATCCTAAGAAGTTTTCAAGTAGGGTCGTGAAGCAGCAGAGCATTTTTGTCTTGTGAGATGCAGCAGTGTCCATCACTGGATGTCTTTAAGAATAGGTTAAAGGAACACGTTAGGAATGAGATAACTGTGATAAGTACATTAGGAATGGCACACCCGTGATACTACCTTCTGTTGCAGGTATCTGAGCAGGCTGGAACTACATGAGCTGATGGGCTCCCTCTCAGCCCTGTTCTCTTCGGTGCTGCAGAGGTTTCTGAGTCTTGTAGGGGAGTATCTTTATTTGTATGTTGGATCTCTGGAAGTTGCCTTCAGAAGAGACATCCTGTGGGATCTCTCTGGGTGCATATCTGTCCTGCCCTGTGCTCCTCCAAGACTGAAAACTAAAACCTGGGTTGGGTTTCCCAGCTGGAGGGTTTGGTGCTGCTGCTTTAGTCTTGCTGGTGGGGCTTTGGAGGTGGGACTATGTGGAAAACTTCAGCTGATAGGACTTTGGAGAAGGTCGCCTTTTTATTAAAATCTACAGGTACGTGTTGTATTTTGTTAAAGTCTCGGTTGCTGGACCCCACTGGCTCAGGGAGCAGGAGGCATTAGCAGGAGAAAGGATGAGTCTGAAAATGCATGGAAGAAAGCTGTCTGCAAACCTGTTCCCCGTATCTTCTGGGGACAAGGCAAAGCTTTACGAGCCGATGCCACAACAGAGAGGACTTTATATTAAACATAAATAATGATGTCCTAACAAGCTGACTAGGAAAGCACTGGAGGACATCAACCAGGGAAGCCTGGGCTCTCCACCACCAGCACAGGTTCAGTAGATCCTGCATGAGCCAGAGGGATGGGTTGGACAAGTGGATCTCTTTCAGCCTTGCATCCAACGAGCCTTTGCATTTACAGAAATGCTTTCAGTGCTTGCGATTAGGGAGAAAAGCTTGTAAACGTGAATCCCTGAAGATCGGAGAAAGCCCCAAAACCTACATCAGAAGGTAAATCAAGAGAATTGCAAAGTTACTGTTTCTAAAAGTTCAATTTCTTTAAAATAGATCATTACTCTGCAGAAAACTGTAGGGGTAACTGTTGACAGTGCTGTCTTATGCTGGCCTAGATTTCAATTGCTCTAGCTCTAATAAGAGATTTAGTTTAATTCCATGCCAGTGAAGTTCTCCCAAATTTGCATGACTGCAGCTGAGAGCTGAATTTGGCCAGTGGTAGCCATCAATAAGAATAAAAGGCAGTGTGAGGTAATTGTTACTCTTTTTCTTGTGTAGTTAGAAGGAAAGGCTGCAAAATATGTCTAGGAGCTTTAGTGCTAGAGACTGCACAGCACAGCCTTTTTCCACAGCCCTTCCTACAAGAAGCAGCAGCTTTTCTGGCACAGAAGATAAAGCTGTTTTGGGAAAGAGACCTGGTTATTTATTTAAAGTCAAATCTCTGAGGATCCAAGAGTCTTGCACCACTCAGTGCAGACCGAGCAAGGGAGCCGTGTATGCTGGGGGTATGCTTGCAGGGAATGGGGAGCAGCCTTTGCCCGGCTACAGCAGCCTGGCCCCAGTGCCACTGCTGTTGGTGTGCTTCAGCAAAAGAGGCGGGGTGAAATGCTTTCCATCTTCTCTCGTAGCAGTGGTGATCCCTTCCTCATCCTCCTCGCTGCTGGGGAAATGGAGTCCAGTGAGATCCCATTTTGGGTCTGTATTAGCTGTTGTAATTTCAGTGTCCTAAACGTTGAGCCTTGGAAAAGTAGCAGCACAGTGAAGGAAAACAAAGTTTTAAATCATCCAGCAACTGCAAGAAAGGCAGAGCTGCAGCCACACAGAGTCCAGGGGTGATCTGAGAAGCAGAGGAGTTTCTTGCTTTATCTTTCCCTAACCATCTTCTTCTCCCATTCGTCTCATTCACGTGCTCTCTGAAGCCATCAGTCCCAGCACAAACCTTCCCTCTCTACCGGGGCTTCCTGCTCCCGTCTCCCACTCCTCTGAACCCTCCTTCGCTGTCCCTCCCGACCCCTGCGCTTGTCCTCGTGGGTCCAGCGTGGTGCGTCAGCAGAGCGTGTGCCTGTCTGCCTGAGAGCGCACTTCAACGTCTTTCAGTTAAACTGGCAATCCATTCCAAAATTTATTTTAATCCTAGCTTATAGGTAAACCAGTGGGAAGTTGAGTTCTGTTGAACCGATATGAATCAAGCATGTATTTCTGGAAGAGCTTCACGTGGAAGGATTTGCACCACTGTATCAATGCAACTTTTGATCTGACCTATCCCTTGCTTCAGTACAGTGTAATTTCATTGTCTTAGGGACGCTGGGGTAAACCCAGTATCATCCATTGTGCAGAAGCGCTGATTCTGGTAGAAATAGTATAAAGCTGAAAAATAGCAGAATAGTGCGTCTTCATCTGTGACAGCATCCCTCCTAGGTATGATAATCTGAAGTACAGCTCTTCTGTATAGACACGACTTAATTCAACCGGTTAAACCCGTCTGCATGTATCCTGAAGGAAGACAGTTGAGGTACCTTTTAAAGATGCTGCGGTTTCCTAACTAAGGGTTTTGTTATGTCCCATGTAACCAAGAGAGCAGCCAGAGTCAAGGATCAGCCTGGGGTTTTTTGTTTTGTTTCTGTTTTACTGTATGAGTGTATATTTTTACAGATCCTGTGATCTCTGAATGGATTTGGGCATTTGTCCAAGATGCTGTAGCTGTCTCTCCCTCTCATACATTAGCATAGCAGGCTCTGGTGGGGTTGTGCCCTGACCTGGCAGCAAGACCCATGCCATCCAAGTGGCTGTGAGTGTGTAGAGGAGTGCCAGGGCAGAGCTCCCATCCTGATTGAGATCTTACATTTTCAACTATGCAGTGATTTATTTTCACAGCACTTTATCTAAAAGGAGAAGACTGAGTTTGAAGTTGTGTGGTGCTGAATTATCTGACAGAAGATTCACTCTCTGCAGACACCCAGGCAGGTCTGTTGCTCCAAGAGCTTACCGGACAAGGGTTTGGGCTGCTGAAGACTAAGAGCAGCTTTCCGGGCTGGGAGAGGTTTTCTATAATCCAGGCTAACTGTGCATAGCCCTTTATCCCTGTCTAGTTGCTAAATTACGCGTAGCAGTCTCAGGTCTGCTTCAGGGCTGGCAGGCCTGAAGTCTCAGCTGTAGAGACTCGTGATCCTGGGTTGAGTGAGCAGAAGTCCCAGCCGGTGCTGCAGAGGATGGGAGATGTGGGTGCTGCTGCCAGACGGGGCAGGATGGGGGAGCGCTGTAGCAGCTGATGTCCCTGATGTCCTCTGTGGTACTGCTGTCTTTTAGCAGGCTCTTTAGTAAAGGAAGGAGATCTTAGTTCTACGGTTTGTTTACTTCAATTATAGCTGACCGCTTCTGAGGAGCAGCTAAACTGTATGTTTTCCTGTCCTGTTTCTGCAGGAGAGCTGTGAAGAGCTGCTTGGAGGGTGCTTGCTTTTTATTAGCTAGGTGGAAGGAAGGAGCACAGCAGGGAAACAGCACTGTGCAAGGAGAAAGGGAGATGGGGTTAGTAAATGTCAAGCTGTTTGCCTCCTGTGTGTGCTCGAGCACATCCGCAGGCTGCAGGAGCAGCGGCTTTCACTGAGGACAAGGCAGAGGTTGCAGCAAGGGACATGTCAGGCTCCATGAGAGCCAGCTGCCAGCACAGCTTCTGAGGGGACAGCATGCCAGGTGCCTGGGCTCAGGGCTGTGCTCACAGAGCCACCTCCTCAGGGCTGGTGGCGTCCGTGATACTGGCTCTGGGAGCTGGTGTGGGGTAGGTTTGCGAAGCTCTCGCTGAACTGTGGCACCACAGCTCACCCACAGCTGCTTCCCTTTGCCTTCCCCCCTGCTGACCCCTTGACAGAGAAAACTGGGATCTAGTACCTTCCTGGCTGATGGCTGCTTCACCAGAATCATAGAATGGTTTGAGTTGGAAGGGACCTTAAAGGCCATCTCGTTCCAACTCACCTGCCGTGGGCAGGGACACCTTCCCCTAGACCGAGTTGCTCAAAGCCCCGTCCAACCTGGTCCTGAACACTTCCAGGGAGGGGGCATCCACAGCTTCTCTGGGCAACTCGTTCTGGTGTCTCACCGCCCTCATCCTGAAGAATTTCTTTCTAATATCTAAAGCTACCCTCTTTCAAGCGGCCATCCCCGTGCCCTCTGCTGTCCCTGCAGGGGTGTGTGATCTGCTCTGTACCACGTGGTACAGGCAGCACCGATTGTCCTGGCGGGCTGTCAGCGAGGCCGCTATCCCTCTTATCACTGCCTGCTTGATTATCCTTGACGCTGCGCCGAGGCTGACATCCTCCTAATGTAATATAGACACCACAATGATTACCATCATTGCAAGAACTATAAGCACCAGACGATGAAATTTAACAACAGTAGGTGTAGCAGGGATGAGGGGTGAGATGGGAATCGTGCTGTCTCTGCCTGTGGCCCTGAGCAGTCTCTATCTTCCAACAGGCTCTCTGGAGTTTTGCACTCCCTTTCCTCCCTGTTATCCAGCTGCGGTACTCCTTGCGCAGCCTTGACCATCTCACGATGCTCTGGCCGATCATTTATGTTGCTGGGCGATTCGTCAGAGGGGCCTACTCTGTGTACCCAAGGCATGAGCAAGTCTGCTTGAGGGTTCTCCCTGTTCCTCTTCAGCGATACCCTGAGCTGTGGGGAAATGGCAGGACCCTTCCATAGCTGAGATGAGACCACTACTTCTCTGGTGGAGACCAACAGATCGTGAAGCTCCAGGAGAAGCACTAGACAAGCATCTGAGCAAGCAGTACAGGTATCCTGCTGTAGTATTTGTGGTACCAACTAATTCCCTTTGCAGAGACTATATCCAGGTCACGGTATGAAGCTGATCAGCATGGGCCTGAGTGCGAGAGCTTGAAGTAGCCCCCTGAACGGAGACCTTCCCTGCCCCCCATAATAATCCCAGGTGGGAAAAACCTTTTATTTTCCTGGTGTATGGCCTTCGCAGGGCATGACATGGTACAGTCCTGTCTCTGGGGCGTGAGGGCTTATCTGATGTGCACATGGCTGTCATGCCTGTACAGGTGCGGTTTGGTCTTTGGCCTCCCTCTCCCGGAGCACCCCGACTTTGAGGTGCGATGCTCTGGGAGCAGGAAGGCAGCCCGCTCTGTTGCTGCACGTAGTACTTTGCTCTTTTGCAAACATGCCAGGTTTGCCCTGTGATTAAATGCTGGTGTTTGGACTGCAGCTGTCCAAACCGGGTGTATTGGATTCATACAGGGGGAGGGAAAAAAAAAATTGTGGAAGATGACTGTTACCCAGACTAGATTTCCTTTGCAGCAGGAGCCAGAGCACCGCAGCCTCCCCCGGCAGCACTGCAGGGCTCGTCCCCAAGCAAGCTCCAGCTGGGGTGTGAGCTATGGGTACGGCCTGTATCCTGGCCCAGTGGGGTGAGAGCTGCTGAGGTTACCAGCTGCCGCGTTAGGGTTCAGCTTTTGGGTTGTTGTTGTTAAGTGGGGTGGAGGGAGAGTCTGGGCATGGAGGTGATGCTGTGCAAGCACAGCAGAGTGCTGCCCCTCTGACAGCTTGATTTTGGGGAAGGGCGAATGCTTGGGGGGATGTGAAATGGAGCTGGGGAGAGAGGGAAGGGGTCTGGTTTGGGTTGCACGTGTACCCCACCGTTCTAGCCCNGGAGGTGATGCTGTGCAAGCACAGCAGAGTGCTGCCCCTCTGACAGCTTGATTTTGGGGAAGGGCGAATGCTTGGGGGGATGTGAAATGGAGCTGGGGAGAGAGGGAAGGGGTCTGGTTTGGGTTGCACATGTACCCCACCGTTCTAGCCCCTCCTGTCAGTGTCTACCTTATTGTCCTGGGCAAGGAGGCTGGAGATGGGCCCTGCTGCTGTGCAGGGGAGGCCAGTGCCTGCGGGAAACAGCGAGGCTGGGGCTGATGAGACAATTTTTACTTTCCTAGTGGTGCTATACATGGAACTCCCCCAGAGTTTGTTATTTTCCTTCGTGTTTTATCATCAGATACCTTGACCTGGGTGCTGGATCCTCTTGCAGCAGCTCATCGAGTAGTGATTTCTGCGCTTGTGGGAGTATTTCTGCACCCTTTTCTGTTCCTTCTCGGGCTGCCCAGTGTCGTGGTGCTGACTACGCTCAGGGGGAATTGGGGAGTGGCAAATGCTTTCTCTGAACGCTGACAGCTCCCTGGGTGTATAGGCACAGAGGGAATTAATTGGAGAGATGAGCATCATTTGTTGTGCATTAGGAGCAAGGCAAACAAGTGAATTTAGAGAATGGATGTTCTGAGGCAGTATCAGATCTGCCTCTTCAGTTATACAGTTGCTGCCGTGAATGTGCATTGTCAATTGGTTGTGTTACCAGCTCTGCTTTTTAGCAAGGCTATTTAGCGCTACTGTGCTGTTTTAGATCATCTTCTTGGCTGTTTATAATTGCACTATGCTTACAAGTATTTGGGATGAAATTTGTCATGTTGCAGGTTGTGTTGAGCTATTTGATTTCCCCCCCCATTGTTGTTACTATTATTATTATTATTTTTAAAATTTCAACTCAGTACTTTCTGTTGTTTTGCCTATGTTAATATTTTCCCCCACTTTTTTTGCTTACTAGTTCACTCTCAGCATCCACTGCTGGACTGTTCTTCCCACCACCATGCCTGCTTCTTCTGACTACTGCATCCAGCTTCAGCCCTTCCCAGACTCTTTATTGAAGTTTACAGTTCATAATTTGGTCTTGATCCCCATCCCCTGAATGCAACAGCTTCCTCCTCTGTGCTGCCTGCAGGTTAATACCTCCTTAGGTAATTCAGGGGCTCCGTGCAGCCCCTCTCCTGTCTACTAACTTCAAGTTTGCTAACCATGTTGAGCAGGGCTAATGCAGGGGCATTACTTCTTGTTTCAGCATGGCTGGAGCATTGGGCTTCACTCAGTCCCTGCATTGCCACCCGCTCACCCTGCCTGTCTGGACTGAGGGGATGGGGTGTGTTCACGAATGGATTGCAAAGTAAAACCCAGTCTACCAAGAGCATGCAACCTGCACCCTGCTTCTCCCCAAGGGTGCTGATACGGCTGTGTGTGACCGTACCTTGACTCCAAGGTCACTGCTGTTACAAATTTCAAACCCAGGTCCCAGAGCACCAGAACACAGGAGAGTTTCAATGAGAATGGCTTTCTAATCTGGACAAAACTGAGGGCTTTTGCCATCGCTGAGGAACGTTTGGGATGTCTTTGGCCAGAAAATTTGCCCTCCAATTCATCTCAAGGGAAAACCCAATATGGGAAATGTCACCTTAGATAAGTAAAACCCAGCCAAGTTCCGAACAACCTAAAGCAAAATGCTACAATGGAGAGTGCAAAGCCTTCTTAATTGCCTGAAGCACTACCATTCATTCTCCTGCCTGTCTGGTACGTTCTTGTGCTCGTATGGTCACTGTTAATTCATGCTGGATTGTTCTAATTAACGCCGATGAACTGTTCAGCTGAGAAGACTGCAGAGCTCTGCAGCTGCAGGGAGGGCTGAAGGAACATCTCCTGGTTTCTTTTTCTGTTTTTTCCTCCCTTGTGGACAGGCACCGTTTCTATCCGTAACCAATAGGAGCCAATTTTCTGTTTCATAATAGGAAAATACTAATGTCAGGATGCCCTCCATACCCAAAGCTTTCTCCTTGAAGATTGCTCCTGTTTGCTTTCCTAATTGCCGCTGCTCAGCTGGAGGTAGCGTGCGCCTTCCAAACACATTATTTTGTTATGCTGTTACTTACCAAAGGGAAAAAAGAGTATAAGAGAATATAGCTTTGTGTCAAGCTTTCCTCACTTTAACCCTTTCTGTGCTGAAGTGGGGTGTTTTTCTCTTGTGCAGGCTCTTTTGCTGTTGGCAGTACGTGCTTTTCGGTCTGAAGCTCAGAGTGTAATAGGGCTTTGAAGTGAAGAACACCTAGAAGTAATTTCTGCTGGAATCTGGGAATGCCTCTAAAACGTGTCCTCTTACTAAAGCATCCTCTTTGGAGTCACTGTGCTTGCATAACGATAATCTCTAATAAGAGTTGCCGAATTGATGTGAAGTGTGGGTGGCTTGGGGACCAAAATGATTTGGGTGAAGCCCGTGAAATCAGATTGGCTGAAAACTTAATGCTTGGAGTTGCCCTCCCTTGAAAACTGACAGGTCTCAAGCCTACAAGAGCAGAGCCTCAGGAAGGACACTGTAGCTATGCTCCATATGTTTCTTAGGGACTGAGGAGTCAGATGAGGATCGCAGGTGTTTGGCTTGCTGTGTCTCTGCTTTTGGATCATGGGCCGCGCTCTTGTGAGTTAGTAACCAGGAAAAGTCACAGAGATGTTGTTTTCTCCAGAAACTTCAGAAATGAGCAGGTTTCGGCCTTTTGTGTGCCACCCTACTTGATGAAGGAGGGGTAGGTTACTGTCTTGGCAGCCAGGGCACGTTACCTGAATCCCTTCGGGCTTTTTTGGGGGGGAAAAAAACCCAGTTGCCTGGAGTAGAACTAGGATGGAGTAATGGTGTATGTGGACACAAAGCTGCTGTTGGGCATTTCCTAGTGGCAGGGGAGAAAGGAGGAGCTTGGGCAGAGCAGAGGGACTCCAACGAGAGATGCAGAAAGCAAAGTTGAAGCCTGAAGATTAACCCCATAGGTCTGGAGGGACTGTGCAAAGCCAAAAGAGCAGCCTTTTGAGTGTACTCCTCTGGCTTCGGCCTCAGAAATCGCTTTGTTTAACCACAAAAGGAAAGGGGAGGATGTAGTGGTGGTGTCTCTGCTCAGGTTCTTGAATTCGTTGCCAGCTGCCTTTCAGCAAGTGGAGTGGCTTCCTGCTCCAGCTCACCAACACCTGGGAAAATAAAAGGGTGAATTAAGTAGTTTCCCAACATATCAGGAGAATCTCATCTTGTTCTTGGGCTGTGTGATGTGCTGCTGTCTGGATGCTGCCTGGCCATGCATTTGTTTTTGCATCACAGTTGTGATGGTATCAGCCTGGTGAGTGTCTCTAGCCAAGCCTCTCCTTAGTCCTGCCTTTGTGTTGCCAGCATCGGGCGAAATATGGGGGTTTCCGAGGTACGTGTTTGTCCTGTGGAACCTGGTTGTTTACTGTTTGTGTTTGGGCACTGCTCCGAGACCCAGGGCAGAGGTAGGCAGACATGTTGGGAGAAATGGTTTGTGCACCACCTGGTCTCCTCCTTTTGTCATGATGATCAGGTCTGCAACAAACTGGCAGTTACAGGCACAGTATCTGACCTCTAATAAAGCTCCAGCAAAGAGGGGATTTTGTCTTGTGGGNTCTTTGGAGTCACTGTGCTTGTATAACGATAATCTCTAATAAGAGTTGCCGAATTGATGTGAAGTGTGGGTGGCTTGGGGACCAAAATGATTTGGGTGAAGCCCGTGAAATCAGATTGGCTGAAAACTTAATGCTTGGAGTTGCCCTCCCTTGAAAACTGACAGGTCTCAAGCCTACAAGAGCAGAGCCTCAGGAAGGACACTGTAGCTATGCTCCATATGTTTCTTAGGGACTGAGGAGTCAGATGAGGATCGCAGGTGTTTGGCTTGCTGTGTCTCTGCTTTTGGATCATGGGCCGCGCTCTTGTGAGTTAGTAACCAGGAAAAGTCACAGAGATGTTGTTTTCTCCAGAAACTTCAGAAATGAGCAGGTTTCGGCCTTTTGTGTGCCACCCTACTTGATGAAGGAGGGGTAGGTTACTGTCTTGGCAGCCAGGGCACGTTACCTGAATCCCTTCGGGCTTTTTTGGGGGGGAAAAAAACCCAGTTGCCTGGAGTAGAACTAGGATGGAGTAATGGTGTATGTGGACACAAAGCTGCTGTTGGGCATTTCCTAGTGGCAGGGGAGAAAGGAGGAGCTTGGGCAGAGCAGAGGGACTCCAACGAGAGATGCAGAAAGCAAAGTTGAAGCCTGAAGATTAACCCCATAGGTCTGGAGGGACTGTGCAAAGCCAAAAGAGCAGCCTTTTGAGTGTACTCCTCTGGCTTCGGCCTCAGAAATCGCTTTGTTTAACCACAAAAGGAAAGGGGAGGATGTAGTGGTGGTGTCTCTGCTCAGGTTCTTGAATTCGTTGCCAGCTGCCTTTCAGCAAGTGGAGTGGCTTCCTGCTCCAGCTCACCAACACCTGGGAAAATAAAAGGGTGAATTAAGTAGTTTCCCAACATATCAGGAGAATCTCATCTTGTTCTTGGGCTGTGTGATGTGCTGCTGTCTGGATGCTGCCTGGCCATGCATTTGTTTTTGCATCACAGTTGTGATGGTATCAGCCTGGTGAGTGTCTCTAGCCAAGCCTCTCCTTAGTCCTGCCTTTGTGTTGCCAGCATCGGGCGAAATATGGGGGTTTCCGAGGTACGTGTTTGTCCTGTGGAACCTGGTTGTTTACTGTTTGTGTTTGGGCACTGCTCCGAGACCCAGGGCAGAGGTAGGCAGACATGTTGGGAGAAATGGTTTGTGCACCACCTGGTCTCCTCCTTTTGTCATGATGATCAGGTCTGCAACAAACTGGCAGTTACAGGCACAGTATCTGACCTCTAATAAAGCTCCAGCAAAGAGGGGATTTTGTCTTGTGGGAAGCAATGATTCAACTCCCAAGGATCACGCAAGCTTGGATTGGTGCCAGACATGCTTAGCATGGAAATCGCAGCTAGGCATGGAGTCGGCTACCTCCTCGGCGAGGTCCAGCTCTCTTTGGAGGGTTTTCTGCTGCTGGATGTCTTCATGTCTGGAATTGAAGGCATTTGCAAGTAGCCTGAGGATTCGGAGAGAAGCAGAATCCTGTTTGCTGTGTCGTTTTCTCCATGTATCTTACTTACAAAAAGACAAGGCATGAGGATTTTTCCCCCCCCCTCTAATCTCAGATGATTGTAAAAAGGTTTTCTCTTTTACTCTGTGTTGGTTGCACCTGAGTTTGCAGACAGGCTGAGTTAGCAAGTCAGAAAACCGTCTGAGGAGGTGACTGAGGGGTTGGTTGTTGCAAAGTCTGGTGGTGGGACTGAGCCCTTCTTGTTGGGGCAGTGCTGATGCCAACAGCACTTCCCTTGCGGCTGGCATTGTCCTTTGCAGGTGTGTGCTGTGGCTTGGAAGAGCAAGCCCACGGGTCACAGCTGCATGCTTTGGGTGCAAACGTTCTAATCCAGGTAATTGCATCTGGCCTTCAGGATAATCCCAATATAAATCAGTGACTCTCCCCACCCTCCCCACCACAGCCTGGCCAAGTTCTGGACTGGTTGCAGAAATCCTGACTTCCTGAGGGTGCTACATTACCATGGCTTGCTTAGAGATGACGTTTTATCCTACTTGTGATCCCCATGCTCCCATTCCTGGTACCCACTGGTACCTGTGCCCGGGGCTGCCCTGCCTGCACCCGTGCTGCCAGGCTCTGCACCTAGCAAACCCTGTGGCAGTGCACAGGGGGCTGGGGGCAGGCAGGCGGTTGGTCTTGCGTTTGCAAAAACCAGCAAGCGGCCTCAGGGAGGGGGCATGTGAGTAGTCAGCAGGTTTTAGGGGTGCGTTTGGGTGAGGGAGAGCACAGGAGGAAGCGTGGTGGCTCTGCCTGTGCTGGTGGTTTGGCTCAACAGAGGTGAGGGGTGTGGGCAGTGTGGTGAGCAGCTTGGCTTTTGAGCAAGAGAGGGAATGCTCATAGCCTGCAAGCATGAAGGCAGGCAGCTACAAAGCCAACGGTATGGGCAACTAGTCAAATGCCTTTTTTTGTTGTTGTTGTTGTTCTGGTTGCAAAGCCTTTCTTCTCTTGTTCCCTTCATTTCCAAAGCTGTTACTGCTACCTAATTCATGTTGCTAAAATTCTTCAGTGTTAGAGGATCAGCTTTTCAGTGGGAAGACTGCTGTACTTCTCTCTAATATTGACTGTCTTTCTCTTGTTTCCCTTCTCAGATCTACAATGAGAATAGAAACCTGTTTGAAGTCAAGGAGAACGTGCCTAGGAAATTGGTGGAGAAGGTTGCAGGGGACATCGAGAGTCTCTTGGCCAAGAAAGTCCGTGCTTTAAAGGTAAGGCGATGGGCCTGTGCTGATCCTTTGTCTGATCAGTTTAAAGAAGAGAGTTGATGCTGGCATAGCATTATGATCTCCGCTTCAAAGTAATTTCTATGGTAGTGTGGCCTTTTTGGGAACTGCATCCTGCAGTTGCACAGATTCATGTGGAGTATGTCTGGGGTATGAGGCGAGGATGTTATCACGTGAGGATCTACGCTACGTATCTTCTTGCTTTTCATCTCCTCCCAGTGTCATGTGAACACCTGAAGGTGCTGCCACAAGAGTACAAGTGACAGCAAAAGCCCGGCAGCAAATCTGACCCAGTCATTTAACTGGAGGTGTGGTGAGCTGGAGCAAAGGTGTCCCTGCAATAGCTGGTGTTTCACACAAGTAGGGGCTTTTTTCTGTTCAGAAGAGGATGCACTGAACTGTTTGGGCTGGTGCCCGGCACTTGAATACTGTGGTTGACTGCGTGTATGAGTTGCCCTTGTGGGTGCCTGCATACATTTCCAATCTATCATCATATTTTGTAGCACTCCTTTTAAAATGAATTCATTTTATCTGTAGTGGAGCGAGGTAACCTGTTCACGGTGCTGGCTCGGTAAAACCTGGTGATGGATGTAACGAGGCGACAGTGTGGCTGTGCTCTGGTACAGCATTCTCTGCTGCCAGGGCAGAGACAAGTAATTGCCTTCCTGGAGAGATGGAGATACGCTCTCTGCTGCAGAGGGGTATGGGAGCCATGCAATAGTTTCACTTCCAGGAGCTGTGGTGTCCTCTGAAACATCTGACTGTAGCCAGCAGGATGAAATTGTGCAATGGACATCTGGCAGTATGGCCCAACTGGGCACACCTTGCAGCTTGATTAACTAGAAGTGCTTTTGTGGGATGATAGACAAAGGGAAGGCTCGGAGCAGATAGCACAGCTGTTGTCTCTGAATAGGGACCTTAGCCAAAAAGACTTGGTCACCCTTCAACCTCATCAGCAGGAATGAGAGCACAGGAAAAAGTACCACGGTGAGGGAAAAGATGTTGTAATAACTGAGGTGTAACTAAGGCAGTGAGAGTTTGGAAGTGACCTGTCTCCATAGCTGGGTAAGAAGTAGTAGCTCAGAGAAGGTNAGGAGCTGTGGTGTCCTCTGAAACATCTGACTGTAGCCAGCAGGATGAAATTGTGCAATGGACATCTGGCAGTATGGCCCAACTGGGCACACCTTGCAGCTTGATTAACTAGAAGTGCTTTTGTGGGATGATAGACAAAGGGAAGGCTCGGAGCAGATAGCACAGCTGTTGTCTCTGAATAGGGACCTTAGCCAAAAAGACTTGGTCACCCTTCAACCTCATCAGCAGGAATGAGAGCACAGGAAAAAGTACCACGGTGAGGGAAAAGATGTTGTAATAACTGAGGTGTAACTAAGGCAGTGAGAGTTTGGAAGTGACCTGTCTCCATAGCTGGGTAAGAAGAAGTAGCTCAGAGAAGGTACACAGAAGGAATTGCAAGACACCCATGTAAGCCATGTAAGCCAGTCTCAAGACCTGATAGAATCTGAGTCAAGAGTGGTCGAAGGCCAGCTTGACTGACAATATGGCATGGAGTTGTCTACAGTAACTGATAAATATGGTAACTGTAGGGATTTGGGTGAAGAAGATTGTTGTGTATTCAATTCTTGAGTTTGGAAGGTAAAGATCAAGCCTATTTGGGACTCACGCCAAGCATTTTAGCTTGAATGGAAGGAGCTGAAGTGGGACTAAACAGGTGGACATTGTCACCACTGCATTTGGGTTTGCAGAAGTGAAGACCGGGGAGACCAGTTCTTTTCTTAGCATGAGCTTACATCCCTATGTGTGTGTAGTTTGTGTGCACGTGTGAGCAAATATCACTATTAAATGTTCCAAAGATGTGCACCACCTGTAGATGCTGGAGGAAGACATGAGTGACAGAAGTTAATTGCAAACTTGATACACACCTGGAAAATGTGGGGTGAGCAGGGTAATAACACTGGGTTATATGGCAAGACTGTGCTGGGTGGTTTCCACTGTGCCATTTGAATTTCAGCTGACCGGTCTCTGTGTCTTTTTGTACTCTTTGCTCTGGCTCACACATGCTTGCAGAGAATTTGTGCACCTTCTGGTGCTAGGTCAAGCATAGGACCGCTGCCTGTGGTACAACCAACCTTGTTCATCTTCCAGTTTGACTTCCTTTTTGTTGCTAATTTGGGCAGGACTGGTTGGTGCGCTCTTAAGGGCTCGCCTGATACTGGACCTGACACAGAGGAGTGATTCTGGCAGCACTGGTTAGATAACGAGCACTTGGTGCTGTTTTATTGTAGTGGAAATAATGATCCATTGACCTGAATTAGTCTCTTCAAGAGGATTCCTTCAGAGCACAGTCACTGGATGGAGCACCCTTACATCCTGCTTGCATGTAAATTCTTGGCATCTTGGATTGGTGGTACTGACAACAAAATCTGGAAATGGAAAGTTGATGGGAGGAGGAGAAATAGGATCTTCTGAATTTCTTCCATACTGTGCTAAGCTACTTCAAAGCAACAGGGCTCCGACTGCTTCTTCCACTCTCAAGCCTGTGTTTTCTTCTGTCTCAGCTCTTCCCTTAGTTGAATCATCTCTCCTGGAGTAATTTCCTCCCCTTCTGTCATGAGTCACAAGAGTGATGATGACTTCTTGAAATACATTTTTCAGCATCTGAGTCAGGTGGGACTCCATGTATCAGCGAGGGCAGGCGAGGAGGGACAAATGGATCCTCTCCTTGAAGTATGAATTGCCATGTCACTCGTACTCACGCTACTGAAAAGATGCCTCCCTGTCTCTTTTACTGCAGGAGAGAGAGGGGATATTGCCTGTGCTTTAGTGAGGCTTTGTAGAGAGGTGCTAGCTAGCCTTTGAGCACACACTATGGACACATGCTTCAAGAGTGTCATTCCAGGTGGTGATTCAGTCCAGCCATCAAAGAGCCTGTTTCTAAGTGAAAATATTAGAGTGTCTTTATTAAAGTTAAACTGTGTGCAGAGCACTTATCAATAATACATAGTTTCTTACCTTATGTGTTGCATTTCTAAGAAGCAGAAATCAAGCACTAGGAAACCAAGCTTGGCTGTCTGGCCCTGATAGCCATGGTGCAGTGCTGTGGCACGGGCCTAGCACTAGCAGGATGCTCTGATATCAGACCTGCTTTTCGGAGGAGTGCCAGAGCCAGGGGTGTGTGGCAAAGAGGGTAATTGCTTCCTAAAATAACGGTCATCTACAAGGGGCTGGTTACTTGGATTCTGTCCCTCCCTTTTTGTTCCAGACCATCATATCTGATGACAGTCTCGTCACGGGACAGAAAAATTCCTAGGAAGATCTTTTTGCAATCCTTACCTGTTCCAGCTGGCCCTAGAGAAGAGCATCTACAGCTGGCCCCTGGGGGACTTTTACCACATGTCCCATGCAGTGGCCTCTACTTGACATGGAATTTTATCACCACTAACTGCCGTTTTCCCTAGCACTCTTCACTGTCCTTTCTCCGTGATGATTTCATGGCTTCAGGCCTGCCCTCACAGTCGCCTTTGGGCTCTGTAGTTCCAGCTGCCTTTTATTCCCAAGCTTTAGCAGGAGGGGAGGGAGAAGAGATGGTCTTCAATACCAAAAGTACAGCTACTCTCCTTTGAAATCAAAGTCAAAATATTGCTAAGGTGGAGTAACTCCTGAAGGACATGACATTAAATTTAGGCAGCATATTGCATTGTGGGGAGGTTCCAGGGATCTCGCTACAGGTGAGGTGTCAGGAAACAGTAGGTATGTTCCCAACTGGGTAGGAGTTTAAGGGGCTGCTCTTGTCCATGCTCATGAGCTTGCCCTTGATAGGGCAAAGAAAGACACTTTCCTTCACGTGTGGAAAGGAATGAGGTGGCAGGTTGCCATGTGACTACAGATCCCTGTTGTGTTTTTCTTGTGCTGGGGATCACAGCTGGATGGCTCATGGAGTGACATCATCTGAGACTAGAATTCAACAGATTGGTTGCTTGCCAAACGGATTCTTTTGCCGCTTTTTTTTTTTTACTTAAATTTCCTGCCTTTCTGATCTCTCGGTGTATTTGGACCCCTCCTTGCCTTCGTACGTGTCCAGAAGGATGCGTACCCACAAGCTAGAGTTTCTTTGGTGAGCTTGTTTGGAGACCTAACGAACTTTGTTGGAGTTTGCTGCTGGCGGAGCACTGAGTGAGCCAGGGCAAAGCCATCACCTGGGGGTGGTCATGCGTGGCTGCTGGCTCTGGATTCCCAAAACTGCGAGGCATTTTTCTCTCTTCGGTTTTCTTTTCTTCTGCTGGTGTAGCCTGTCTAGGATTCCTCACGTCACCTACAGTGGTGAGACCTTCCCTTCCTCTAAAGCCTCAGGGGCTGTGTTTGGTGAGGTTGGTGAAGATGAGCCTGTTCTCTGCAGAAAGGAAAGGAAGTGTCAAAGATAAAAGGCACTGAAAAGAGCCTCCTTTGCCTTCTCCATGTGCCCAGAACACAAGGGCATCTCATCTTTCGTTCCCCATGCCGTTTGCCGTTCCCGCTTTGTGCTCTACCTGCAGACCCGGGCTGCTCCTTCCTGCCACGCCATGTCCCTGGATGCTCCAGCACTGTCTGCTGCTCGTGGCTACCAAGGAGATCTCAGCAGCCCAGCCCCACTTCCTCACCTGTGCTGGCAATGCCAAACAGCGTGGATCAAAGCGAGAGGGTGGTGGGGGAGCTGCTGAGGTGATGAAAGGCTTTGGAAAGCGCCAGTGCAAGCGGCTGAGGGGTTGCTTTATCATTTCTGCTGTGCAAACCCAATGCCTCAGGAAATTCTTCTATTGCCACAAAAGCATCTCTGCAGTTATATGGCGGTGGGGGAACAAGAGGAGGTCATTGCTTGTTGTGCAGGATCTAGGAGGGCCTCCTTCAGGGCTACAGACACCCCAGATCTGTTTCTTTTGTAATACTAGATGAAGCGCATGAGTGATGCCTTGAGTATATCCTTTCCCAAAGCTCTGCAGACTGGGGGAGAAGGGAGTTGTGATTTGATGGAGGAGGAGGCTGAGAGATGGAAATTTTAGATCCTAGGGTATGTTTTAGGCTTGTTTCTACTTTTTATACAGTTCTTGTGAAGGCTGCTTTTGAATGCTCACTGCTTCATCCTTCCTATATTTAACCACAGACAATTTGCTTTGCCTCCTGTGAGTGGCACATCCCACAGTTTACTGAGTGGGTTATGCCCTGAAGCGAGCTGTTCATACACTGTGACAGGTCTAAAGACTGCTATCTGGGCTGGTGGTCTTCCCCTATCTCTAAAAAGAGACCTCCCTATCCATAAAACATGGTACGAATGTCTGTGGGCTCTGGCGTTGCCCCCGTGGGCTGCTGGTGGAACGGTTGGGCCGGTATGTTTTTCCAACGAGCTATTTTAGTTTTGCGTATTGTACATCACTGGCAAAATCTTTTGGCATAAGGTGAAGTTCATTATATTTCTGATGGACCCTCAGCTGTGTGCAGTAAGTGTCAAATAAGACACGTTGAGCAGAAGTGCAGCGAAGTGACATTTCATGTCTCAGAATTTATAATATGTGCATATTATATATATGTGTGTGTGTACTTTACATAGATGTGTGTATGTGTAATAGGCTCGGTGCACCTTGTGTGACTCTGGTGATGAGAGAACTAACAGCACTTACCAGTAGTTAAGAGAAAAGTTTGTCTGGTTTGTTTTTTCTGTTGTCGTGGAGTTTAACTTCGTATTTTTGTTGCTGTGTGTTTACCTCAAATGTGGGATGAGCGTTTGGGGGAGAGGAGGGATTTGGTAGAAGGGTGCAAGGCTCCTGTTCCTTCGGCTGAGGTGTAGGAGCTCACAATATATTTCACTGAAAACTTTCAGATTTTCCTGTAACAAGAGTAGGAAAACCTACACTTGGCATCAGACGTTTTCTTTTTGCCGAAGAATGAATACAAAGGACAACACTCCAGGGATTTTCTGTGTTTTGAAAGCATGCTGCAGGGATGTCTGGCTGGGTTTCTTGTGACCGCAAAGCCTGGACAAACATAGCTTTAGGAATTTGTGGCGTTCCCACCTTCCTTTGCCTTGAATCCTAATGGAAGGTGGCTGGAAGAGCTAATATTTGGAGCACGGTGGCGATGGTTGATCTGGAGATAAGGCTTGGGGTTTCTTACTGCCTTAAGCGAATTTCTGTTTGTCTCCGATTTCCTACCCCCACCCTCAGTTTAGGCTTTTCCCACTTAGTGGCATTTTTCCCTTGCATATTCCTTCTGATGTGACAGTGTAGTTAGTACTTGGCCATGCTTTAGGATCCTCTCATGGATGGCGAGGTGGGAGTTTGGTGCATTACCACGAAGTACTTACCAAGCCGGCTTCTCGGGGACGAGAGCTGGTCGGCGGGGGCATCACAGGAGGTAGGAGCTCAGTCCAGCTGTGCTTTCAGACCCAGTGGAATGCTCAGCGCATTACTGTTCAGCTAGAACAAGTTCCAAGCTCCATTGACATCTGGCATAAGCATATATCAAGACTGGGGAGGGGATTTAATTGGACAGGTTTATCCCTTTAACAATTCTGATAGCCCTGAGATTTCCCTTGCAGGTATGTGGTGAACGGAGTCTTTATCAGCTCTTCTGCTACCTGATAGGACCAATAAAAGGTTTCACTTGTCTAAAGAGGTGCAAAATGGGTACACAGCAAAGCATCTCTCAGCCCAGTTCGGAGCATCTCCCCACTCCTTCCTCTCTGTCATGGCATAGGCTGGTAGGAAATCAGCAGCGCGGGCACAGCGGCTCTCTTGCCTCCTTTGCTGTTGGGGATGTTGCTGTCCTCTGGTCTTGGTGGCATGAGGTCTTCGGGGCAGGCAGCGAAGGGGGTCAGCACTCAGCAGGAGCAGCCCTAGGGACATGCTGGATTTCTCCTCTGCTGCTGGCAGCGCAAGGTCCCATTGCTGTCTCGCTGCCCTGCTGAGCTGTTTGAAGCAAGTTCTTCCAGGTACTTCTTGGGCAAGTTGTTGATGTGTTTAACTTACAGGAGTCCCAGGACAGAAGAGAGAGAGAGACCTCCTGAGCTGCAGTGCATCAAGGGTTTGGGTTGCGTGGCAGCCAACGCGGCCCTCATGCGTGTTCCTGCTGCAGTGCGATACAGCCCTGGATTTTTAGCTGGTGAGGGACTTCTGGGCATGCCAGAAGGCCACAAGCGGTCACATCCTGGCCTGCTGGATCCCAGACCGGGGTCCAAGCTAAGGGATATGTTACTTGTCTTGCCTAGGCAGCAAAATAGAGGAGGAAAGAGAGAACAAACGTAGTTCAGGTGAGCTCAGATGCACCCTGTGGTTTTGGTGGCATGTGGGGCTTCATCACCCTGTGCACATTCACCCCATTCCAGCCGTACAGCCACAGACAGGAGCTACGTGAAGGAAGGAAGGAAGGACCACAACCAACATCAACCTCGTGCATGCTGCAGTACAAAACATTTAAATGTATGATCTCTGTGCTTTGTTAATTCATAGAGCAAATCCATCCTCTTCCCGCTTCTTTGCTAATTGCTGGTTGGTGGCTTTTGGTTTTAATTCTATTTTTAATTCACTTCTAATCAAATCCTGGCTGACGTCTCCATGCATTTATTTATTTATTTAGTCATTTGTGTGTGTGTGTCTTCTCCTGCCTCACGATTGTTCGTGCACTGGACCTGCTCCAGTAATCCAATTTGAATCCAATCTCCCAGGTCTGGAATTCTAATTTACAGATTGCAGAGGGGAGCTGAACAATGCTCGCACACCAGGAGGGGGTTTATTGTCTAATCTAATCAGGGACAATCAGATGTTTGTAACAAGTCTATCAAAACTGTATTGGGCCAGTTTGCAGAGCAATGTAACTAGCTTTCTTAATAGCACTAACACGATTTAGGGCTTCCTGCACTTTCATGCAGATTATGTTGAACGTTTCCCTTTCTTCTCCCACGAACTTGGCAGCAGCCCAGCCCAATGGGCTTTACAACTTTGTAAAATGCTTGGTGTACTCTGCTGCTGTGGAGGTTTGAGAGGGTGCAGGGGCTTCCGCTGCTGCCTCCCCAGCACCGCCACACACTGGTTGTCGGAAGGCTCCTGGGGCGATCCTGTTTGGGGGCACCTCTGCGAGGTACAGACTCAGTATTCCAAATGCATCTGGAGTCATGGATGAGGGAGCGAAAAGCAACAGTCCTGACCTGTTAAAATATTCAGTAAGTCTCCATTGCAGGTCTCTAGCCTTACGCGCATGCTGTCAGCCTTCAGGCACCCTGGGCTTGTCTGGCTGTTGGCAAAGCACAAATGAAGAAACCTTTGTCCTCTCTTGCCCTTGGCAGATTAAGGCTGTTGTTTCTGGGTATTTGCTTTAAGAAGTTTGGATAGTTGCAGTTCAGAGTAGAGACACCTCTGGCGGTTTTTTGAGATGCCTTCCCAGGGCCTGGAGCAAAAGGAGGAGGCAAAATCAGTTCTGCAAAACAGCTGATGTCTCTTAGTATAGCTTTCCAACACAGAGTGGAGTTTTCTTACTTCTCCTGTGCAAACAAATAGCTTCCTGACTTTCCTCTTCCCAGAAACTGGGAATATCCCTCTGGTCCCTTACCCTGGCAGCTAGCTGTCAGCCAGGAGGTGAACTTCTGCTGGTTCTCATGCTCCAGGTCTTTACCACTTAGCTCTGTACCTGGTGCCTTTGCCCAGGGATTTATTTTAGGCTTATGGATTCCTCCCTGCCCCAAAGCATCTTCCCTTCGGCAGGCACTATGTGCTGCACTCTTCCCTGAGGCACACACTTTGAGGGGAGCTGCGGCGTGTTGCCCGTTCCTGCGTTGCATTCAGGGCTGGCGTTCGTGGTCTCGAGTCACGTAGCAGCGCTGGGAGCTTTAGCTGGGCTTTTTAGCTTGCCCTCGCGCCTGTTCTCTGAGCGCTGCCGGGCTGGTTTGCACGCACAGGGAGGAAGGCTATGAACTCCCTGTAATGCAAACTGACCTTTCCTTGAGGGTTTAATTGCTGTGCGTGCCTTGTCTTTCTGCACTCGGAACCCTATGATGTGAGGAACGCAGAGACCTCTGAGACCAAGTGAAGGAGAGGGATGAAATAGCCCTTAGAGGGTGTTTTATTTTACTTCCCTTCCTAAAACAGCGTTGTGTATTTGACAGCAGTTTACGTGTTGGTTTTCAGTTTTCCCTCGTTTCTCCAGTGCAGGAGCAGTGCTCTTAGCAGAGGTGGACGTAACTAAAGCCATCAGTGTTGTCAAGGGATTTGCCGCAGTTGTAATTCTTGGCTTTCTCGGAGCTCAGATCCATCAGCTTGGTTCTTACCCTCTCAAGCTTCTGAGGCCTGGCACAGCTGCCTTATTCCATGCACTAAGGGGATGCATTTGGGGATGGTTGAAAGGATAAAAGATGAGTAAGGCTTACTGGTCTATCTAGATAGATAGATACAGATATAAAAATGGTGAGTGATGCAACAGAGGAGAGAGGGTCTCCAAGGGAATTGGTGCTAAGGAAGAGAATTGCCATTTAATTCTTTATAAAACAGCCTTTAAACATGCTAGGAAAGAAATGTTTGCACTATAGCAAAATAAAAGAAACCATATCACTGAAAAAGGGGTTTATTTTAACTGCCTTGGTTAGTTAGTTTTGGCGTGAAAAAATGCATTTCCATGGCAGTCTGGTAGCTAGAGTCGCTTCTGTGCCCTGTCCTATGGCTTTGTAATCTGTACATGGTGGAAGAGGGCAAGGGGAGGATTTTTATTTCCGTGGAGTTGCCTGTAGTTTTGCAGAGAGTGTGTACCTCTGCGCTTATGGATCTGTCTCAGTCCCTGCGAGTTCAGCCCCTGCCCTCCATGCTGCTGTACGTCCTTGAAGAGCTCTCTGAAGCCCAAGATCTTGGGCAGAAAAAGCTCCCACGAATTTATTCTCGTTTCATGTTTTTCCTCTTGAGTGTTTGAAATGCATCATCTGGGATGGAAGACTCTTAAATTGAATGGAAATAATTGACCTGGGAAGAAAAACTGAGTGATTTTTAATTCAGTTCAGGTAGAATGAGGATTATTTTTTTGTTAAGGGTTTCATCCCCTAGTTGAATTAAAATCAATTATTTGTACAGCTCTGTTTATGGACAAGTAGTGAAGTTAAAGACTTAAATGAGTGAGGGGGTGGAGGCTTGGTCCTGCAGGTTAATGGACTTGCGTGAAGCTTTTTTGTCTCAAAAGCTCTCTTCAGATCCCACTTTCTTTTCCTAAAGAAAGCGGATTTGGCAAGTCTTATTTCTGCAGCCCACGAAACGCAAATCAGCTTTGGCACAGTTCATCTCAGTAGGTCTCTGCACGAGAGTCCTGTGACTTGAATGGCAGGGATGGCTGCAGGTGAGTAGCAGGAGGCTCGCGTGAAGATGGCTTGCATAATAAGCATTTAGCTTGGCTCTGGGCAAGGAGTGCTGTGCTGTTACACACGAGCTGGCATTCTAGCGTGCTCTCTGTCTTGTAGTGTGGTGCCTAGCGGGGACTCTGCTTTCTGTTCCACGTAGCTTTGCTTTGCATCCGTTGCAGCTTTAATGGTGTGAGGCTGAAACCCATCAGCATCCAGCCCTACCCCGTAGCAAGGAGCTGTTATATATTCCCAGAGCAGCTGATGTCCATTGAGTGTCTGAGTGACACTACAACAATGTGTAAAATATCTGTGATAAGGATCTAGCAAATCTTAATAAAAAAAAGGCAACAAGAATGTAAATTGCACATGCAGTTGTGATAAAGAGACAGAGATAACATTAAAGAGATTGTATCAATTTAATGCAAGTTTAGTGCCAAAGCCTGTGATCTGCTCTTTAAAGAGGAGTTGTTTGAAGCCTGTGATATTCCAGCAGACAGGGCTCAAGTCATCCTGGTCCTCTGAACCGGCCGTCCCTGCAGCCACTGTGCTGCATGGAAGCTGTCTGCTTGCAGGGGATTAATGGAAACCTATACTGACGCTATAATAAAAATAACATTCCTTGGAAAAACAAAGTGCCCCTCCGCCTGCTGGCCTTTGGGTCCCTCAAAATGCAATTAAAAAGCAGCTTAATACAGCCATGCGGTGAGAAATCTGTCAGCGTTCACAGGCATCACCTGAAGGGAAAGCAAGATAAAACACACGTAAGCAAAAATATTTAACTGTGCACCTGCCTGGTGGTGCTTGTGGAGCAGCCAGCTGAACTGGGACGTGCGGGGCTGGAACTGGGTTAGCTGGGAGAGCTGGCAGCAGGGAGCAGCTCCGTGGGCACGGAGCTGGGCTGCAACAGCGCCTGCCAGGGCATGGGAGCTCATCCGTAACCCAGTCTGGGCTTTGTGTGTCTCTGCTTGCCTGTGCCTGCAGGAGTCCCTTGTTTTCCAGGCTGATGTTTCTGCTTTACGTCCTTGCTTTCTGTCCCTCCTCTACTGTTTCAGATCAGCCACTTTCAGGGACGTTGCGTAGGAGCGGGGCAGTGAAGGCTGTTGGAAGTACTCTTACAGGTTTGATGGAAGTGGGAACTCCAGTTTTTTGTGCAGGGCTGCTGGCTGTGGGTTGGTATTTGTGCCTGCCAAAATGTCTTCCCAAAACTGTAAGCATAATAATGGGAATTAAAGTTAATTTTAAAGGGGGGGTGGTGGTGGGAGGTGGGGTGTCTGCAGGCATGAAAATTTAAAAAAAAATACTTTAAGTAAAGCTGATAATTTCTTAGCAACTGGGGGATTATAAAGGCTGGGACTGAACCACCCTTCCAGACCGGGATGCTAGCGCAGGGCTCCCATGAGCACTGGCAGTGCTGCCTGGCTGCGGCTGATCACCTGGCTTCGGTGCTGCAAAGTGGACGGTCGTCTCTGGCCATCCTGTGTTTGCCTTTTGTGTGCTGCCGTTTTTAAGATACGCGAGTTGAAATCCCACCTTGCTCTACACAAAGGGCTGCTGTACCAACAACTTTGTCAGAGTTGTGCGGTGAGCAGTGTTTCATGTTGCACGCCAGTAGATGGCACAGCTTTTATATCAGCTAATTATGTAGGGAGAAAATGCCGGTCTGTGCCATTCCTGTTGCTAATCTTAGCCGTGTCTCGCTCTCTACTCGCACAAATGAAGAAGTGTCCGCTGATGTGCCCATAATTCAGAAAGTCGGGTAAGATTACAGGAGAAGATGTTGAGCTTTGCAATACTGGGAGGCAGTGGGAAATAAATTATGATGGGGAAGGGGAGGTAAGCAAACATGCTCTTGGAGGAGCGTCGAAGCAGATAAGCAATCTTCAAGGTGGTGGTAGTTTGACTTCCCATGCGCATTCCAGCAAGGGATGAATTCTCTTAGGATAAGTATATTCGATAGCTCCAGCTTTACACACGGGGAAACTGAGGCCTGGGGAGATCATACTTTGTCATTGGTACACCAGGAACAAGAGCTGTGCTTCTTGATTAAGTTCTGGGACTTTTAGCTACAAGGTGTCCTTCATGCGTGGTTCCTACAATAACATCTCCCTGGAGCTCAAAGCTCCTTCTCTCTGCTCTGCTTGGGTTTGGCACTATTGTTCCCTGGCCAGTTCGGGCTTTGAATGTGATTTTTTTGTTTTTTTTTTTTTTTTTGCAGAAAATACAAAACTGCGCCCTTTTGAAAGAGTAAGAGTTGAATACTTGGAGTTGGGAGGGTTGCTCAAGTGCAGCGAGACAGCCGTGAAACAGAGAGGGAGACTGCTCATCCCTTTGGGCCCCTGTACTGGGACATGTGCAGAGACCCCAACATTAGAAGCAATCTGTCTCCCTGCCGTCTGCCTGCTGAGGAGCTTCTTTTTATGGCTGAAATTGATTCTTGCAAGTGAATGGAAAGGATATATCCCAAATCTTGAGGGTCTGGAGTGCATGTGGAATATAAAACAGAGTGTATGTATGTGCTGCTGTAAATAGAGTTGTCACTCTTAAAAGAAATGGGGTTTCTAGTGCTTGTCAGATCACTTTAAAACCATTTTTATTACTAGATTACTTTGTAAGATAAAGTTTATTGTAGCAAAAAAGACGGAAGGTGTAGAATTTGACTGCGGATTTGAGAACATACTTAAAAATTATGAAGAGTCTTTGAGCCTTGGCTGAGGGCAGACGGCCTGCTTCAGGGTTTTCCTCTGGGGCATCTCCTGCCCAGCTGAGTTAAAGAATGATTTCCTGATTTCAGTTGCAAACTCTCCCCTAGCACGTCCCCTTTTATAACCGAGCAATGATGTGCCGTGCAGACGTTGGCACAGAAGCTCCAGCTTACGAGTCTGTGTCCTGCGTATGGGGCAGAAACCCTTCCGGGGCATCTGTCCCAGCTGGGAGTCCTGGGAAGCACCCGGTTCACCAAGTGTGGCTTTAAAACAACTGCCCTAAGGATTTTGTGTCAAAACTGAGGATCAATCCTGGCACATGTTGACTTTCTTCTTTCCTTTCCTCTCCCCCACGAGCATTGCTGCTTAAACGTTTTGCTCTAGTTATATCCTTGTCTATGTTTTCGCCTTTAGTGCTAAGTCTCCAAGCAAAAGAAAATACTGGGTAGGTGCCAACTCTTTTCTTAGCTCTTCCTTTCAGATCCCTTTTTCTAACCCAGCCCCTTCCATCTTTTCCTCCTAGTTTTACCTAGTGATATTTGTCTACCTTTGATATGTATCAGTGAAAAAGTTGTTCTCTGTTGCCTGAGCTGTTCGTTTGATGCAGAATACTAGAGAAAACAACAGTGTCCTTCTCCTACCAGACTTGGACTTCAGTGTTGTGTTGTTTCACTTCTTCCTGCTCTGTCTACCATCCTAGTTTAGATAACCACAAAGCACATCACAGACCAGATGCTGGAAGAAGCAGTTGCTTTGCAAGTGCCATCTGAACGCTGCAGCCCCCTGCGCTGCGTAGAGCGAGCGCGGCGCGGAGATGCGAACAGAAGAGCGATCTGCGACTGGGGAGGGATGTTTGGAGGCAGCAAACCTCCTGCTTCCGAAGCAGCTTGTGGGTTTGGTCAGAACTTGGCTTTTTGGAATGTTGTGCAAATACTTGAAAGTCCCTCGGTATCTGGAGTGGCAAGAAGGAAGTCAACTGGGTATAACCGTTAAACTTAAAAAGCAAAGCCGTGTTTACCATAATCTCTGGCCTCTAAAGAACCAGGTTTATTTTGCATACAGACCAACGCAGGTAGTCCACTGCCTTGATGTTAGCGTTTTTCTGTCTCTCCCACATCCAGCCCGTACTAAAACCCAGAACCTCTGCAAGATCCCATTCTGTGTAGCTGCTTTGCTCCCTCTGTGCTGAGCATCCCAAAAACCTGAGCTGTAATAGCATCCCTGCTAATTATATCACTGCAGATTTATTTCATGGTAATATTATTGCTGGCCTCAGGCATCACCACTATCATTGGAAAACATCGAATGATCACAGCTCCTTAGCTGCCTCCATTAAACCTGAGAGAAGCGTCTGGGCCTGTTTATAAGTTTGTCTTTTGATGAGAGCCAAGGATTGATGAGCTAGTGGATGTGAGGTTTGCAGAACGTGCCCTGGAGGGAAGCTTGCCTCGTCATAGCAGCCATAAGGTGCAGATGGCAGGATCGCTAGCTGAATGCATATGCAGCCTGGGAAGTGGGGAGCAAGGCAAGAGCGTCACCTTTATCTCTTCAGGGCAGACCTTGCCCCCTCCCTTGCAGCAGCATCCAGCGCCGAGGGCTGGGCAGCACTCTGCGCGAGATGGCTCTGCGCTGCGGACCAGCAGTGCTGGCAGCTTGGTCGGAGCTGCTCCCAGGGAAGGGGGAGTTTCCAAATAAGCAAGAAGTCTTGCGACACTTTCTGCTGAAAGTCTTGGAGGTAAGGCAGAAGGAAAGGCAAAAACTTCAGTGCTGTTTTCAACAAAAAATGGAGAAGAAGAATTCAAGAGTTTTCTGCAAAGAGCATGGCTGTAGGTCAGTGCTGTATCCCTAGGGCTGTTCTTTTCCTTGGACCCAAGCTCGTAGCTGCTTGTGCTGCAGGCTGCATCCCTTACAGAGCGCAGCGGCGAGAAGCAGTAGGTCTGTAGGGTGAAGCACTTGGTGCTGAAGGCCTGATATCCCCACTCGGGTTTCTGGAGGATATATTAAAATATTTCAGCATACATCCCAGTACTGCGCAGATTTGTTGCAAAGGAGTTTTTGTCTGTGCCTGAAGCCTGGTTTGACTTGCAGGGATGGAGTGGCCATCATCCCCAGCCAGTATGTTGGTCTTCCCCGTGGATGCCTGTGGTCCCCAGACAGCCACCTAAGGGAACAGCAGAAGATTATCACAGATCTGAGATTTAGCTCATGTGGAGAATGCAAGGAGGTAACTTATCAAGATCGCTTTCAAGATCTATAAAAGTAGATCAGTTGTTACTGATTTTACTGTGTCTGGCTGTGAAGTCCTTTTTTTGGTACCGGTATGAGGTGCTCCAGCATGGTGATGAGTGGGCCAAAAACTTGACTGAAACGGGGTCAATAAATTACATGCAGACGAAAAGCACTTGCACTCAGACCGCATCGAGTCTCCTGGTAATTTCAGCAAAACAGTTGGAGCAGAAATATGCTGATAATTATTTAAATGAGACTCCGAGCATTGAATTTTTTTTCTTCAAGTAACAGCACTTCAGCACTTGTCCAGATGAGTGCTAATTTACCCAAATGGAAAGGTTTATTAAACATGCCAGCCAGTGCTTTAGTAATATTTAGGACAGCAATTTTGCTTTATTATATCTCTTCACAAAGAGGACACAGGCTTCTTGATCCAGCACCAGAGAAGTCAGGGGATGTTGGGCAAGACCCATATCAGCTCTGCCTGGCCTGGAATTAAGGTGCATCATTACTGCTTCAATTCTGCCTCTTTGCCAAGTGCAAACCTGATTTGAAAAAAACTTCACTGACTTGACCAGATTGAGGGACACTCAAAATCTGGACGTCTTCAAGGTGCAGCAGTCACGGCTATGATTTAGAAACGTTGAAGGATGAAATTGAGTTTGCTCCAGCGAAATGGCCCCGAGCCATGTGCCGAGGAAGACAAGCCTCAGCTCCTCCTGCTGTCCTTTGCTCTAGGACACGTTTGACAACTGTGTCTTTGCGTGGAGAAATTCAGGTGCACGAAAACAAGCCCAGCCCATCATTTGTTGTCCCTCACTGATCTGTCGCACGCAGCTTCCTGGTCTCCGTTGTTACCATGTGAGTTGTCATATAGTTCTGCCTACAGACTGGTAGGTACAGTTCAATCTGAGCTGGAAGCTATCCAGTGTGCTTCTTTCACCCCCAGGACTGTCTTCAGACTAATTGCACTGTGGTATGCTGGCGTTGCTGTTTCCCTTAGGACTCTAAATTTCTTTGCTTTATGTATTTGAGAAGATGCTTCACGAAGCCCAGTGGATTGAGCTTACGCTAAAATGTGCAGTAGAATTCTGCTGCTGCTTTTTGTCTGTGGGTGCAGATGTTTGGTTCTGTGGCTTCTCCCAAGACTTAGATGGGGAATTAGGACTACTTGCAGGGATTAGAGATAATGTAGAAGTGCCTTAGGCTGCGAATCTCCTCATAAAGAGGATGGTTATATGGTGTGAGTGATTCTTGGAGATCCATCCAGGGGAAGATTTATTTTAGGCTTTGATATTCCTCTGGGTTCCCCAGAATAAAGCCCGTCACGTCCTTTATGTGTGCGTGCTCACCAAGGACGTGAGGATTAGAAATACTGTGTAATGTACCAAAATCTATGTTGTGCTATTTGTATCTTTCAAACCTTATCTGAGGCAGAGAGGCAGGGACAGAATTTTGAGGAGGACTTCAGTTTGCTGCCATTAAAGTTTTAATAGGAGTTGAAGAAACACGGTACGGACAGAAGTTCACTAGCTTTCTGCTGCAGGACAGTATAGTTTGCGTACATCGTGTTCATTGATAATGGTATTTCCCTATCCTCTGATTATTGGTGGGAGCTGTCATCTTTGCCATTATACAGTACATGTCTTTCTTTACTGAAGGTTTTCCCTCCTTGCTCCTTCCATAAATATCTTCTCCGTCTCTCTCTTTCTTTCCTCGTTTTTCCCCCCAAGACTGCTGTGTTAAGCTATCATACTATAAATCTTGGGAGTGTCTGGAGCTCTGGCTGTTTGCTGAAGATTTGGCAAGGGAGAACCTATTGGAGTTCTGGGTTGTAAATTCTTCCAGAGCGCGGATGCAGGGTGCAGCCGACAGTGATGGGAAGATTTGGCAATTCCAGGCACTTGGTCTCTCTTTGGTAACATTGGGTGAGCAAGTGGTGTCAGAGCAATGAGCGGAAAGGCTGTGGCTGCTCTCCTATGCAAGTGCAGATGTTGAGCATCCTGGAGGAGAAGCAGAGAAGTGGGTCTTCTCTAGAGTTAATGCAGAGGCTCTCAAATCTCCACAGAGAGCTGGAGTCACCCCAGACAGGTTGAATACTGTTGTGTCCTGTTCTGCTGGAAGTGGAGAAGAGCTGCTGGGAGGAAATATACCCTCTCTGCTCCCCAGCGTGGGTGGGCAGGAGGCCAGGTCTTCTAGGGAACATTGTTGATTCCCATCCTCCTCGTGCTCTGGAAAGGGCAGAGCACTGTGCTGTCAGAGCTCCTGAGAGGTGGGCAGCGTGTGTCTGAGGGAGGGACCTGGTGCACGATGATAGCATAGCATGGAGATGGACACCTTGCTACTTGCGTGTGCTTGGTCACCAGCTCAGCCTTGAGCTTCCTGCTCTTCAATACGCAGAAAATTATGCCCACGGTGCATCTGATGGCACGGTGTCGTGAATGTTTCCAGCAGGCCCCCGAGTTTCTAGAGCAGCAGAGCTTGTTGTAGGAACAACAGTGCAGGCTTACCCAAATGTGTTTGGTGAGACGAGTTAGTGAGCCCTGCTGTGCTCGCCCGCCAGCTGCCGCATCCCAGCAGGCAGGTCTCTTCTGGCAAAGCTCACTTTTGCCAAAGTTTGCAAAATATGGCTGCTGCAAAATGTTTCGGGGCAGCAACCAAGATAAAAGCCAGCCATGACTACTGATTTCCCGTCATGCAATACTGTTGCTATTTACAGTCCTGGCAGTTGGCTGGGAGGAATATGAAATTTTCAGAATAGGGAACATAAATGGAAATAATTTGAAAGGAAACTCACTCTGCATTATTGCCGATACGTGATTTTTAGCATTTGGCCTCCCATAGGGAAGTGTGCTGTGACACCTCATTTATGGTGGAGCCCCGGTGTGCTGTGGACTATCAGCCGGTCTCATCCATCTGCAGTAACACGGATGTAGGAAAGCAGCTTAGAGGAGTCCTCCCAGTTTATCCACCCTTAAAAATTGTAGAGAGACAGACAGTCTGGGATTCAATTTTACTGTTCTAGCACTTTTCTCGCCACCCTGATTGGAAGTGTTTAATCTCCTCTTCATTAATCAGTTTGAATTTTATCTAAAATTCATCCTCGATGAAGACAAATTAGATAGTCTACTGGTTCAATCTTGGGCTGAAAATGATGGCAGTGCATGCAGCATTTAGCAGGTAAGTGCATTGCAGCTTGGATAAGAGTGACACTGTGGGTTTGGTAGCTCTGTACCGACAAGGCTAGAGGAGTCAGCCGTGTCCTGTGTGCTCTGTTCCCAACAAGTGCTACAGGCAGGACAGGCATGTAACATTGTACTGGTGAATCCCAGATGACGCGTGGTTGGGGTGCCAGAACCCAGAGCAAGCAGTACGAGTCCAATCACCAAGTCACTGATGTCGACAGGGACCTCTGGAGATCATCCACTTGAACCCCTGCTGAGAGCAGGGTGAGCTGGAGCCCACTGTCCAGGAAATCATTTGTTCTTAGGGAGGTTGCTGTCATCTTCATTTTACAGATGGCAAGAGTGAGCCCTGTGTAGTGATTTGGCTGTGACGCCTGGAAAGTGAGTGCAGGTGTTGGGGTGATGGGCCTGGTGTCATGGTGAGAAGGCGAAGAAGGCTTTGAGGCTGCAAGGCACATACATGTGTGCTTACTCCTGATTTGATGAGCTCCTGGTTGCAATGGCGCTGTCTTTCCATTAAGGAAATTTTTTCAGGAATCAAAGCTACTAAGACCTGTAAGACTTGAAGAGCTTTAAGATCGGTACGTGAACGCATTGGAGAGGTTTGTCATCTTCTCTGAACAGCTCCTTTACTGTTGGATGTTTTTGTACAGGCACGAGTGGAAAACAAGGAATAAGGGGGATGAGAGGCAGTAAACTGTAGAGTCCTTGGCCTGCTGGTCGCTGGAGGAAGTCACCTTTCTACTGAGATCTTCTGTAAGGACGAGTCGTGGGAAGTGATCGTCCTCCAATGGCCTGCTGAAGTTCAGCCTGTGCGGGCAGTTATGCAGTGCTTGATGAGCGTATGGCCTGTTGGTCAATCCTGCATTGGCCACAGAGCAGTCTTACAGCTCCTGCTACAAGGTTTCTGGGAAAAATTGGGCAAATAGCCAGGCACTCTGTTAGATTCTGGCTGAGCCACATTCTCTTGCCTGGGTGTGGAACAAGCATCCCACTGGGGTAGCTCTGACCCAGCCAGCCAGCATCTTAAATGTCTGATGAATGTTTTGTGGCTGGATTTCAGCCATACCCTTTCCTTGGGAAGAGGTAAGGACTGCAAGGCACTCGCTTTTGAACTTCTCCATCTATCTGAAACCGTGGGCCTTCTCCCGGGTGACACTCCCTCCTGATGGCTTTGGCCGGCGAGGCAGGGAGCTGGGACTGACTGGCTGTGGTATTGCAGAAAGCCGCCTGCTAATTTACCTAATCCATAGCGCTGAGTCGAAATGCAGAAGCGCCGGCTGTCATCATGCCGCAGCTGCAATTTATACTGGGAGGGAAAGCGGGGAGCGCACCCATGAGAGAGACGAGCTCTTTTGCTGTGTGGGTTGCTGGTCTCCACTCCTACTTGGGGTGCAAAAGAAATTGTAATCTTAAGTTCTGCTTTATTTTCTGTTTATTTCTTCCATCTCTTCCTGATGAGGGCAGATGGTGTAAGAATTAACCTCCAGGGACATCAGTGACTGCCTAGCAAGAAAAGACATCATTGGCAGGCTCCGAAGAAAATGAATTTCACTGGCAGGAACCGCACCTAGAGAACATTCTCTCTATTAGGATATAGACTATGAAGTGTCCCGAGTACCCAGCGTGTCAGCACTGATGTGGACTGCTTTTATAGCCCAAATCTGACTCCCTCTTGCAAAGCACCTCTCTGTGCTGCTTGTCACAGTTCGGGAGCTGCTGTGTGAATCTTTTCTTTACGTGGGGTTGCTCAGTCGATCAGTGGCAAGTTAACAGCTTCTTCTGCATCTCGTGGAAAAGAGGAACACGGTGAAAACCAGAACAAACCAAATTTTGCTGCACTGCTTGAAACAGCTTGTGAGCTGGGAGTTTGTCCCTGCAGTCCTTTCCTCATCCCTTCTGCTTTCTGCTGTGACTGATGATTGGGACGAGAGCAACTTGGTGTCATGGAGCAGCTCTGCAGGCAAAGCCTTCTGGCAGTCTGGACCTGAACCTCCTTTGCGGTGCTGCTGCTGCTCTGGTCTGGCTGCTTAGCTAATACTTTGATGCTTGTGGGTTGCCTCATTAGGAGAAGGAACTAACAGTGGAGCTAGTGATGCACTCACTTCCAAGATCGCACGCCACGGCTGGTTTTGCTGATACAACATCTTCGCTTACAATTGCATGACATTCTTGCTAGAACAGTATTCAGAAAGCTGTTCTTAAAATCCTGGGCAATATAGCAGGATTCTGGTGTAACGCCCTGCACGAAGCAGGAATGGTTAGATATGTTGGTCAGGGCCTTGTCTTTGGGTTTTGAAGATCCCCAAGGGTGAAGCTCCTACGCTCCGGGTCCTTGTTCCAGTGTGGATCAACCTTACGTGATTTTTTTTTAGAATTTGCCATGTTGTGTCTGCTGCTTCTCATCCTATCCCTGTGCACCTCCAAAAAGAGTTTGGTTTCAGCATGGAGATGCGTTGAACTGCTTGCGCCCTGCTATATTGCCCTTCCAGCAACTACAGGAGTGGTTAAAGCCCCTGTGAGTACCAAAGCCTATCTGTTCTTCTGTCTAGAGACTTCACCTTGGGTGATCACTTGCTTGTTGCCTCTTTCTTCCTTTGTTCTTTGGCTCCTTTACCCCATTAAACACATGGTTTGGAATCAACAGCCAGCGTAGCCCTCTGCCCATGTACTTCCAGTTCTGGCATGCCCTGCATACAGAGCCTGTGTTTTAGGTGACGCTCTATCTTATGTCAGTGTTCCTGCTCCTACGAGATGACTTCTTAGCCTCCTTTCATTCAGGAAAAGAAATGTTATGCAAATATGCTCAACCTTTTGGCCCTGGATTGCAACAGGGAGCTGGATGTCACTGTGGACCTGGTACAGGCAAGCAGAGGGCACTCCTCGCTGATGCTGTGGAGAGACCCTCCTGCCTGCTGCTCCCGTGCTCGCTTGTCACCCAGGGAGATGGTGTAACTGTGCTTGAGCACTCCCATTGCCTGGTGTTGGGTTGTGGAACACTGGAATGGATTGCCCAGACTCTGTCCTTGTGGGTGCTCAGAATTCAACTGGACACAGTCCAGTGCCAGTACTCGATGGCTCCATGTGAGTGGGGACCAGGACTTGGACATATAATGGTCTTTTTGTCCAAGAGAGCTAAAGCAGGCTTTCATACTCTGAACTGAGGAAGGAGGGTTGTGCAGGAGCGGTAGAAGACAAGCTGCGTGCAGTATCTAGGACAGCCCGCTCCTGACTTACAGCCAAGCCGAGCTGGAGGAGGGAGTCTTACAGATGACTTTGTTGAAGTCGTCAGGAGAACAGCACGTCTCCGACTTACTTTATAGGCCTTGTGCGGATTTCATGTGCCAGAGCTAAAATAATACGTGATTTGTTAAACTGACCTTTTTCACGGTTGTAGGCAATAACCCAGCCATTCAGTTAGAGCAGCAGAGAGCACTGATTAGCGTTGGCAGGGTGGGCTATGCTGACTGCTGTCAAGATGCTGTTTCTGAGGAGGCTGGTGGAAACAAGAGAGTCAGTGGTGAAACTACACCGTGCTGGACCGCACTCGGCAGAGCAGCCAAAACCAGCAGTGCTGGGAAACTAAACAGGAGCCCAAGGACTGCCAAACTGATGACAGTAACGTGTGTAGGACAGCATGTTAGAGAAGTGAAAGAATCAATCTGGCTGATTTTTCTGGTAAATTTGACAGATGCCTCCAGGACACAGGAGTCACACCATCATGGGGTTCACCTGGTCTTTCAGCTGGGGCATCTGATGAACTCGGTCTCTTTTCCCCAGTGGACTGTGGCAGACTGCCTGCTCCTTAGGCATGGAAGGTTTATTTAGGATTTCCTTTATTGCTTTGCTAAATCCAGAGCTGTTGCTGTAGTGAAGAAGGGTACTAAAGAAAGAAAAAAGGTTGTAAAATTGAATTGTGTAGAATCTGGAATAGACCAGGAGCTTCCACACCTGATCTGTGCTAAAGAGGGATTTTTCTGTTCCTTGATGAGGTTCCTCTGCACATTCAGAGTCTGCAGCTGAAGTGGGCTTTTTGCTGTCTTTCCTTATTGTAATCTCCTAATTGATTTGCTACATTCACTCAATCGCTGTTAGCATTAACGTGCAGTGGGTCCCATCAGATAGCCCTTTTCCATCTGCATTACCTACTTAAGAAAATTTCAAATGAAGATTTTCTTTTTTTCCTACAGCTTCAGCATTCCTGATGTGCCAAGTAACTTGTGTGTTAGAAATGCTGGTCTCACGGGCAGTGGGTTTCCCACCTCCCTATCTTCCTGCTCAAGTCATGGAAAAGCGATAGCTCATCGCAGGAATACATTCATGGCATCCCACTCTGATTTGATCCTTTGCCTGGATGCATTTTTGTATTGTGGTTTTGTTGTTATAACGGGAGGATGAATGATTCATTGCTGTCTCACAGCAGAGGGGTCAGCGGGTCGCCCACAGCCATATCTTATTATCGTCTGGTACTGAGTCTGCTGAGGTATTGCTAACCATCTGTAACGCATACTGCTCATTTCCATGGCATGCTCGTAACCTCTGCTAATTATTTATAAAGGGTTAATTAATAGGATTCTGCTCTAAGCAGTGACCCAGTGTTCTTTGTTTCTGGTCCTTCAGTTTAACTAACAGCACTCTTACTGCAAACAACAGTAAGGTATTCTTGAGAGCAAGGATTTTAAGGTGCTGTATCAAAGCTCCACGAAAAAGCAAATGTGGCGTCTCCCTCTCCTCTGATCACTGATTTTGTAATTTTATAAAAGAAAGCAGTCAAGTTTGTCTCATTATATTGGTGCTCATTGTTCAGTTCCATTATCCTTTTAGGCTTTTCTCTTAATGTTTGTTCCACTGTTTTAGTAAGGCTTGAAATTAAACTAATTCCCCAGATCACTCTTCTTCCAGTTTTAAAATTTAGGTGAAACAGATTAATATTATTGAGTTCTGAAAATCAAAGAGGCAATAAGGTAGAACCATTCACGTGCTGAAAGAGACCATTTACCTGGTCCCGTTAGCCCCTGCTCCGAAAGCAAAAGCAGAGGGCACCTGGTATAATTAAAAGGCAATAGGTCTACTGCAAGTTAAAAGAAATGCTTTTTAATACATTTTTAATACAGCTTGTAGCTAACTGGTAGAACTTGTTGCTCAAAGATGCTGTCAGAGCAAGAAATTTAGCAAGACACAAAAAGGGAGGGAAGCTTGTTCTAAGAACCGTAGCTCCGATTCTGCAGCTGTTGTGGTACTCCTCGCTTGTGTAGTGTTGGCGTTGTAACAGCGGGTTTACTTGAGCGATGGAGGCTTTGAGATCAATGTGAGTAAATCGAGCTGAGAAGAAGATAAATGACCAAGGCTGTTTTGTTTCTTGCTTTGGGAGGATTTAAGGCAATAATTAGTGAGGCCAGGAAAATTATTTCCCTTCTTGCAGATTGATTTTGTAAGGTATGTAGTTGCAGTCTTTCAGGCTGAAAAGATGAGAGTTGGGTCTTTCTCTAGACCGTTTGCAGGATGCAAAAGTTGGTGGGACTCCAGGCCGCTTCCGCTACAGCAATCTCTCTGCTTTTTCTAAAAGATGCGTTAAAACTTTCCCGTTTGTGCTTTACAAGCACACCACAGACTGAGACCACCTGGCAATAACTCTCTAGAGAACCTCCCAAGCAGGTGTCTCCTACTTTACTGAGCTCTGAACTGCTTTGTATCTACGAAGTACAGTTGGTGGCAGAGTGTCTTTTATTACACCTGTCTTAGTAGCTGAGCCCAATAGCTGCTCCACCTTTTCAGTTCTATCAACTGTTTGGATATAAAATACAATTTTTTTAATCACTAGTGGTAAGATGAACAGGAGAGATGAGAATAAGCCCACTGCTCTAATGGGAATTTTAGGTATAAGAGAGATGCGTGCACATCTTCAGCTCTTCTTCTCTCCCTACACATCATTATCGCTTTCTAAGCTTTTTCCTTTAAAAATGAAACAGTTTCTTAAACAGGCAGTAGTTTTCCATGCATGTCACCCATTCTGTCTATTAAAAGATCTTGACCCCTCCATTTCCATCTTTTGGGATAAAAGTAGTAAGTTGTGCCAATTTTGTAGTCAGTGTGTGGAAATCAGTGTGTCTATGAAATGCATATTCTCTTTGATTGCCTGCATTTAAGCCTGATTACGTTCAAATCACCCAAACATCCCAAAGTGCTATGCGAAGTATAATAATCTGTCATCAGAGGCAGACGGAGAGGAGGGGAAACAAGCCTTTAGATTTTGGTAGAACCCAAAGAGTTTTACACATCAGCTTTTCAAATGCCAGCCTGTTGCGAATGTGTCGGAGCCAAGAGCCCGGATGCTACTTTGCAAGCACCAATGCTCAGAGGTCTCTGAAAGGCGTGAGGCTTTGATACCAAGAACGTGTTTTGCATTTTAGTAAATCCACCCTAGAAGCTGCTAATGTCGCATAATTCACTTGCATGCTACTGGATCGGGCTTTTTAAATCACTGACTTACAATTATNCAAGAGCCCGGATGCTACTTTGCAAGCACCAATGCTCAGAGGTCTCTGAAAGGCGTGAGGCTTTGATACCAAGAACGTGTTTTGCATTTTAGTAAATCCACCCTAGAAGCTGCTAATGTTGCATAATTCACTTGCGTGCTACCGGATCGGGCTTTTTAAATCACTGACTTACAATTATGAAAGCAGGGAGAGGGTTTGTCATTTCTTTTCCGTAGTGCTGAGGCTGTTGCAGGTAGAGTCCCATCTGGATCTGGGGTCCCCCAATGCACAGGTGCTGTGAGAGAAGGCAGGGGTGGAGTGGGAGCCCTAACTCTTGAGTCCCCATCTTCCTTCTGCCTCTGTGTGGCTGCTGGTGATTTAAATTGTCAGCTTAATGCATTCATCCATTTAACTCAAAAATGTGTTTGAAGAGAGGAGGGTGAGGGCAGACCCCTTCCCTGAAGCGGGAGGTTTGGCTTGCAGAATTCCAGCTTTACTGTTTCCCAGGTAAGGCCCAATAATGTCTCCAGAGGATGGGAGTCACAGCCTGCCTTTGATAAGGTTGGGAGGTGTCTCTCTGGTTTGGGAACTCTCTCCTACACGCGTGTGTGTGCGTGCGTATTTAGATGTGCGTGGATGCTCCCTGGCACAGCAGGTCTCTGGTCTGGAGAGCTCTGGATACCGTCACAGCACAAAACCACTGCGGTACTAGTACGNAGTCCCCATCTTCCTTCTGCCTCTGTGTGGCTGCTGGTGATTTAAATTGTCAGCTTAATGCATTCATCCATTTAACTCAAAAATGTGTTTGAAGAGAGGAGGGTGAGGGCAGACCCCTTCCCTGAAGCGGGAGGTTTGGCTTGCAGAATTCCAGCTTTACTGTTTCCCAGTTAAGGCCCAATAATGTCTCCAGAGGATGGGAGTCACAGCCTGCCTTTGATAAGGTTGGGAGGTGTCTCTCTGGTTTGGGAACTCTCTCCTACACGCGTGTGTGTGCGTGCGTATTTAGATGTGCGTGGATGCTCCCTGGCACAGCAGGTCTCTGGTCTGGAGAGCTCTGGGTACCGTCACAGCCCAAAACCACTGCGGTACTAGTACAGAGGGCAAGCAGAATGAACGCTGTTTGCTGGTCTCCAGGCAGCTGTGCCTGGAGGTTTCCTTGTCCTCTAAGAAAGCGTGGTTGGTGCAGTTTTAGGGCTGTGCTCTCAATCTCTTAAGTAAATTACCAAGAAAAATGGTTGGTGCTATTTTTTTCTCCGTGTGCTGTGCTAGTTCTGTTTAGGGCTATTGTGACGGATTTTCTTCTGTTTATCCTCTTGTTTTTCAGCATGTCTGCCTTTTTCCTTTCTCTTTATATAGAGATTTGTCCCTTCTTTTATAGAAATTAAAATGCCACATCCCCGCCAGTCTGAGAATGAAGCAAAACTGAGACTAGAGAATAGGTTGTTTCTAATTGAGATTTGAAAAATATCCCTCAATAATGCTTTCAGCTATTATGCGTGGGAATATTTTGATTACACTTGTTATGGCAAGCCCACATTCTGCCATTGCAGGGTAAGAGGACAAATGAGAGCAGTGTTCCCACCAAGAGGTGTCTATCTTGAAGAGCAGATGGCTCGGGGTGGAAGCCGTATTGCGTGTGCTCATACATCGCTGCGTGGAGTGAAGAGGAAGTGATGTAAAACACTGTCGGGTTTACTTACCCACGCTGGGCTTTTTTGTTTTGTGCTTCTGTAACCTTGAGCACCGCTGAGCGCTGGCCCTTTGGGGGCTCCCTGAGCACCAGGCAAACATCCCCGGTGCGTTTGCAACGTTTGCGGTGAGAGTGCCCTGGAAGATGGGCTGAAGGCTTTTGGCATGGGTCTGTGGGTCTACAAAAGACAACTGAGAAAAGCCAGCCTTGTATTACTAAGCTTAAACTTCCTGCCTGGAACGCAAGACTCTGCTGGAAAACTGGTAGGAGTCTGTAAGTCAAAAAAAAAAACCAGCTGGAAAATGCTGCTGCAGTGCAAGTGTCCAGCATGGGCAGGCAGGAGGGGAGAACTGTCAGCAGAAATATTCTGGGAGTATTCATGGAGTTAAAAATGCTTTGTAATGTCAAAATACAGATGGGTGGAGAAAGCCTAAGCAGCTAACGGCTAGATCAGTAGTCCTAAATCTGCAGTTGAGCTATAAACAAGCGAAGCCCGATGTCCATCGGCAGCTTGACTTGGGAGTGCCTGGCGTCTGCGCATGGCTGAGCTCGGCAGTTAAGCGGCGTCGTACAGCTGGCTCTGGGAGCGAGGAGTCGCTCGGTGACAGACAGCTAATGGTGAGGCAGCTCTGCCATTTGGGCAGCGTTCAGATGGATACCAACCCATGAAAAGAGATACGTTCAAAGAGGCAAAAGAGCGCCTGGATGCTTAATGCCTTCAGACACTCTGCAAAGGACAGACAGGAATGGGGCACTGGGAGGAGAAGTTAGTCTGCTTAGGTTTGAGTTCAAGACGTGGCTGAGCTATGGCATCCCGGCGTCGTGATTGATGCAAGGGGCGACAGCGAGCCGCCTTGCTGCCCGCACATCACCCGTGTCCCTTTCTTCTCTGTGCAGTGGGAGAGCCATGAGCTAACAGCTCGTAGCCTTTGACAGCTCCTTTGGCTGCTTGTTACTTTTTTTTCATGAACATTCGAGTCCAGGGTGCTGCTCTGGACATCAGGGAGTTAATTCGTGTGTGAATGCAGAAGAATATCTAAGAATCTGCCAGAGGCAGCTCCTGGCAGAGCTGAGACCAAAACCTCAATGCCTGGAGTGAAGACCTGGAGTTCTTGGAGTCAGCCGCCTCCTGGGGAGCCAGAACGACAGGCTTGTGTGTTGTATCCGAAACCAGCCCCTCCGGAGCCCTCAGCTCAACCTGACATTCATCAGCGTTGCCTTCCTGCTTCTAAAACAAGTGCCTGTGCATGCCTGGCCTCCTCTGCCTCCCGTTCAGGCTCTGATTCATCCAGGTACGGTGCTGCAGAAAAGGAGGCTGAGGGCTTGCAAGCCTGCGGGCTGAGCAGTGCTGGAAGGGTTTCCCATACTCTCTTTAAAAATAAATGTATTTGCACATATGGATTGCGTTCTCTTATGGAAGGAAGTGTCCTTAATAAGTGTCTTTTTTCCTACAGCTAACCGCTCTGGCGCTACGTACTTCCAGGGTCCCTGGTGTCAGCCCTTAGTTCCTTCTTCCATTGGCTTGCTTCCTGCGCTGGGTCAGAAAGCAGAGAGATGGAGTTGTTCGACCAGTGTGAATGCCTCTGCCAGGGCAGGGAGCACTAGTGCCTGCGCTGCCGCTGCAGGTGCAGGGTTCAAGATCCCCTCGTCTCCTCGGAGCCAGGCCTGGCACTCCTCCTGTCTCCCCAGCATCGTGCAGCAGGCAGCATGGGCAAGTGTATTTGTCAGTTAAACATTTGCTCAGCTGGGCAGCTGAGAGTGAGTGAATCCATGATTTTTACCTCCGCCTTTTTTTGGCTAAAAGGTCAAATTTACATTGAATAAATCTGTGTTCCACACGGTAAAAACAAATGCAACTGCTTGAGCGCGTGCAAGGAGCATTGCGTGCTAACCAGGGTGCTCAGAAGAGTGCTCGCTTATGTCTGGAGGCAGGCGATTGCTCTCAAGTCTTGTTCTTTTTAGAGCAAGCTTTTGTAGGGAGAGCAGAGGAGGAGGCGGGTGCTGCAAGAAGAGGGACAGTGGCAGCATGGCAGCTGCAGCTTTCAGCTGGCTGGGGGGAGGCAGAGCCCGGGCCAGGCTGCTGAGGAGGCCTCCCTTGTGCATCAGGGAGGGCTGGAAGTTGGTAACGCTAAACCACAGCAATTTGTAGAGCAAATGGCTGAAATCTGCTGGAGCTGCAGGAGTTCAGGAAGTGCTGAGCATCATCAGCTTCTCCTCGAAACAAGGCCTATGAGGCCTTTCTTTTTGACCTGCAGGCGTTTGACGAGAATGCTAGAGGAGAGAAGAATGCCACAGCTATGGGGAGGAAGTCCAGGGTTAGGGTGCAAAGCCAGAGGCAGCCTCATCTTGAGGCTTTGTCACTCTGCTGCCTCTTCTCTCCCAGCAGTTCGTCTGTTTGCAGCTTTCTCTCTCAAATCAGCCTGCCTGCCTCCGAGCATGGAAACTCTTTCTGGTCAAGGAGCGCAAAGCCACCGTGCTGTTGTTGTTCAGGTCTCCCTGGAGAGCTCAGATGGAGATGGAGAAGGCTCTTACCTCTCCTCCAGCCCCATGTGTGTGCGTGCTCAGTGTTTCCCTCCCGGCGGGCATCCCTCAGCACTGCCCTCCTCTGAACGTGGGTTTTCCTTACGCTGAGTCTGTCTCCCTGCCCACGCAGCACCTGACACGCAGGAGCTGAATCAGAGCACTGCAAATCCCCGCTGGGGAGCTGGGCTCTGGCAAGTTTGGAAGTCTTCTGCTGGGCACGACCACTGGACGCCTGGGAGCTGTATCCGTGGAGCTGCATTGCTGCCCCATGCTGTGTGTCTGAGCGCAGAGGAGTTGGTCGCCAGGTCAGGGGCTGTCCATGGCAAATAGTGGCTTTTCTGCCCCCAGCACGTTGCCTGCCTCAAGCACAGCCTCAGGCAGTGCTGGATGCTCAGCGAGGGAGGAGGCAACCAGGCTTTTCGTATGCTGAGCACAGCTAGACGGCAGGTCAGTCATCCCAGGCGCTTTATTACCTCTGTCTGGCCTCAGCCAGGAGCCAGCGATGAGTTGGCATATGCTCATCATTTACCTCCTCCACTCACCTCACAGGGAAGTTTGTTGTCCATGCGCACCAAGGCCGTGGTTTTGCAAACAGCTAAACCCGCTGGTACTGGCTAGTAAGCACTAGTTACTGGCTACCTACTCTGAGCCCTCCTCACACTGGTGGACCCTTGCCTGAGCTGCCTGGACTCACCAACTGAATGGAGATGCCCCTTGATTTGTTTTACTTTGATGGTTTTCTTCCAGCCAAGCATACTGGATTGTCTCTTGGAGGAGTCAGCACATGGAGGAGGCCAGCAGAAGAGGGGGAAGAGAACAGGACCATCCCTTCTCAGCAGCTTTTAAGCATCCCTGTGTCCATGGCCAGCTGAGGAGGGATGAAGAGAATTTCACTGCTTATTAAAACAAGGACTCAGTCGGTGGTGGACCAAGGAGATGGCAGCTGCCCCAACAAACACGTTTGCGTCTCCAAGGGAGTGAAGCTGCGCTGCTTGTAATATAGGGCCAGACTATGTCCTGCGTGGGGAACAAAGGGAAACTATTTTGGGGAAAACAGAGTAAATCTCTTGAGGGCCCCTAAAGGACTTGGGACAGGAGGTAAGTGCAAGTAAGTGTAGTAGAGGGAGAGGCAGGTGTCACCACAGGAGGTGAAACGTGGTTATCTTTCATTCCTTCATCAGTACCTTTTATAAACCCTCCTAACTGTATTTTCTCTGCGTAATTCCATCAAGGTTTTTCTGTTCTATCTTAATTTGTCCAAGTTAAATGTGATTTCCAGGTAAATGAGTAAAAACAAATCATTCTCCACTCAAAGTTGTAGCAGTTCTCTAAACCAGAGCGCTGGGGACACATTAGCACTGTGCCCTCATGGAAGCTGCACAGATGAGGTAGAGAGCTGCTGTTGCAGGGCCAGGTGAGAAAAAAGTGTATTTTGGTGAGCAGGATGCCTCTCTGATGTGCATTGAGATACTTCATACTGCTAGATACAGGTGATGGCCAGCTGGAAACCCAAAGGCTTTTGAGGAGTTAGTGACTGGTCCAGGAGTGATCTCCACCTTTTGCCGACAGTGGTTGCAGTAAGGAGCGAGATCTGCAGCCGCATCAAGTCTTATTCCAGCGCTGCATCTGGCCATGGAGCACAGAGAATGATGTGATGCTTGCCGCAGGGCTTGTTTTGTCTTACGCTTTCTTGCTATTGCTTTCACGCCTGTTTTGCACAACCTCTGACTGCTGAAAAGATGCCAGTTACCCTCCTGGACCTCCCTGTGGGCCCTGGGCCCAGTGCGTTGCAGCGCTGAGAAACAGGTCTGAGAGTGGAAGCTGCATCTCATCAGGTGCAGTGAGCTCCCTGCACCCCAAAGGTGAAACGAGTGACAGCAAATGTTTGGTGCGTGTTAAGCACTGCACGTGCCGCAAGGGCAGCTCCAACCCCAGGGCAGCCTGCAAAGGGAAAACCTCCCTGAGAGCAGCTCCTACCTGCTTAGTATTAAGCGATATGGGCCTCAGTCCCTCTTCCCCAGTCGTTATGCAATGATTTATGATATTTGCGATGTGCTCTTCCATGGATAATGCCCTTGCTGCAGTTCAGTGAGTTGTTCGCTGGGCTGATTGATTGTATGACAGTGTCTGGGAGCTCTTTTGAACCTGAGGATGCTGCAGATGCTCCTCTGTTGCTGACCGTTGAGAGAGCTGTTGACGTGCCAGCGGTGGCAATTTCACAGCACTGGCTGTGGTTTGAGAATCAACACATCACTCAGAGCCGATGGAGGTACAATCATGGCCATAGGGATAACGGGAAGATAAACCTATTAAGCAGAGAGTGGGGATAACCCCATTAAATGGGGACTGCCTGGCTCTCAGTCACAGCGCTGTGCTGGGGGGCCGAGGCCTGGGTGCTGGCTCTGCTGCTGCCTCCCAGGCAAACTTGGACAGGTTTCTAAATATATAAAGGGGCCCTGGAGGATGAAGCTCTCCCCTGTCCTCTACTGTGAGGATAAATTCGCGAGCGACTGAAAATTTCCAACCCTGCTGCAAAGGGCCTTGGAAATACCTGGAAAGGACAATAAATTTCCAAGCTGCGAGCATTGCTTAACCTAAGCTGCTTTCCATGGTCTCTGCACTGCAATACCGTGGTTTCAGAGTCACTCTACCATTTGTCCTTCAAAGAGCACAGCAACGAAAACAGTTTTTTTCCCAATTCCAACATTTATTCTGCTGTCGCCAGTCTGTTCCTCTTGTTTTAGACGGCGTTTCTGTGCTCCATCTATCAGACCTCTAGGTGCCCTGGAATCAATCAGGAATTCCAGCCTTGTGCTTGCTAATTGCGCGGCCGTTTGGTGGCTGGAAGCTCTTCTAGCTGATGGATGGTGCGTGTGGAGGTTTTACTGCATCTGACTGACACCTCAAAAGCAGCATGGCGTTGTGTGCAAGCCCAGCGTAGGGGTGAGGGTAGGCACTTGCACAACTGTGCAAAACAAGACGTGTTGTGTGTGCGTGGGGATGTACGCTCACGCTGCTGGGAGAGCATTTGGGCTGTCACCGTGGAAGCTCTGACTGTCGAAGCGGTGCTGGGTTGGCTGAAGCACTCTGCAGACTGGTGTGTGATGCTGAAATGCCAGGATGGACCCTGCAGGGGTTTGATGGACTCGGCGGGGTATGAGAAATCAGTGGTCCTCTCTGGTGGGAAGGCACTGAGGAGCAGGTATGCTCTGACAAAACTAGCTTGCACCCATCCGCAAGATGCTGACCGTGATCGCAGAGGAGCAACACGCAGCCGGGTCCATCTCCCAGCCTTGCAGAAGCCAGGGTCAGTGGCTGGACTCGAAATAGCTCCGAGGTCTGCGTGGCCTCCATGACTGCCTGCAGCTGTGCTGAGCGGTCTTCTGATAGCCCTGCGCGGCTGGCTGGTGGTGACTGCCCCAGCACGTTTCGGAGAAGCCTTCTTGCATCTGTAAACAAATTTGGATCTGAAGGTAGAGTGTGCCGAAGTGACAGGTTTACCCTTCTGAGGCACTCTCATTTTGCAAGTTTGACTTGATGTGTCAGGCAGCTCCTCGGATTGTAACCTGAAAGGGTATTATAGGAGATGCTGTACTCTGGGTGACATTTTTAATCTTTCATCTCTTCCAGCTAATGCGTTTCGCTGATCAGTTTGCCAGGCAGAGCGGCCTCGCTGGCGATGCCAGGTCTGAGTTCCTCTCCCGTCTGCCTCTCATTCTGCACGCGCTGCCACACAGCTTAACAATTGTGTTTTTCATGAATAATTTGTTCTCTCCACGTCAGGCAGTCTGTGACACTCTGCAGCCGCTGGCTTTGCAGAGGGAAACAGATGAGTGAATGGAACAGCCGGCGACGCTGGTCCTGGGCGAGTCTGCCCTGTGCCTTCCCACGCTCAAAACAGAGGCTTATTAATTTCTCCTTCAAAGCAGCGTCCTTTGCTGCGTGCACGCATGCTGTGTGCATCTCCCTTTTGGCTGTGCTCTCTCAAGCTGTAACGTTTCAGTGTTAGCAGGTGAGGTGGACGCTGTGCACTTCCCCGGGAGAGTGCCTGACACCTCTGCTCCTTGCTGTGATGTATCTCTTGTGGTGGTGCATTGGTGGGTAGCAAGGGACCAAAACCCCTCTTGCCCGTGTTGTGCTGGCCTGGGAGCTTGCTCTCTAGTTATCCCCAGGTCCCAAGGCTGACAGAAGTTCCCTTTTAAGAACAGCACCCACTCTGACACCCCTGGGGTGGGCATTTTGCAGTGGGTGCTCAGCTGGGGCTCTCCCAGGTGCAGTTTTCCTAGGGGAGGTTTCTTCCTGCTACGAATGAATCCCATTGCTGTGGTCCCACCAGCTGCTGTTTACACCAATTTCCCTGGATTCAGCTGCGTCCTGAGGATACCGAAGGAGCTGGTTCAGCCCTCGTACTTCAGCGGAGCAGGTAACAGTTTCGATGAACTGTGTTATTTGCCCTGGAAAATTCCTGTTAGCGCTCTGCTGTGGACAGAATTGCGCAGGATTTGCATGTCGGATTTGCTCCTCGTGGTTCTCCGAGCAGCATCCCAGTCGCAGCAGAAATCAGTTCAGATTCCTGTGTTTGCTCAGGAAAGTTGCCCTGCCAGAATAAGGAGGGAGGCAGCAGGTCAGGCAGGGGGCTGGCAGGGCTGCAGGGGGATACTTGGGCCCCCGGCCCTTGGGGTACAGACGCTGGGCACAGCGGTGTCTCAGAGGGGCATGGTGCTCTCCAAGCCTTTCCTCAGGAGACTGGTGCAGGGTTGTTTCTCCCAGTGATTTTCTGACTTTTCTCCCATCTTGTTTCAACGTTTCATCACAGCTGGCCTTTACAGACATTCTTCCTTCCAAAAATACTGGAATTAGCCTATTAAAGCTACCCCCTTTAAACAAAAGGGGTGGAAAATAGATGAATATTCCACTGGAGTACCAGCATCTGCAGGNTGTGTCTGAGCGCAGAGGAGTTGGTCGCCAGGTCAGGGGCTGTCCATGGCAAATAGTGGCTTTTCTGCCCCCAGCACGTTGCCTGCCTCAAGCACAGCCTCAGGCAGTGCTGGATGCTCAGCGAGGGAGGAGGCAACCAGGCTTTTCGTATGCTGAGCACAGCTAGACGGCAGGTCAGTCATCCCAGGCGCTTTATTACCTCTGTCTGGCCTCAGCCAGGAGCCAGCGATGAGTTGGCATATGCTCATCATTTACCTCCTCCACTCACCTCACAGGGAAGTTCGTTGTCCATGCGCACCAAGGCCGTGGTTTTGCAAACAGCTAAACCCGCTGGTACTGGCTAGTAAGCACTAGTTACTGGCTACCTACTCTGAGCCCTCCTCACACTGGTGGACCCTTGCCTGAGCTGCCTGGACTCACCAACTGAATGGAGATGCCCCTTGATTTGTTTTACTTTGATGGTTTTCTTCCAGCCAAGCATACTGGATTGTCTCTTGGAGGAGTCAGCACATGGAGGAGGCCAGCAGAAGAGGGGGAAGAGAACAGGACCATCCCTTCTCAGCAGCTTTTAAGCATCCCTGTGTCCATGGCCAGCTGAGGAGGGATGAAGAGAATTTCACTGCTTATTAAAACAAGGACTCAGTCGGTGGTGGACCAAGGAGATGGCAGCTGCCCCAACAAACACGTTTGCGTCTCCAAGGGAGTGAAGCTGCGCTGCTTGTAATATAGGGCCAGACTATGTCCTGCGTGGGGAACAAAGGGAAACTATTTTGGGGAAAACAGAGTAAATCTCTTGAGGGCCCCTAAAGGACTTGGGACAGGAGGTAAGTGCAAGTAAGTGTAGTAGAGGGAGAGGCAGGTGTCACCACAGGAGGTGAAACGTGGTTATCTTTCATTCCTTCATCAGTACCTTTTATAAACCCTCCTAACTGTATTTTCTCTGCGTAATTCCATCAAGGTTTTTCTGTTCTATCTTAATTTGTCCAAGTTAAATGTGATTTCCAGGTAAATGAGTAAAAACAAATCATTCTCCACTCAAAGTTGTAGCAGTTCTCTAAACCAGAGCGCTGGGGACACATTAGCACTGTGCCCTCATGGAAGCTGCACAGATGAGGTAGAGAGCTGCTGTTGCAGGGCCAGGTGAGAAAAAAGTGTATTTTGGTGAGCAGGATGCCTCTCTGATGTACATTGAGATACTTCATACTGCTAGATACAGGTGATGGCCAGCTGGAAACCCAAAGGCTTTTGAGGAGTTAGTGACTGGTCCAGGAGTGATCTCCACCTTTTGCCGACAGTGGTTGCAGTAAGGAGCGAGATCTGCAGCCGCATCAAGTCTTATTCCAGCGCTGCATCTGGCCATGGAGCACAGAGAATGATGTGATGCTTGCCGCAGGGCTTGTTTTGTCTTACGCTTTCTTGCTATTGCTTTCACGCCTGTTTTGCACAACCTCTGACTGCTGAAAAGATGCCAGTTACCCTCCTGGACCTCCCTGTGGGCCCTGGGCCCAGTGCGTTGCAGCGCTGAGAAACAGGTCTGAGAGTGGAAGCTGCATCTCATCAGGTGCAGTGAGCTCCCTGCACCCCAAAGGTGAAACGAGTGACAGCAAATGTTCGGTGCGTGTTAAGCACTGCACGTGCTGCAAGGGCAGCTCCAACCGCAGGGCAGCCTGCAAAGGGAAAACCTCCCTGAGAGCAGCTCCTACCTGCTTAGTATGAAGCGATATGGGCTTCGGTCCCTCTTCCCCAGTCGTTATGCAATGATTTATGATATTTGCGATGTGCTCTTCCATGGATAATGCCCTTGCTGCAGTTCAGTGAGTTGTTCGCTGGGCTGATTGATTGTATGACAGTGTCTGGGAGCTCTTTTGAACCTGAGGATGCTGCAGATGCTCCTCTGTTGCTGACCGTTGAGAGAGCTGTTGACGTGCCGGCGGTGGCAATTTCACAGCACTGGCTGTGGTTTGAGAATCAACACATCACTCAGAGCCGATGGAGGTACAATCATGGCCATAGGGATAACGGGAAGATAAACCTATTAAGCAGAGAGTGGGGATAACCCCATTAAATGGGGACTGCCTGGCTCTCAGTCACAGCGCTGTGCTGGGGGGCCGAGGCCTGGGTGCTGGCTCTGCTGCTGCCTCCCAGGCAAACTTGGACAGGTTTCTAAATATATAAAGGGGCCCTGGAGGATGAAGCTCTCCCCTGTCCTCTACTGTGAGGATAAATTCGCGAGCGACTGAAAATTTCCAACCCTGCTGCAAAGGGCCTTGGAAATACCTGGAAAGGACAATAAATTTCCAAGCTGCGAGCATTGCTTAACCTAAGCTGCTTTCCATGGTCTCTGCACTGCAATACCGTGGTTTCAGAGTCACTCTACCATTTGTCCTTCAAAGAGCACAGCAACGAAAACAGTTTTTTTCCCAATTCCAACATTTATTCTGCTGTCGCCAGTCTGTTCCTCTTGTTTTAGACGGCGTTTCTGTGCTCCATCTATCAGACCTCTAGGTGCCCTGGAATCAATCAGGAATTCCAGCCTTGTGCTTGCTAATTGCGCGGCCGTTTGGTGGCTGGAAGCTCTTCTAGCTGATGGATGGTGCGTGTGGAGGTTTTACTGCATCTGACTGACACCTCAAAAGCAGCATGGCGTTGTGTGCAAGCCCAGCGTAGGGGTGAGGGTAGGCACTTGCACAACTGTGCAAAACAAGACGTGTTGTGTGTGCGTGGGGATGTACGCTCACGCTGCTGGGGGAGCATTTGGGCTGTCACCGTGGAAGCTCTGACTGTCGAAGCGGTGCTGGGTTGGCTGAAGCACTCTGCAGACTGGTGTGTGATGCTGAAATGCCAGGATGGACCCTGCAGGGGTTTGATGGACTCGGCGGGGTATGAGAAATCAGTGGTCCTCTCTGGTGGGAAGGCACTGAGGAGCAGGTATGCTCTGACAAAACTAGCTTGCACCCATCCGCAAGATGCTGACCGTGATCGCAGAGGAGCAACACGCAGCCGGGTCCATCTCCCAGCCTTGCAGAAGCCAGGGTCAGTGGCTGGACTCGAAATAGCTCCGAGGTCTGCGTGGCCTCCATGACTGCCTGCAGCTGTGCTGAGCGGTCTTCTGATAGCCCTGCGCGGCTGGCTGGTGGTGACTGCCCCAGCACGTTTCGGAGAAGCCTTCTTGCATCTGTAAACAAATTTGGATCTGAAGGTAGAGTGTGCCGAAGTGACAGGTTTACCCTTCTGAGGCACTCTCATTTTGCAAGTTTGACTTGATGTGTCAGGCAGCTCCTCGGATTGTAACCTGAAAGGGTATTATAGGAGATGCTGTACTCTGGGTGACATTTTTAATCTTTCATCTCTTCCAGCTAATGCGTTTCGCTGATCAGTTTGCCAGGCAGAGCGGCCTCGCTGGCGATGCCAGGTCTGAGTTCCTCTCCCGTCTGCCTCTCATTCTGCACGCGCTGCCACACAGCTTAACAATTGTGTTTTTCATGAATAATTTGTTCTCTCCACGTCAGGCAGTCTGTGACACTCTGCAGCCGCTGGCTTTGCAGAGGGAAACAGATGAGTGAATGGAACAGCCGGCGACGCTGGTCCTGGGTGAGTCTGCCCTGTGCCTTCCCACGCTCAAAACAGAGGCTTATTAATTTCTCCTTCAAAGCAGCGTCCTTTGCTGCGTGCACGCATGCTGTGTGCATCTCCCTTTTGGCTGTGCTCTCTCAAGCTGTAACGTTTCAGTGTTAGCAGGTGAGGTGGACGCTGTGCACTTCCCCGGGAGAGTGCCTGACACCTCTGCTCCTTGCTGTGATGTATCTCTTGTGGTGGTGCATTGGTGGGTAGCAAGGGACCAAAACCCCTCTTGCCCGTGTTGTGCTGGCCTGGGAGCTTGCTCTCTAGTTATCCCCAGGTCCCAAGGCTGACAGAAGTTCCCTTTTAAGAACAGCACCCACTCTGACACCCCTGGGGTGGGCATTTTGCAGTGGGTGCTCAGCTGGGGCTCTCCCAGGTGCAGTTTTCCTAGGGGAGGTTTCTTCCTGCTACGAATGAATCCCATTGCTGTGGTCCCACCAGCTGCTGTTTACACCAATTTCCCTGGATTCAGCTGCGTCCTGAGGATACCGAAGGAGCTGGTTCAGCCCTCGTACTTCAGCAGAGCAGGTAACAGTTTCGATGAACTGTGTTATTTGCCCTGGAAAATTCCTGTTAGCGCTCTGCTGTGGACAGAATTGCGCAGGATTTGCATGTCGGATTTGCTCCTCGTGGTTCTCCGAGCAGCATCCCAGTCGCAGCAGAAATCAGTTCAGATTCCTGTGTTTGCTCAGGAAAGTTGCCCTGCCAGAACAAGGAGGGAGGCAGCAGGTCAGGCAGGGGGCTGGCAGGGCTGCAGGGGGATACTTGGGCCCCCGGCCCTTGGGGTACAGACGCTGGGCACAGCGGTGTCTCAGAGGGGCATGGTGCTCTCCAAGCCTTTCCTCAGGAGACTGGTGCAGGGTTGTTTCTCCCAGTGATTTTCTGACTTTTCTCCCATCTTGTTTCAACGTTTCATCACAGCTGGCCTTTACAGACATTCTTCCTTCCAAAAATACTGGAATTAGCCTATTAAAGCTACCCCCTTTAAACAAAAGGGGTGGAAAATAGATGAATATTCCACTGGAGTACCAGCATCTGCAGGCAGGTTCCATCCGCGGGAGTCCCGTCTCTGTCCTAGCACTGCTGCTGCACTTTGGCACCTGACTCAAGGTCTATGAAGGTCAAGGTGAAGATTTCCCGTAGATCTTCTGGGCTTTCAGTCGTGCCTTAACTCATTCATGGAGCATGTAGCACTGGCCGAATTGATATAATCATGTTTTTACAGAAGGGGAAACTGAGGTGTAGATTGTCCGAGTCAAGATACGGACCCAGCCGTGTGGGAGCTCATTGCCCAGGCCCCGCGCATCCCAGGAGAGGGACAGAGGAAAAGGTGCAGTGGCCCAACTATTAAACGGAAGGGGTCATATTTTCGCAATCAGGAGGGTTGAGACTCCCTTCTGCCATACCAGAGCTTTTCAATGGCTTTGAACCAATGACTTTGACCTGAAAGCCTTGCTCCTGACCCGTAGGCGCTGTGGTTGCGCAGCCGGTTCGGAAGCTCAAAGGCAGACCGGCGCTACCGGATGCTTCTTGGATAACAGCCCATGGGCTGTCATTTCTCTTGGCTTGTGATACTCAGTGTATGTTTTCAAATACCAACTGGAGTTGTTTGCAAATGCCTAGTAAATCCCAAAATAGCCCCAATTTGCCGAATTTTGTGAATAGCATTCATCCCACTCCAGTTACAATAGCAGCCTGCCTCCATGCCTCAATGGAGCTTTGCGGAGGTACAATAGTGAGAAGGGCGACGAGTGAGGCTGGGCGAGCAAATGCTATTATTCCAGCTTACTGCACAAACAATGGATGCTATTTGTTTTGCTGGCTTCTAGAGCATCTTATTTGTTTCAGCTCTGATTCTTTCGCTGCATTTCTCGTTTTTCTTTTGTGGCTTTCCACTCTTTGGGGTTTCATTGTTGTGGTGAAGCGTGGTTCCTTCAGTTGGTGCTTCGGAGCTGGAGGACTGATGCTGGGATGTGAATCGCCTCCGATTGCCTCTCCCTTGCATGTGGGTGGGATGTGGGGGATGTCTGTCTGCGAGATTGCCTCCTGCTAACCCGCAGTGGCGTGTCCTCAGTTCCCTGGGAAGCCTGGCAGATCAGGGGCTGCTTTCCCCTCTGGCCCCAAGCTCCCCTTGCTCTGCTGTTTACATGCCAGAAAGTTTATCTGCTGCGGTTTCCTCCCAGAGTCCAGCAATGCAACGATGATGAGGACTGACAGGAAGGTCACAGCGCAGGGGAGGAGAGGGTAGGGAATGTGCCCTGAGCTTGCCTTGCCTCCCCAGCCCCGCTCTGTCTGTGCCTTGCTGTGGCAGGGGGAACATCCATAGCTGCCCTTGGGGCTGCTGGAGGTGGTAGTCTTCCCTGTCTTCAAGGGGTTCTGCTTCATGTGAGACCGCTCTTTATGGTACTTTATTTATTTGTTATTTGTGTTTTATTTCTCATTCTGCTTCTGAGTTGGTGGGCACGTGAGATGAGCCTGAGTGAGCTGCTTGGGGACAGACAGGTGCCAATAATTCTGGCTCCTCTCCCGTGATGGGAGGGATATCCCTGTCCTACCCCCTGCCCCGTTGGTCCTGTGCTTTCCTTTTGACAATGACTGTTGCCGAGAGGTGTGCTGCAGACGGAGATGGGTAGACCTACACTCCACCCGGTACTTGCTCTGGAAGAAATGGCGTTGCTTGAGGTGGGGAAGGGATCTGGGGAGGGAGGCAGGGCTGCTCACGTGCTGCCCAAGCCATCGGGCTCAGCAGAGCCAAGAGTCTGCCAAGCCACGAGCTCCGATGTGAGCATGGGAGATGTTGCATGAGTGTGATGGGATGGGTTTTGCTCTGAGGGACAGGTGGAGGTGGGACCCGTCACAAAGCCCCAGAGTGCTTAGGCTTTATGTGCTTCTTAGGGGAAGGGAGCACTGGGTGCTGTGCTCCCTCTCTCCAGCACTGTCTGAAGCCTCAAACCGTGAGTGGGACTGGAAAGGGTAAAATTTGTTAGCATCTTAAAAATAAAAACAGAAACATTGCTGTCTCTTCAGATTTGCTGTAGGCTGATGGACCGCTGGTCCGCACCAAGCAGTTGCTGCCCGGCGGAGACCTCTCTCCGAGGCTGGCTGTGGTAATTGCAGGGCATGACGCTCAGCATTCATATCCAAGCTTGGCATCTCTATCTAATCTGAAAATAAGTCACTATATATTTCATTAAACCAGCTGCTGCTGCTTTTATTTGCTTATTTTGAATGATGCTCTGTTCCGTTGAAAACCAATTTGTTTTAGAAAAATGGTCTGTTTGTGTTAGCAGCCCGTGCCCTGCATGGCCCGTCCTGCCCCGTCCCTCCCTCTATGAGAGGCTCTCAGCAGTGGGGCTGAGCCACCATCCACCCACGCTGCAGGGGACGGGAGAGGAGGAGGTGGCCCTGCGGGTGACATCCTGTCCTGGGACCCACATCCCACATCTGCATGTCCTGGCTGCGCAACAGCCCCGTGACCTTGAACAAATTATCTGCAAATGGTTCAGTCCCTCTGTTCCCTGTCTGTAAAGGGGAGACGGAGCAGCAAGTTTGGAGGTCCCTGGGTAGCCATGAGTACCTGTGGGTAGGTGGGCTGTCAAGATTTGCCTGCAGTTTGGCCAAGGTGAGGTGAGTGGGCTGGCTTTGCCACTTTTCCTGCGGAAAAGCTGTGTGAAATAATTGCCTGCCCTGCTGTGCTCAGCTTAGCTAGGTCTCTTTGACCATGACAGTCTCAAAACAACAGCAACTGAAACTTGTTAACTTTCCGGATATAACCCTGCCCCACCTCACTGAATTCTGAAGTTGTGGGAATTGTAAAGCTTCATACCGCAACTGTGCGTGTTAGCCATGTACTTTCCTTGTGAAGTGGAAGTTGAGATTCTCAGGTCATCTCGTGGCCGAGGGGTTGTCGCTTCACAGAGCGAAGCCCCCAGTGCTGTCCCGGGGAGGCAAAAGGGATGCCACCAGCTGGGATGGGCCGAGAGGAAACCTCCCATAGCCAAAACCTCGCGTGCCGGTTACGTGTGTATCCGTTAACATACGGCAATTAGGGAACCTATTTCCAGCCCGCTGTTTGCCCTGACAGATTCCTGAACCCCAGCCAGCACTTTGCGAGAGGAGCTGTTGTGGAAGAGGAAATAATGGGAATCTCGGGCTTTTTATAGCACTCCCTGTTCTCTCTTGGCTGCCTGCGGGGAGCCTGATGTCCCCAGCGCTGCGCGTGGTGGGAGCACGCTGTGGAGTGGGCAGCCGGAGGGAGACCTGGCTCCAAAGACAAGGTGAGACCTGGCTCCGGGGTGAGGTGGGAGCCGGCATTTCTGCCGGCTGGTGAGGCACGAGAGTGAAGCAAGCTGGTCGCCTGCCCATCCAAAACACGCGTGTGCCAGGATGCTCTCTTTTGGAGGGTGCTTCCCCATCCTCGCATCTGGCAGCTGCCAGATGAGTTGCTGCCTGTAAGGGGAGCAGGTATTTGGGAATTTTTAGGAGCCGGTGGTGATTTTGGTGCCTCAGCTGTTTAACAATTCAACTGGAGCTGCTGCAAGCGTGCCTGGTTCTCAGACCGAAGTAGAGCTCTGCCGGGCACATGAATTCAGGTCCTGAACTGCTCGGTTGCCCAAAACTCTCTCGAAAAATCTCAGCCTTGCACCCGAGTGAACACAGAGACGCTGAATTGATTTGTTTGTTTATTTATTACGTTAAGGCTTTAGGACTCTCCCAGGTGGCTGTGAACCACACAACCAGGAGAGGAGGAGAAATCTTTCTCTTCTGTCCCATACTGAGTCTCTCTCCTCGCTCCTTCTGCCTTCTCACTCTCGTTACTCATTTCTTGGGTAATTCTGGTTTTTTAAAACTAATCCCTTCTTTCAGCCTTCTGCCCCCCAGGCAGGGCTGGGCTGGAAATGGGCAGCCCAAGGGCAGGAGTGGGGCAGGACAACACAAGCAGTGCTGATTGGAATGGGTCAGCGAGCTGGGGCTGGGACCTGCTGCTGGGTGAGACACAAGTGTACAGGAAACAACAGCGTGGGAATTTAATTTTTTTATGAGAATTTGATTTGCTATAAGAGCAAAGGGTAGGCAGCGCAAAGGGAAGGAAGCGGATCTCAGACTGATGCTGGGAAGTGGTTTAGGTGGTGGTTGTAACCTGCGTGGCGCAGTGTTGGCTGTGGAGGTGCTGTGGCTCAAGCCAAAAGCATGGGCAGGTTTACAGGGAGGGTGGGTGGCTGTGGATCATGGTTGGCTGTGGATCCAGGTGTGGGAGCGAGGAGGAGCTGTTGCTAGAGGCCAGTGGGTCTCCTGGGGCAGATCTGGAGCTCAGGGCTGCAGGAGGTATCTCAGACCAGATCTTCCCTGCACTAGATGCAGCCTCCTGGACTGGGCTTGCTGCTGCTAATCTTCCCTGGGGACATTGATGCTCCCTACTGTTTCGGGAGAGAAGAACCCAATCTGATGTCTCCGTGCTGTTCCTACCTCCCCTTGCACCCACAGGTATGCTGCCGTTGGTGCGAGGGAAAAGGAAAAACGTGGTCAGAAAGGTCCAGGCCCGGCTCTGTGTCTCCTGCTTCTTTCCACACCTTTTTTGTTCACCTCAAGGTCATCGGGCTGTTGCTTTCCACAAATTGCATTTTCTGTTCCCCCTCTTGCTCTCGTGTTCAGCCAAGTCCAGCTGCTGCACAGCCACTGTGATTAAAGCGTCCAGGCTCTCGCTGCGATGGCAGAATACCTCCAAGTGTTGATTTCCTTAATGCACTCAGCCTTTTTGCATGGCAAGAATCTGATTGACCCTCCAGATCCAGATGGGCACCTGTTAAACACCACCTTGTCCCAAACGTGCCAGCTAACGAGCCCTTTCCCAAGGGCATTCCCCCCCATCCCCTTCCCCACGTCTGGTGGCACTCCTGCGCTCTCCCTTCCCCTCGGAGCGAAACCTCCGGAGTGGGAGCACACACCGTGTGGTCTGCCCTCAATTAAAGCGCATTTGCCTGTTGGTATTTCAGAGATGGAAATGACCGCAATCCAGAGCATTTAAATTAGGAGTGACGGTGTAGGAACGTGCTGTCATGCTGGTTACCGAGGGCTCTTTCAGCGTGATGCTGGGATTCAGGGATGCCGGTTAAAGAGCATCCCTCTTCCATCCTGACTTTGTGTGGTGGAGGCACAGAAAAGAGCAGGCTTTGCTTGGCAGAAAGGCAAAGGGGAGGAAATCGTAGGGGCTGTATTTATTGCTATTAACTGTCAGTGTGGAATAAAAGACCAGCTGGATTCGTAAACTGTGCGTAACCCACCTTGGGGACAGAGACATCTTGGCTGCGATTCAGGAGGGAGTTTTCATCAGGAGTTCATAGGTATGGCCAGAAGCTTGAGAACAGAGCTCTGCTGGTGCTGTGGGACAGGGTGAAAAGATGTGGCCTGTGCAGCTCTGCTCTGCGCTTTCTGGGGGTCCCTGGAGAGCTGCACCCCACCACACCAACCATGCAACACCGCACTGGGGCTGGGGGGATGCCAGCCCATGCAAAGCCGCAAACTCCACTGGCCCTTCCTTGTGCATCCTCCTGAAGGGAAGAACCTGTGGTTTATAAAAGTGAAATCTAAACTGTCATTAATTGTTCCGGTCTCCACGACTCAAGCATAAATGGCGCAGTGACATCTGTCTGAGCCAGCAGCCGGCTCTCATGAGGGGAAGGAGCAGCAGTAGTGTTTTGGGAGGGAGCTGCTGCCAGATTTGACTCATCCCCATTGCTGGGGATCCCCTGAATGTCCCCCCGAGCACAGCACAGAAGGAGGGTACCCAACAGCCCTGGGCTGTCCTGCTGCAACCCACGGCGAGGCAACCGCACCAGAAGCTCCTCCACACTTCTTTCTGCAGCTATGTTAAAACAAATTAATAGTAACAATAATAATACATGCCAGCCGAGCCACGCTACAGCATACGACATAAATCCCAGTGCCCTTGCTGGGCTGAAACTGCTGGTGCGAAGGTTGGGAGCAGCCTCCCTTAAAATGCAAGTCATCATTAGTAATGTGGAAATGGTGCGGTTGTAGCCTCTTATCCTCATTGTTTCCACTTGTATTGTAACCAGAGGGCTGAGTGTCCTCCTTCCCGCACCGGGGCTGACGGAGCTGACTCGAGCGGTTTCGGGGAGCAGCACACAGCTTCCCAGAGAAGTGGGTAGCACGTGTCGTTCTCGGCATCGCAGCAGCACAAATCGACTGCACCCATGGACAAATTTCCTCCCAGTAAGCTGCAGTCCCTTTGCACCTCAGCACTTTTCTTTGGTTTTCTGCGAAGATAGCTTGGTCTTCACCTGAGCTTTCATTATTAAATGGGTGTTTTTCTATCCGGTGCTTTATATTTGTGACTCTGGCTTGCACACTGTTGCTCACTTAAGAGTCACTGGTGCTTTTTGGGGGGAAGAATCAGGGTGAAGGGTGGCAACATTTCTTTGTTACCTTTTTTTTTCCTTCTGTATTAGTGAGACTCTGCCGAGGATCGTGCTGGAGGGCCGTGCCAGTAAGGCACTCTGAGAGAGGCTGTGCAGCCTTCGCCTCCTGCACTCAGCCGTGTGTACACACGTGGTTGTGTGTGCCGCTTTCTGCACGCTCACACAGCTGAGCTTATTTCTGAAAGGCTCAGCTGCTCAATAGCAGCCGCTTCTGAGGTCGGAGTTGTTCTTCACGCAAGAACAAGCCCTGATCCCCTGCTAGAGAAGGTATTTAGTGGCAACTGGTTTTTGCCCAAAGCCTTATTTGTGCTACCTGTGCCTGGAGACACGAAAAGAGAGGGCCGCTGTTTCGCCCGTCTGTCTGAATGCCATCAGAGAGGATTTTGCAGAGGTAGTTCCCCAAGGATTTTACTAAGTGCTGTTCTTCCCAATAATTTTCCAAATGCCATTTATACTCCAAGTAGGGTTTTATTGTGAGCGTTAACAGCACAAAGAGTGTACTGTGGTCCTTTCTCGAGTTAACTACAAGCAGCTGTTCTGGTTTGAAACTCAATTTCCCTCTTTTATGCTAAAGCTGACCGTATTTCTTAACAAGATCTACTTTTGCAAGGGAAACGGTGTTGGGGAGGACTGCTCTGTTCTGTGCCTCCCCGCAGCCCGTTTTCTCTCCGTGCCACCCCAAGTTGCCACGCTGAGAGCACCATTGGGACAAGAAAGATGAGTTGCATTGATGAGAGTGGGGTTTGTGGGGGGGTTTTTTTGGTGGGGAGTGGTGGAGGGGGGAGGTTAACAGCTGTACTGACTCTCACCAGCTTTTTCAGCCAGGCACAAAGCACGGCGAGCGTCGCTGACGTTGTCTTTGCTGACCTGAGCTGCACCCATCCCATCGATGTACAGGTGGAAGGCTCTGCAGCTGGTAGCCCTTCCCCTGGACCCTAGCTGCAGCATGTTACAAGTCTCATCTCTGATTAGTATTGTACTATCTTATTTTTGTTAAAAGTAACAAAAATTGAAGCCCAGTCTCTGTTCCGCGATGTGAGTAGCATTTAAAGTTGATGATGATTGCAGTTCTTTTAGCCTCTTTTGTTGCACAGGGTGGTTTAGTATGTTTACCCTCAGTATTTTTGGCATGTGGGTTTCACAATTTGTTTAGCAATGTCAATACCATCTGGAGCATCATCTATTTAAAGTACATTAGAGAGATGAGGAACAACCTATCATATTTTTCCATAGGGTGCATCAAGATTGGAAATGAGAGTCATTCAGAAAGGTTTAATGGGAAAGAGATGTTCGCTGCACCGCATGCTCGTCTCTTATCGTGAGCGGTTACAGCTCTCGTGCCGTTCCTCCGCTGCTTTTTCTGATTGTATTGTGCCACTGTATAATATCTGCCTTGAAAAGCAAACAAAGCTGTCTTAAAGGTAGGATGCAGGGAACAGTACCTTTGACTTATTCCCCTGAATGGAGTAGGGCTGCTTGCAGGGGAGAGGATATCAGACATGGTCTGTGATAAAGGCAGCAGGGGAGTCTGTTCTTCCACTGCTCGTGGAGGTTAATGAATGCAGTACATGGATTTGATCCCAGTTACTGTGCTTTTGGGACACTCTGAGCCAGACCTGCTACTAAACAGCCTTGTTGGCGGCCATGTACCTGAGAGGGGAAGGGGTGGACTTCCATACCGCTCATCCATGGGCCAGTCCAGCGTAAGTACTGAGCCCTGGCTCGTGGCAAGCTCCAGCTGCTGAAATGGAAAGCTCTGGTCCTAGTCTATTGTAGACCCCCTTTGCTTTGAGTAGCACCGGGGTTCAGCCTTTGTTCAGAGGCATCTACAGAGCCTGTCTTCGCGAGCAATGCTGGGAATGCAGGGAGGGTCTCGGTGATGCTGGCTTCAGAGGTCCCGGGAGCCCTTGGAAATACCTTTTCTGTCCAGCACTGGAGCATCTGCCTATGACAGTGTCCTCAGGCACACGCACGTAGGGCTCTGCGAGCCTGCAAGGCTGGCGTTCTTCTCTTGGTGCGGGGACTGCTTTATGCAGGGGTTAGCATTGCTGTGCTTTCAGTTAGATCACGGTTTCTTATCTTTGCAATAGGCACCGGTGGGACAGGCAGCCCCGGCCCAGACCCCAGCCTGCTTAGGGTGGGGCAGCTCTGGGGGGGTGGGAGCACAGTGTTCGCCTCTGCTCTGATGGCTGTTTGGCATTGCTGACAGTTTGGTGATGGCTGTAATTCCACCCTGTGAACCCTGGAAGGGGTGCTGGGGGAGGATTAACGCACACCTGCTATTGCTGACAGTGAATCATTCGTGAGCGTGAAGCTTCCTCGCCACACGCTCCCAACTCCCATTAACCTGGGGGTTTTTGCAGGGGATGGTGGGGCTCCTAACGCAGCTCACATCCTGGCGAGAGGAGCAAAGCCTCTAGATGAGCTGGGGACAGTGACACGGGATCGCTCTTAGGCTCTCTATCTTCAAAAGCTGGAGATGATTATTTGACACCTATGCAATATTAAACCCGAGCGAATCCTAGCTGGAGGGTTCCTGCAGCACGCTTGGCCCCTTGGACACCCGATCCCAGCTCAGCGAGATGCGGTCCCTCCACCATCCGCTCATCACCTCTCCTCTGCTTGCAGTTCATCAACTGCTACACTGCTAAAGGGCACTCTCCTGCTCTGCGTCAAATATGAGTAATTGAATTTCCCTTTCCCTTCGGTATTTAACGTTATTTTCAGGTTGTGTTGGCATTAACAAGAGCCTGGCTGTGGTTCGCATAACGGTATTTATAGGCCCCTATGCAGATGAGAAGCATCACCTCCCTACATCATGTGCCCAGCTCGGACGAATAAATTTCACATTGTTACTTTGAACTGGGTCACCAGAAACTTCAAAAAAATAGTCCTCTGATCATTTTGATACAGGTTACTTAACAAGGGAGATAAACTAGTACTTCAATGCAATTGTAGGGAGAAATGGATTTGCAGAGCCCGAGGCGGTGTCGGAGCGGTGGAAGCTGTTCTGATACATGCTCTTCAAAGCTTCCTACGTTTTGCCAGCCTTAGCATTTTTAATCACTTTGCTGGCTGGCATTCGTCTGGTAAGAGTATCAAAGTGCTCCCGCAAACGGGCGAGTGTTTTGCCACAGCCATTAGAACAATCCTGCGCTTGTCGACCTCTTCGCTTTCAGTAGGTTGCGAGGAAAAATCCTTGGCTTTCTAAGCTCTACGGGGTTTTTTGCTCTCGTGTAGAGGACGGGCTGTAATTTGTTTGGGGATTTGGGGAAGTTGGTTTGTTTATTAGAGGAACTTGGATTAAACCTTTACCCTGGACCTTGTGGCTCCAACCCTAGGTGCCTGGCAAAGCGGGAGAAGGTGCCGGTGGCCCACAGGAAACCTCCCAGCTCTTTCTCCAGCCCAAGGAAAGTCGACATGCCTGATATGGGGAAAAGTAAACATTGGCTCTTGCACATGCCCACAGAAACGCTCTCCTGCATCACTGCGTGCACAGAAATACCTGCCCTTAGGTGGCCAAATGAAATTGAGGTCCAGGTAATAATTAGAATAATTGTGTTGAGCTTAAACAGAATGGTGACCCACCGAAATCTTGGCGCGCTGGCTACGCATTCATCACCCCACAGCCTGAGGTCCTCCTCATGTATTTTAGCACTGGCAGAGTGTGACAAGTCCGTCTGACTGGAGCTTGAGCACTCATCGGAGCAGGGGGACCAGGAGCCAGCGCTGCTGTGCCAGCATGCGGCCGTCTGTCTGGCTCTGCTGCCGGAGGAGGATGTCTGTCCACCAGCCTCATCCACTCCTCTCCTGTGGTTAAAAAAGTGTTCAAAATCATACCGTGATATAACCTCTCCAAAATCACTTTGTTAAACCATTGCTATGCCTTGGTTTTGCTTTTGTTTTTTAAGTGGCTTACTGAGATGCTCGGATGAAACCATCCGAATCCCGAATTTCAACCTTTTTACACAGCTTAAAAAGAAAAAAATGACAAAATTTCAAAGTATAGCTGTAAAGTTGTGATGAGGTGTCAAATGCAAAGCCCCTTTGGAAATGAATTATGCAGATGCAGATCCTGCAGTAGAGAAAGCACAGGAGCACTGGGAGAGGGGGGAGTTGCTTTCCCCGTGTGGCGGAAGGTGACCAACATCTCGGGGGGATTGGGTGAGTCACCCGCGTCACCCGCGTCACCCACGGGGGCAAGAGCATCGCAATGAGTTATCTCCTGGATTCCCAAGTCCCGTCGTTTTAATTAGGAGACCATCCTGCTAGGATTTGGTACTCAGCAATGGGCAGAGCTGGTGACGGGGCGATTGTTCTTCGGAGGCTGTTTCGCTCCCTGAATTAGCTTTGGACACAGCGGTGTTAGCTAGGTTTGGGGCCTTTTGCCTGGGATGGGACAATAAATCATAGTTAACTTTAGATTAATCATTTTTACGCATTTCCGTGTAAAGATGGCACAGATTTCCCCATGGAGTTTCTCGTGAGTCGTAGCAACTGTGTGAAGAGAATATTTTCCTATCAAGGAAACTAAATAGTTCGTCTGTGCTCCTGGCTGTCCTAATATGTTTGAGAAGTCTTTAAAAAGCCCAAGAGAAATAATTCTAGATTATTGAAAGCAATTTGTCTTGTAGAAGATGAATGTGCCTGCATTTAACCGTGTCTCTGTATTTTGGGTCTCTGATTTCTTGGGATGTCATTGCAAGATGTTGTATTTATCCTGCCTGCTCGGAGCTCCCTGCCCACTGTGGTGGCTTTCTTGCTGCCAGCTCCGCTGACGGATGAGCCGATGCAGAGGAGGTAGTCCCTGCACGTGAAATGTGTCTGTCCCTGCCCTGGGACAGAGAAGATGAGCTCGATCTCATGGGCTGAGTGCCAGTCTGCTTTACCGACCTGCCGGTGGGTTGCACTTAACGCTGGACCACTTGGCCCCTGGACGGGGAGGTGGGAAAGCCCAAGCCCATCGCGCTGTGCTGGAATNTGCACGTGAAATGTGTCTGTCCCTGCCCTGGGACAGAGAAGATGAGCTCGATCTCATGGGCTGAGTGCCAGTCTGCTTTACCGACCTGCCGGTGGGTTGCACTTAACGCTGGACCACTTGGCCCCTGGATGGGGAGGTGGGAAAGCCCAAGCCTGTGCTGGAACAGAGGTGTGTGCACCACCAGCTTTCTGGTGCACATCTGAGCTACCTGATTTCTGGGGTCAGCTCTGATCTAGCCATCTCCTGGCAGGCAGCAGGGCCACTGTCACTTCTGTCTGTCCCTCCAGAGGAGGACTTGCTCTCTTTCCCCACAGACACGAGCAAGGCAGTAGCCACGGCCATGCCCAATTCCACGACCTGTCCTGTTTGCCTGGCTCCAGCCTCCCTGGGGCATAGCACAGAGCTGTTTGTTTGTTTGATCCTGGGAGGACCTGTTGAATTTGTCGGGACAGGCTTGTTGCCGCAGCAGTGAGCTGATGCACAGGCTATGAGCTGCAGGCTGTCCCTGCAGGTCCTGCATTTGCTGCTGTGCCGAGAGACCTGGGTGCGGGTGGCCCGGTGGCAGGGCCAGCCCTGCTCTCTGTGCTCGCCGAGGGCAGGGCAGACTCGTCTCTCTGACTTGTACCGTACAAGTGAGTGCAGATGTTTTTGTTTAAAACACATTGCAATGGGTGTTTCTGTGGTGTCAATCAAACAGTGACATTTTCCCCGGGTGAAGCTTGCTGAGACAGCACTAGTGAGCAGCAGCATTGCACAGGAGGGTTATTTCTGCCTGGTTTTAAGCAGCTACCAAGAATTAGTCTTTTATATCCAGGACAGTACGGTGTGGGTACCAAAAGTAAAACTTCTAGCTGCAAGCAAGTAATTAGGTTTCGTGCCTGGGGACCCACAGCAGAGAGAATGGGATCAGCTGGTCAGAGCCTTGCATCTGGGTCCAAGGTTCAGCGTCTCGGTCCAGCCTACTCTCACCTTGCGGTGCCTGTGGCTCTGAGAGCAGGCTTTGTGGAGCTGTACCCAACTTCTTGGCAGGGCCGTGCCCTTGCAGGTTTACCCAGATCACAGCATCTGTGGCAGGCCGGGGGCTTGGAGCTGGAGAACAGCCAGAAACCGGCAGAGGGTCTGAGATGTTCCTGTGGGGAAGGTCCCTCTTTAAAACAAATCTGGGACCATGCTCAAGAGAGCTAATATCTGCCGTCTTAATAAAAAAATAAAGGCGGCTTGCTGCTTCTCCCCAGCAGACTTTAATGAAGGCTCCTACAGAGTGTGGCTTAATCGCTGTGAAATTATCACTTCATCTGTGTGATATATCTCTGTGTCTGTATCAGATCCCTCTGAGCGGTTTGGCTGTCATGTCAGCTCCGCCACGCTGCCGGGAGTGACTCGTCCGGCCCCCTCCCTGTTCCCCCTCATGCTTAAGATAACATGGAGGGAATTTTTCAACAGACATAAGATGGTAATCCATAAAGATGGATTTACATTCGTCTAACAAAGGCCGAGACGTTGACGAATGAAGGCCTTGCCTACGCGAGGGCTCGCTGCATTGGTGGTAGAGCACGTATCCTCGTGGGGATGCTCTAGCCCAAGGCAGAACGCGAGATGTACCAGCAGAGGTTAGCCGGTGCTGCCTGTGTGCCTGGGCTTTGGTCCCCAGCTCTTGGCTATTCCTATGGTATTTGGCACAGGAACACAGCATGCAAATCTTAGGGGGCAGCAGGACGGGCTGGAAATAGGATAGAGTTTCTGCCTTGCATCTGAATTACTTTGCTGTAGTCACCGTAGTGTTATTTTTTAATTCTTCTTGGCTGCGTGCAGCTATACATCTCCTGTTCAGAGTAATCCTGTTTGTGTTGCAATAACAACAGAATTACTGCAGCGAGCATCAAAGCCCGCGTAGGTCATAAGCGTTTTGTTCCATAATCTCAACGTGGTGGTGATGATGATGATGACCTTTTGCTGTCTGCATTTCCATGTACCTATGTGTCATTCTTATTAAATATCCTTGCATTGAAATCTCTTGCTAATCTAATCTCCCCATGTGGCTGCCGTATAATTATCTCATTTTGTAAAATATTGCATCTGTCATTCTCCCCCCGACACTTTTGGAGCAGAGGGAGGGTGAGGGAGAGGGGAGAGCGAAGAAGCTGCTGGAGGAGGCAGCAGTAATCCCACTTAAGTGACAATTTGTACAGTATCTGTTTGTAACCGCTGCTGCGCATGCCGCCTCCGAAGGACCATGTTCCCGTCACCGCGGGAGACCGGCAAGGGTGGCCTCAAGCAGGAAACATATCTGCGGGGGGTATTTACTTGTTTTGGGGTTTTTAGCAGATTTTCAGCTTGGTGGTTTTATTCCCACTGCGGTTGCCGTCCGTGTAAGCTCTGATGCTGTTCCCTTGTACGGCTCCAGAGTGAGGATGGAGAGCAGCGTTGTTGCACACTGACCTTCCTCCCCGGCACAGGGTTTGGTGCCAGCCAAGTGCTGCCTTCACCCACTCAGTCCCAGAGGGGGGTTGTTCCTCCCTGATACAGCTTTCAAACGTCTGCTCTGCAAGAGCCTCTCTTGCGCTGGAACCGAGAAGCCCCTTTGCTGCTTTCAGTTGAAATGAACGTGGCTGCTGACACAGCGCTGGAGATGGGCAGCAGCAGCCGGGGACCCGGAGCCCCTCTGGGCAGTCATCCCTGCAAGGTGGCACAGGGCTCTTCCACGAGGAGCCACCCGCTAATCAGCAACTTAAAATTAAAAAAATGAACATACAGCCATTGTCTTCATCGGTAATAACACAAAGCTTTGGGGAGTGAAGAGCCACAGGGCTCTGTTTTTGTAAACCATCCCTAGGGAAGGACCAGAGCACATCTGCTCTGGCAGGTCCTTTCTAGAAATAGCAAGTTTAATTAATCATCCTGTTTTCTTTTCTTCAACTGTATGAATTCTTTTTCCCCTCAAGGGATAATGCATTTCTGCCTTTTAAATAAGTACCGCAGTTGTAAACTCCTGCCATACTTCTGTCTGGGAGCACATCTGTCTTCTGGCGTGGAGCACATCTGTCTGTGCCTCCCAACCCATCGCTCCCGCGTTCTGGCGCAGTGGGAAAATCTCTTCTTTCAGAAAGGAATCACGTGGATACTTCCAGGCTGCAGAGGGTGTCAGATGCAGAGCCCTTTATCTTCTAAACCCCCTTATCTTTTAATTCGGAGACATTTTTGTCTGACAGTTCATAAATTAAAAATGTTTCTTAGGTGACTTTTTGCTCCTGTTTCATATGTATTTCATGTAAAGACTTTACAGGCGTTTGAATTCTGGGAAGAATTATGCAAAACAAGAAGCTCTGGTTTTATGTTCTTATGGGACGCACTTGGCATGCTGCAAGCCACGATGCTGGAATCAGTGACTGTGCACTTTAAAAATACTGAACTCTTTAGGGAGGGTTGTGAAATTTTCCTGTAGCCCAAGTGTTGCCCTGAAAACGCATCAAATATGTTGATTTATTGCACTGAGCTCTACTTCAGTGAAGTTCACATACTGACCCTGACCTTGTGCTGCACTCTGGTAGCTAAGGGCAATTTTTATGTAGCGACGACTTCGCTAATGATGTGGTAATACCTTGAGTGCCAGGTAAAGACTTTCACATCAGACTTTACAGGTGTGAGCAATGTGTGCCGGACACGTGGTTTTATGGTGAGATGTCTTTATAGCATGCCTTGATCATCTTTGCAGCGCTAAACCTCTGGGACTTTGCCAAATCGGTGGCTGGGAAGCAGGTGAGATGCTGCAAGCACTTGGTTTGTATTGCCGTGCTGCTGAGCCCCGAGTCTTCTCTGGCGTGCGGCGGGCACGGAGTGCTGGACCCTTGGGGACGTGCTGCCTGGCACTGCGCGGGCCACCACCCCTTACCC
>VZSC01012640.1:0-10681 GCA_013398225.1 Steatornis caripensis | reverse complement strand
GGGGGGGGGGGGGGGGGGGGGGGGGGGGGGGGGGGGGGGGGGGGGGGGGGGGGGGGGGGGGGGGGGGGGGGGGGGGGGGGGGGGGGGGGGGGGTGGTGGTTACTGCTCCGGCTGTGCAAGAGTGAGTGTCCCCATCCGCAACTGATGGTCCCTCTGCCTCTTAAGCCTCTTCTCTCCATGCTGCCTCTCCGGCAGCTTACTGTAACTTCTCCAGTGCCCATGCCGTTGTGTTTGTTGTTGTTTTTCTTGCTCCTCTCAGTACTTTGGTTGTTTCTGCCTCCTCCTTCCCTCTCTACAACGTGGTCACGACTTCTGGTCATAGATGGTTTTCACCACCACCTTCTCTTACTATGGCTTATCTTCAGGCACTGCCTGCTGCTCCGTGCCCCATCTCACCTGCCTGACCTGCCTGTGTTTGATGTTTTCCCATGCTTCTCCCAGGTCTCCAAGCCGTCGTCCTCAGAGTCGCTCTCCTGTCAGGCTGCTGCAAAGACCTTTTTTTTCTCCTCTGTCTTTGCAAATTGACTTCTCTGCTTCAAAATACCCCCTTGCCAAGGCCTTCTGCTGTTTGCCCTCAGCTTTCTGCCTGCTCCCTCTGTTCTCCCTGAAGCGCATTTCTCCATCTTGTCTCATGGGGCTGCAACAGACCCCCAAAATACAAGCAGAACTGCTCGATGGCTTCCATCAACAGTGGCTTTTTGGCTTGCTGTTTGCCTGCATGGCATGCCGGGAGCAAAATCTATCTCCCGTAGGCAGCTCTTTGCACCTGTGTGAGATGTCAGGGGAAAATATAGCTGCATATATATTGATAAGGTGCATGGAGCAGAGGGGACAATTGAATTGCCGTGAGTGGAGCATGCATCAGTGTCCCTGACAATCCAGTAATTAGCTGGCATAGAAGAGCGAGCAGTGAAATGAGCCTGGCAGCTTGTTCGCAGGCATTAGGGGCTGACTCCCACAGAGTACCTGCTTTCTGCCCTGACATCTGGGTCTGCAATGAGACCTGATGGCTGCTTTCACTTAAAGTCACCGTCACCTTGGAGATCGCTAACAACGAGCAAACACACACGTGGACAGCAAATCCTCACGCAGGCGCCGGCGGTCCCTACCTGCTGCAGAGCAGAGGTGGGATGGTGGGTGGCCCTGCTGTCTCACCCCTCTTGCTCTCAGCTGGGGTTGTTTGCAGGATTGGGGAGGCTCACGTTTGTGGCACAGTGACAGCACCCCAAAACCTCGTTATTGGAGACTCTGGGTCACTCTGCCCTCCCTTCTGTTGTGAATTGTCATTGCTGGTAACGTATGTCTGTGCTGGAGGTGTCTGTGCTTTGGACCAGGGTTGGGGACACCAGGGACGTGATGTCCTCACCGGCTGCATGGGACAAGTGCGGACACAGCAGACACGTGTGCAAGTGGGGTACGGCGAGGAGAGGTTTGCACAGCATCTGTAAGCAGGGGGCGGTGGATACTCTGGGTGACATATTCCTGCTTGAGTTGTTGAGAGCACTATGGTACAGCCTCAGCACAGGCTTTTAAAGAACTAACCTGCTTGGGAGTAAGAGGGAAGACGGATAACTGAGTAAATGAGAGATTAAAAGATACGGAATAAGTTTTCTCGGTGCTGTTGAACTCCCTGTAGGATTAGTGCTGTTCAGTGTCTTCATATACAGTGTGGGAAAGGAGACCGAGAACAACATGCCCAAGGTGCCTGATGCTTCTGGCTTGTCCTAGATAGTGAAAATCAGTCGATTGCAAAGAGTTACAAAGGGCATCAGGTAACGAGCAGCTGTCTGGTAAAACAGCAGATGAAATCCAGCATCGTTGAAGGCTGAGTGACGCATAGGAGGAGAAACGATCCTGATATCCGTAAGCAGTGCTGGGCTCTGACCTGGCTGTTGCCAGTGAGGAGCCGTGTCTTTGGAGTTAGGATTAACGTTTCGCTGAAAATACCGACTTGGTACTCTGTAGCAGTCAAGAAAGCAGATTGAATGTAATGACTTTTTAGGAAACAAAGAGCAAACGAAACCCAGAACGCAGTTATGGACTGTTGCATAAATCTACTGTGTGTCTGCATGGGAAATGAATCCTGTGTGCAGCTCTGATTCCCTGCTGCAAGGAGGAGAGGGGAGCTGGAGCAGGGTGACAAGGGCGATGGACATCCATGTGAGGTGTGGCAACGTAAGTGATGCTCTAAAGCTGCGGAGGAGTGGCCAGGGGAGTGCAGCCAGGGGCTGTGCAGGCAGCGGTGGGCACTGCGAGGTCAGTAGGAAACGACTTCTCTTTGTTTCTGCTAATCAGATGCTGGGGCATCAAATTAAATTAATAGCTGGCAGGAGCAGAGCAAACACATGACAACTCCTCTATGGCAGGAGGAAGGAGAGCGATGGAACTGGCTGCCAGATGAGTTCAGAAAGCTTCCAGAAGTAATTAGACAAATTTGTAAGAGGAAAATACCATTGAGAGTGTTGCTGGCACTGCCAGTGATGAGCTAGATCTCTGCATCATGGGATGCTGGAGGTCAGGAGGATGCGAGAGCGTCAGTAGTGTTTGTATGACCATATGACCTTCCCCGGGCATCCCTGATGGCTGTGGTTGTGGAGATGGTACTGGACTGATGGAAACTGATTCATCTCTTCTTTGGGTGGCTTCACCCTGCTCTTTTGGGGGTGTTTGTGCGTGTCGTACAAATGGAGCGGCGGGCTGGTAGCCTGCAGCGCAGAGGAGCTGAGCACTGGAGAGCTGAGCATGGCCACGCAGGGCTGGGACAGCAGCGTGGCATCATGCTGACATGGCTGTGAGTCCCCCGGGGGCGAGGGAGGCTGGCGGCCCTAAAATCCTGGTACCGTATGGGTGTGAGGGTTACAATCACAAGAGGGTGAGGGCCGTGGAGCGGCTCAAGCTCCCAGGGGATATCTGTAGGCAGGAGGCATCACTCAAGGAGCTGCAGGTGGAAGTCGGAGCTCTGCATGTCACCAGTGCAGCACCCAGTGTCCCTGTAAGGCTGGAAGGCATGGGATGTGTCTTAGGGCAAAAAGGTCATTCCTATACCTGTTTTCCTGCCTTTGTGAAGGTGTGTTGGGCTGTTACCTTCACATGAAGAGGCTGGATAGTCACTGAGAGAGGCGGGGAACGAGAAATGCCATGTTAGCATCTTCCATTGGTGGCCTTGGTGTTCCTTGCTGAGTGCTCGGCCAGGTTGTCACTGCTGCTGCAGTGCTGCTGCCATTTCAGGGAGCACAGGAATACCAAAGCTGTGCAGGGAGGGGGAAAGCAAAGCAAATAAACAAGGAGTGCAACTTAAAATCTCTCCAAGTGTGCAGTGTTTTGTGACTAATACTAACATAATTGCTGTCATGCTTTTAACATGATGCTTTTATCTCCCAGATAGACTCCTTCTTCTGGTCATTAATCTCCAGGGTTTCTAAGCGAGCAAGCATTGGAGAGATGCAGCTGTTATGCTAAACTGCGGTCAGAGGTGTGCAGGGCATCCCGGAGCAAACCCAGGACTGGGGCTGCGAGTTACCCGTGGGGCTGTGCCCACAGCTTCGCTCTGAACTCTCGGAAATCCCAGCTGCATATATTCATTATGGTTTCTTTTTCTCTCCATGCTGTTGTGCCCTGCTGGCCCATAAACCCACTGTAAAAGCCATCTGACAGCTCCCTCAGTGTGCCCAAGCTGTCTCCATCCTCCACTCAGCATCCCTCCGCCCCTCTTTAACCTTGAGGAGCAGCGCTCAGGGAACAGCTTTTCCCTCTTTCCCAGTTCTCCGAGGTTCGTAGACATGAAGGCCGGGAGGGACAGTTGCACCCATCAGCTCTGACCTCCTGCCTAACACAGGCCAGGGAATTTCACTTAGTAATTCCTGTCTCAAGCCCCTGCCTTCTCTTTGAGCTGGAGAGCACCATGTCGATGGGCCTGGTGGGGATGTGTCTGTGTTTGAGATCATGCTGGTCTCCTGCAGGACGGGCTGCTGGGGTTTTTGTTTTTGGTTATTTTCCGTTTTGCCTTTCTGGCCTGCTGTGAGCTGGGTCAAGTAAGTGGAGGTGCGGCTGTGCTGAACCTGCTGCTGCTGCTGGACCTGCTCACAGAAACCTCTTCCTGGAAGCTTGCTCTGGGCGAGACTTTCCAGGTTGGTGTTGCTGGAGGCTCCCAGCCCCACGGAACGGCTGCTCCGGTGGTGGCAGAGCTGGAGGAGGAGAGGCGAGGAAATCTCAGATGATTTCCAGGAAATAATCTCACTGCCTCATTTATTTACTGCAAAGGTCTCAAAATGTCACCTGGCTCCCCGAGACGCCTTACCATGACGAGGGTGTGCAGCTTCCCTGCAGTTTTGTGGCTGCGCAGGAGAAGCAGCCCGTGCAAAACTGCAGCCTTGCCCCAGCGCTTACTTAACGTGACAGTAACACCGCGTGCCAGCCGTGCCGGATCCTGCAGCGCAGGGATGCTCTTGAGACCGCCCCCAGTCTGAGCGAAGCTTTGACCGTGAGGTCTGTTGTGCCTGAAACTATCCGCAAGCCACCTCAGGAACAAGGCATACGATATCCCTGCCCACTGCCTGCAGGCACTGCGATGGCAAGAGGGTGATGGGGAAGGGGCCGTGGCAAGAGCCAAGCACGTGATGCGTGGGGAGGGCGGCGCAGCTACATGTCCCCATCCTATTTGCTTTATACACCGCATGCTCCCTTGAACCTGTCTGGATTTCAAAGGAGGAAACTGAGCCAACCCCAAGCGCTCACCCCCTCCCCCCTTTCCCCACTCCCTCGTCGCCCATGTGAATGAGAGAGTCTGGGGTGATTTTCACTGTCAGGCAAAATCTCATCTCTCGCTCTGCTCCCAGTGTGCCCACAGCCGGCTGTGGCTTGGCACCGGCGGAGTGCCAGACCCAACCGAGGCTTGCGCTGGAGGGCAGTGATACCCTGCAGAGAATTTCAGACCTTTCTTTCCTCCCTGACCTATGACTTTTCCCCTCCCTCTCCTCGAGAGAGTTGGAAAGCATTCCCCTTCTTGCATCCTTTCTCTGGAAACTAGCTGTCCCTGTGGATCACAGGGAGGGAGTGGGATGCAGCGAGCGCCTCCCGCCTGCTCTGCCCATCTCCACCCCCGGTGCTGTGTAGCTGCAGGATCAGGCCAGGCTGTGGTACCCACTGCCATCCCAGGGCTGGCTGGGCTGACAGGCACCAGAGGCAACCCTTCTCTGTTGATGAAATGCTTCCAACCGTGCAGTCAGAATGATTTTGACATTTTGGGGAACGAGAGAAATCTCACCCGGCATTGTGCATGGTTGGCAAAACTGTTGCTGACAACACGGCTAAAGGTGGATGGCTCTCAATCAGCTTCTCTTTGCTATTTATTTCTAATTTGGACATACTGTCAGCAAACCATCTCTCAGATCAGTTTGAAGGATTCTGTATGTGAGTGTTGTGTTACGTTTGAGCTATAGTAATATTTGTGGCTTTCAGTGTGTTGCGGAGCAGGAAGGTGAGATGTCTCCTTAGCCTGCAGAGTCCTGCAGGGATCGTTACTGGCATCACCGCTTGCTTTTTGGGTTTTGGCAGCTCTCTTTTCCTGCACTGCAAATCCAGCCTATGCCCAAGGGAGCAGAGCGCCTTGGGGGCTGCAGCAGCAATGGGGATTTCAGGCAGTGCACACCCTGACATGCCACGGGAGTTTATGTGAGTGGGTGGGAAGTGCATCCTGGGCAGTAATATTTAAGAGAAGAAGCTTTTCCAAATCTTACCAGGTGTGGCAGAGAGCAGGTCTTTGCTCTGTCTCTGGCCATCGAGTGGAGCATTCAAATGCAAGCACCTTTACAAGGCAAATGTCGTTGGTAAAGCACCAAGGTTTGGGTTTGCTCTTGTCAAAAGGCCGCTCTGACCATCGCTAGGCATGTTGGCAGCACTGGGGCCGACTGTCCTGTCCGCACACAGACGCCCCGGCACACACTGCTCCAGACACCCATCCCCAGCGGGTCAGCAGCAGCCACCCTGCAGCTGGTCAGGGTGCTGGGCTTTCCTAGGGCTGCTTCCCCAGGGTGGGCTGCTCAGAGCACCCTGCTTCCCCATTGATACGCAGGTGTTTTTTCGCAGTGAAGTGGGAAGCAGGCTAGGAAACGTGGCGCTGGGAACACACTGACATTTGTTTTCAGTAAGCGTCACTGAGACTGTGTTATTCTGACTCCCCCTAATGTGGCCTTTTATACTGATGCTCTGCAGTAATTCAGGTGAAGTGGGAGCATTGTCCAGCTCCATGTGTTGTTGGGGTGATCCCCTCCATCGCCTGTTCAAGCAGGCAACTCCCAGGTCACTGTCAGAAGGAAGATTTGGTTTTAGAGAAGGCAGGAGCTCGTTCCTCTCCACCACAATTTCAACATCATGTGTTGAAGTGTCCCTCAGTCAGGATTAAGGGGCTGCGAGCCCTCCCCATCCAGCATGTCCCTGCGTGAGACCACCAGTGCTCAGGCAACCTGCCTGCTTCGGCCTTAGACAGCCCGAGAGAATACGGCAGGGACCATCCTGTGCTTCCCCTGCCAGTCCCTGCCAGAGATGCGGAGATGTTGTAGACCCGCTTGATTCCCATGCACGAGTTTCACCTTCCCTATCTATAAAATAAGGGTGCCTTCTTTTTCCCACCTTGGTGCTGTGCTATATTGAGGGTTCCCCCTAAGGTGCTGCAGCTCATCCTGGGTGGTCCTTGTTTCCTGGTCTGGAAGGGCAGGAAACCATCACCTTCCTCTGCGCTTTGGGAGCAGCGTTGGTGCAGAGAGGGCCGGGCGTCCACGGCCCCCTGCATCGACAGCCCAGCCCCCCTGCAGCCGCTCCCCCCGGCTCGTTCTTCTCCCGGAGCTGCAACAAGTGCATGCTCCAAAGGGGCGATTGCGTTGAGTATTTTACTACTTCTCCAGTGTATGGTGCCATATGGGAGCGTACCATCAGTCAATTACAGCTTCTTTTCATATCTAAATAAAATGATTTGTTAATTTGAGTGAGTGATCGCTGCATGGCCGGGATGCTTTTCCTGCAATGGTGAACAGCTTGCACGCTTGCAGAGATGGATGGTGAGCCAGTGCCACTGGATACTTTCTGGGGTTGTTTTCAATTTAGCTGTGAATTGAATGAGAAGAAAAACGTTTCTCTTGGCAATTCGATAGGCGCTAGCTCTTCTGACAGATGTTGGAGTTTATTATCCCACTGGGACAATGTTTTGTAGTTTGGAATTGCTAATTGCTTTGAAGACTCAGTGCTGTGGGAGGAGCAAAATGCAGCTGTCAGCAGGTAGCGGGTGCCGCCAGCACCCGAGACCCCAGGTAATGGACACCATTGCCTTGCCGCTAATGGCTTCTGGCCTCAGCCACCAGCCCGGCCTCAGCACTGCGTCCCGGCAGGGTCACACAATGTTTGCCTGCTGGGCTGTTACTGGTTCCCATCCCTGGGGAAGGGGGTGTTTGTGGGGGGAGTCCACCCATGCCAGCACCCATCCCTGCCATACTGTCTGCTGTTCCTGGGTGGCAAGAGCAGGCAGGGCTGGCAAGCATGCCAGTGTACGTGAGGCACCAGTCAGGCACTCCGCGTGTGGGGGGCGTTTAGCCCAGGGGGCAAAGTCCAGCAGCTGGTGTAGAAGGTGCCTGGTAGCCTTTCCTCTTGCATAGGTTTTAGCTCCCCTGGCACTCGAAACGGGCTTGTGGTCCTCAGCCACCTCACCTGTACCGTGATACATTGGGGATATCTCGGGGCTCTCTGGGCCCCGCTGCGTGTGAGCGCTCTCCCTGCTGTGACCTTGGTGCCAGCAGCGGGCTTGCAGTGCCGCGGGGCTGCAGCACAGTCCGGAACAGAAGCGCCCACCTCCTGTAGCCTCGCTGCCCAGCCCCAGGATGGGGTTTTGCTGGTTTTGCTCCGGCCCTGCGGTGCATTGTGCTCCTCTCACGGGCAGCTGCCTTCCCCCTGCCCGATGTGCCCTACTTGTCTCACATCAAAGAGCCTGGCACGCTCCTGTGCTGTTGGTGTAGCCACGGTGCTTCAGGTCATGGCAGTAAGTCTGGGAGAGTGCTGCTCCGCTTCAGTCCTCCCCACGTGCTCTGGCTGGCACCAGGAGGAAGGTTTAAGTTGCACAGAAGCAGTTAACAGGAGCCACGAGCCGGTTAACGTATGTTATTTGCAAGGCCATCCTCCTGAAGTGAAGCAGAGCTGCAGACAGAGGTGAGCGCTTGTCTCTGCAAACAGCGCTTGGCAAACATCAGCGTGGCGGGCTTGAGGCAAGAGTGCTCCAGCGCCCGCGTGCCTCCGCCAGCATTGGGCTGTTTGCTCTGCTAGCTGGGCCGTGCAGGCGCCGTCAGAGCTGCTCGGGGCTCGTTTAGATGAGGATTTTCGGTGGGAAGCTGTGTGAGCAGCTCTGATAGCAGCAGTGGCTTGCTGGAACGCTTTGCCCTGGCAGAGACGTCACCAGGTTGTGCTCCTCCCTGCATCAGAGCTGTCTCTTTGCCCTTCGTTTGGAGGGTAGTGAGTGCTGTTGGGACCCTCAGCTTTGCTGTCTGCAGTGCCCCGGCACAGGGAAACCGAGGCCCAGGGCTGCATGGCCACTCCTGGGGTGGGAGCAGTGCCCGGGGGTCCCACAGCCTGTTGTAGGCAGCAGCAGGGATTGCACCTGCGAGGCACATGCATTTTTGGAGCCTTGCTTGCCCATCCGCTCCTGGAGCCTCTCCCAGGAGCAGCCCCTTTCTCTACGACTGCCCTGATAACCATCACATCCTCTCTGCTGCGCTGCAACAGCCCGGCAGCCCCTGTGTCCTTCCTGTGCCCTTGGAGACAGAGAAATCTTTTGCAGAGCGGAGCACGGCAAGGGCAGAGCAAGGCAGCTGCAGCCACCTCGGGGTCGCTTTGCAGCGGTGCTTACCCTGCTGCCACTGGCGTTCAGGTCCCTGCAGAGAGCACAGGGTGGTGGAGGCCGCCCAGGCGGCCCGAGGGCAGCGGGCTGCACTGTGCCTGAGCCGGGGAGAGTGGGCAGCGCTGAGTGCCCACCCCTGCGCTGTCCCAGGATGGCATTTGTCTGTGAGTGTGGTTACACAGGCTGTGCTCCCCCAATCTTGCTTCTCAGCCAGAGCTTCATTGCTTCCCCTTCCCCATCCCCATCCCGGAGCTTCAATGAAAGTGCCTGCAAGGAGCTGGGTTCTATCTGTCCTTCAGACCATGCTTTGCCTTCCCGCAAGGACTTTTCGCCTTATCCCCTTGCTTCCCTCTCTGCTATTTTTATTTTTTTAACCCTTAACACAATGCAGTGCCTATTCTGGGTATGGGATTTGTGTCTCAGGTGAGGTCTGGCCGCGGTCTCTTGATTTTGCCTTTGACTCACCGGGCTCAGGCAAATGGCTTTACCCCTCCGTGCTTGGTGTCCGNTTTCACCTTATCCCCTTGCTTCCCTCTCTGCTATTTTTATTTTTTTAACCCTTAACACAATGCAGTGCCTATTCTGGGTATGGGATTTGTGTCTCAGGTGAGGTCTGGCCGCAGTCTCTTGATTTTGCCTTTGACTCACTGGGCTCAGGCAAATGGCTTTACCCCTCCATGCTTGGTGTCCACGTGGGTCGAGCGAAGCTGATAGTGATACAAAAAGCATGGCACTCCCTTGCTGTGCGTGGCAGCGTCATTGCCCAGGGTTTGGCTCTACTGTGGAAGTCACCACCGTGGCTGCGCATGGGAAGAACGAGGGCTGGTGTCTCCGGGAGGACCTGGCTCCTCCACAGCCGCTGTCCCAACATCAAGAGCAGAACGTGGAGCGTGTTTGACATTTGAAGATCAATTGTGTTCAAAGCCAGAGGTCTGTGCATCCTCCCTGTTTGCAGCTAATTACAGCAAGGATTGGTCCAGGTTGGGGTGAAGTCCCTCCCCGTGTTGTTAATGAGGAGAATTAAACCGGCTCTGGCTCTGAAACCAAACCCCAGGCCCCAGTGCTCCTGAGCCTCAGGGAAGCTGGAATCTGAAACTTGGCTCCAAGACTCTGATGTGTGTCTAATTAAGGCTGAAATAATCAAAACAAGGGGCATTCCCACTTCTTCCCAACAGTCTTCGTGCCCGGCCTTTGCTGGGTCGGACCTGGCTGGGTACTCCCTGCTGGAGTCAGACACGCTTCTGCCTGGGCCTCAGCACGGGAGGGGACTGAGACAAATAAATGCAATCCTGTATGTATTTTAATCCATATAAGGTTTTGTGTAAGATTGTTTGCAAAAAAGTATCCTAAAAACGGGACCTAAATGAGCTGACAGAGCTTGAAATAAATCTGTCTCTGCCAGTCTCCTCCCACCACAGTCCCGGAGCCTCAGCTGCTGCTGCGCTGTGGGGCACCGGTGCCCAGCCCTGCTGCGGGCAGGAGATGCTCTCACTGCAGGCAGGTGGTGCCTGGGGTCAGGCTGTTCCTCCCGGTGTGTGCCGTGGGTCCGTGCCCTCTGTCCATCCGCAGCAGAGGGAGGTACGGCTGCAGCCTGCCGAGCCCTGCTGGTTACCCAGCCCGTGGGCAGGGTGCTGGCTGGAGATGCCCAGAGCCGGGTGAGCCTTGCCTGCTGCTGTGGGGATGTGCAGGTGGGTGTCAAAGAGGCCAGGTCCTGGCAGGGCTTTCTGTAGGGGGCTTCGTCCTTTGTCCCCTGCCCTGTCTCCTTCTGCCACCACAGGAAACGGAGGACAAGCTGAGCCACTGGCA
>VZSC01012639.1:59331-74467 GCA_013398225.1 Steatornis caripensis | reverse complement strand
AAAAAAAAAAAACCCACCCAGACCTAACGTTGATGTTCTCCTTGGGAAAGTGCTTTGAGATCCACGAAGCAGACGTTCGGTTCCTGTGGAGAGCGAGATAGCTCTCTGTTGGCGAGAGCCGAGGTGAACACGGGTCCGAGAGGTGAGGTGACGTGCAGAACGGCGACAAGCGAGACCGGCGGCTAGCATCCTGGATCGCCAGGCTGCGCGTGCTCCTCGAAAGAAATCGATGCCGCTCCTGGCTGGCAAAGCGGATCCCACGGTATGCTGAGCTGGAGGGGGCCCACGAGGATCAGGGGCGCTGTCAGTCTTCTGTCACGCGGAGCGGCAGGGAAAGCTAGCGTTCAGAAAGCGTGCTGCCACGTAGCACCCGGCAGCTCGGCATCTTCACCTCGTCGTGTCTGGCACCCGCTGAGCGGGAGGAGTTGCTGTCCTGAAAAGCTCGTGCTAANTGCTGAGCTGGAGGGGGCCCACGAGGATCAGGGGCGCTGTCAGTCTTCTGTCACGCGGAGCGGCAGGGAAAGCTAGCGTTCAGAAAGCGTGCTGCCACGTAGCACCCGGCAGCTCGGCATCTTCACCTCGTCGTGTCTGGCACCCGCTGAGCGGGAGGAGTTGCTGTCCTGAAAAGCTCGTGCTAAATGCGGCAGGCAGACGAGAGGCGGGAGGAGGCAGGGAGCTGCAGAAGCTCACTCGCAGTTGGCACCAGCGCTCAGAGCTGGAGCTGAGAACAGACCCTGGCCTCCAGGCTCGCTCTCGGGCTGGCACTCCCGTTCACCCAAGCTGTCGCCATCCTGCGCCGTGCCGGGGGAGGCACGTCAGCCGTGCTCAGATGACTCACACCCGCCCGACGCGGCAAAAAGCTGGGGACGGCATCCTGCCTAAAAGGAAATGAAAAAAAAAAAAATTGCTCCAGACCTTTCTCAGCAATCAATAATACGCACAAGCGTAGGTGTAATCCTTTCATCGGAAGAAAAAGCCTTCGGAAGACAGTCGTGGGGCGCCAGCTGGAGAAGGACGGATCTCGACGGCCCAAACATGTGATGGGGAGCTTCGCTGTGACTGAGCATCCAGTGTTAGCTGGTGGTTGTTTCAGCAGCCCCCTTCTGTCTGATGTGTCTCTAAGTAGGACTTTTGTCTTTGCAGAGTAAAGTTTGAAAAAAGTGTCGTGGTGGCTTGGTAGGACAACAGAGTTGGAGTTTCCTGAAAGAGGTTTTTGGCTTGCGAAGTAGTCCTTCCGCAGGGCCGCTTGAGACGGTGAGGAATGACAACGCACCGTCTAGCGCAGTCAGGGGGTTAGGCGAAGGAGCGCAGGTCTCCGTGGATTGACAGCTGCTGAGGACGTGAGGACACATCGAGAGCAGAGGAGGAAACTGTCTTAGTCCCTGAGTTTTACAGTCGGAGGATGACATTTAATCGTAGCATCCCTTAGATCTGGTGTTGAAGGCAGCCGTCAGGTGCAGCGTCCTTTCTGGTCAGTATGGCTCGGTTGATGCTGTTAAGCTGTGATAAATGAATCATGAGTCTGAGCCTTTAAAGCTACCATGGATAGGATGTGAGGTTAGTGCAGGAAAATAAATATCTAGGAATGAATGTTATGTTACCGCTTTTCCTTGAGATTCTGGTTCCATATCACTTGACGGCAGCCCATAAATTTGAAGGCTCCGAACACCACAAAAGGCAACTTTCAGGCGAGAGAGTGTAAGAGCACTGATGAAACGACAGTAAACAAAAGAATTAGGTTGTATTACCGGGAAGATCCCGAAGAAGCGAGGTCTGAAATAGCCTCCCGTGAGGTTTGGACCAGACAGTGATAGAAAGAGCGCTCTTGAGAGCATTCTCTCATTGCCTATAGAAAGCCGGCTCTGAGAGATCGTCTCCATCATTTCTATGAGTCAGTGTGGTTAGGCGCTGTCAAAAGCAACGTCAGAGGAGCGTTTCTGCTGGGTTAGACACTTGTTATCAGTCCCGAGTACTGGGCACTTGACGATGTGATGCGCTGGACAAGGCGCGTGAAGGCTGAGAACATTTGTCAGTCCTGGATGAGCCTCTTCCCAGACAAAGCTCCGGCACCCTTGTCGCTTTAAGGGAGTTTATTACTTCTTAGTGAAAAGCAAGGGAAGAAATATAACAGATGAAAGGAGACTTAGGAGGCATTGCAAACCCAGCTGCATAAACCAGCTGAAAATGATGAAACGGATGAACCTCAAAACTGTGGCTTGAAATAGTTTCTGCTGCACGTGCAGAGGTGCACAGAAAGCTCGTGGGATTCTTAAATCGCTCCACGCCCTTACCAACCTCTCTCGGATTTCCGAAACTCCAGCGCTGCCGATCTGAAACTTTGTCGTAATTCTTCAGTATTATTTATTTGCGGTCCGGTGCTGTCTGGAGAACTGGCCACGCATTAGCCCCTGGCGGAAGTGGTGCGCGGAATCAGCAGGGAGCAAGAGGCACACATGGACACGACGACGGGCGTGGGCAGCACAGCTGGCTTTGGATCCGAACTTCCCTTGGCTCTGCAGGTGGGGATTTTAATCAGAAGGCCTGGTTCTCTACAGCGTGAAGCTGCGGTGGTATCTAGTAAAAACCCAGGCCTCAGGACCGCCTTTGAACTTCACCTTTTGCAGTCTGATTTGAGTCATGCTAAATCTGGGCTTAGACTTTGGAGAGGCTGGGGTTTTTTAAATCTTTAGGTTTGGCTATACGTGACTGCTGACGACTTGCAGTCGCTGTTTGACAAAGATGCTTGCGACAGTACGGGTAGCCCTTTGCCTTTTGCGCCCTCTGTAATTAGTCCTCTGAATTCTTAACCTGAGAGTAGTTGTTTTTGAAAATCAGGATCTGCCAGAGCAGAACCGTCCCGTTGAGAGGGGTTCAGGAGGTTACTGCCGTGCCTGCATGAAGGAACCAGCCAAAGAACAGGTGGAATACTAGTTGGAAAACACGAGCATTACATCAATGGAGACCGATAGCAATAATGACGTAAGTCATTAGGAGGGGAACACAGACGAAACTGGTGTTGGAGGTTGTCCGACGTCCAGTGCTGCAGTGCAGCAAGGAGGGGTTTCAAGGCAGGGATGGGACAATTCAGGACTCCGGCTATAGGGCCGGGAGCTGGGGCACTGAGCCCTGACCACAGCTTTCCAGTGGCAATCTACACGGCTGTGAGCCCGACAGTGACGTCCTGAGCCCCCAAAGCGCCTACGCACCCGGTGTGGCAACGGGAGGATCAGAGCTTTGCTGCCTTGAGCGTTTTCTGCCTTTTCAAGTAGGAACAGAAATAATACTTTCTTGCCTCACCAGCTGTTGTCAGGCATCGTTCACGCATAGTTTGTGAAAGGCTTTGAAGGACGGTACCAAGGCGTAGGGAAAAACCCTCTCTTCGAGGTGAACCCCTGTGCCTGCGCTCTCTCCAGCGGGGCGGCGGGGCTGGCCAAATACAGCTGGCGATTCCACGCTTGGCTTTGGCTGCACAGGATGAAGAATAAAAGCTATTCAAAGCTAAAACTGTGATTTTAGGCATGTATGAAGCTGGTGGATTATATTAATTCAGCCGTGAAATAGAGAAACAGGATAGATGTCTCTCCAGAGTCACGCAAGTGCCGTGCGTCCCTGTTCGGCTGGTACAACAGGGTTTTTAATGTCATCGGTCATCAAAATTCATTCTTCGCTTGCCCCTTGATCTTGGTTGTTCTCTCTGATGGGAGTTAGGGATTAAAATCGTATATACCGCTTGCATCACATGAGCTCTGTGATACACTAGACCTGGCTTGGTTTCTTTCTTAACTTCAGAGGGAGTTTCACCATCCTTCTTACTGGGTTTTGCCGTGGACGGAGCAGAAGTACGCAGGTATTTGGGGAGGCTGTGGGGACTTGGGAGTTCAGCCACTGAATGCTAAACTTGGCAGGTGGGAAACGAGGTGTGCCTATAAAACTGAAAAGGTACAGAGCAGGTCTGAACAGCAACGAACGGCTCTGCCTGGGGCACAAAGAGGAAAACCAGCTGACCGTTTTAATCGTTTTCGTTCAGATCTGCTAGAACAGAGGCCCCGAGGGTAACGGCTTAGCTGCGTAGCAGTGACACAACCTTCATCCTCGGGGCTGTAAAGCTACATCACTTAGCTAAAGTTTTACCTGAACTTAGAGCCGGGAGGCCCTGGCCTCAGTTGTTTTATTTAACTGAACGTCCTACCGTTCACTTAGAAAGAAGATCCAGGCTCCATTTCATTGGAATCGTGTTAAAATTGCCAACTTCCAAAGTCGGGAGTGAGTCGGAGGAAGCTGTGACAAGGTTTCAGTGTCACTAACGCTCCGAGTATGTTTCGGTCGGGAACACAGGGTCAGCATCTTCTCTGAGCGCCTGCTTCAGCAGCAAGCACCGAGTCACTCTGAGGGGGAAAGGCCTGGGCTCTTTTGGGTTTCTTTTAACAACGAACATTTCTTAGGGTAAATGTAGGCTGTTTCATGGGAATGGCGGGGATGCTTGGAGTTACGCTAGCCAGGCAGACCGGCGGGTAGAGCCGGGTGGGTCAGCCGTCTGTTTGCATTTAGAAGGGGGTCAGAAACGTACAGGTGAACCCCAGCTACTTTAAATACCAAACGCCACCCACTGCGGTTGAAAGTCTGCTGTTGGTCGGGACGGCAATTTTGCGTACTCTTTCCATGCCTGCTCGCAAAACAGAAGCCTTGATTTGGCAAATAAAAATTAATGTGCTACATCATCTGCTAAAGTGGTGGAATAGTTTCGACAGGCAGAAATACCAGGCTCATAATGAGCGCCGTTAGTTCACCGTAAAAATCTGAGATTGTGAAACCCAGAAGACATCTGCCTGGTGTCTAGATTGATCTTTTTATGTTCCAAAGACAATACGCCCGTGTCGTAGACCTCCAGTCTGTCTCCGGTGCATGCCGTTGCCCTCGTATAAATATATGACACAGCATATATCTTCAGGGTTAGCTTTGACAAGACAAGATTGCAGTAATGGTCAAAGGCAAAAGCATTAATACGACAAATAACATTTCAGTGCAGCAGCTCAAAGCTTTTAATTCACACTGGATCCTTGCAGAAGAGTATACCATAGCGGGAATGAGGCGCTCGGAGGGAAAGGCGGTTGCCCAAAATCTTCAGCGTAGTCAGTAGCACAGTCCTGAACTCCTGCCCTGCTGCTCATCGCCAACAGACGTTTGCTTTTCCTTGTGTCTAGAGTAGTCTGTGTAAGTATAAAACATTAATATTCTCTTGCTCCTTTGAATGCCTCATGTATGAATTCTTTAAAGCAAGGATTAGCTCTTACCATGGTTTTAAGCAGCACGAAGTCGCGCAGAAGAAATCACGGGTTGGAAAGGCTGACGTAATAAATGTTTGTGACATTCTCAGACGCTTCAGTAATACGAGTCCTCTAGTTGGAGAAATTTGTACCTCTTTAAAGCGAGCACAAATTTACTTCTCAGATGTTCCCGTGCTTCTCTCGGTAGTTTCAGGGCCCCTTCAGATCTGAGTGAAGCTGAAAGTAATTCACTGAGCGCAGTGCACGTGTCTGTGTGCCGATGTCAGGCGTAAACGCGTCTTTCCTCCTGCTGCTATGGCAAGTTGTGATTCTGAATCTGAGACCCCCTACTTGAAATTATCCGCGAGACGTAAGGGAGGCAACGGCCTTGGCATAGTTACTTGGCTAAAGCCATCTGTCGTGGGGCTTTCCTTAGCCTTTCAAAGTGCCCGGCGTTAGCCTAGCACTCCTCGGCTTGGCGTAGCGGGCAGGGCGTGAAGACAGGCAGCCCGGGACCGGCACTCGGTCTGTGTTTCTGTCCCTGATTTATTTTCAGCCTCTTTCTGTCTCCATTTCCCCACCTGCAAAGTGATGCCCCAAGCCATTGCAAAGCTTTGTATAAAAGCCGAGCGTTTTCATTGCGAAATCCAGAACTAAAGGCAAATCGGAGCGACACCCAGCAGTGATGGCTTTGCTTGGGTAGACGTGCATTGTTTCAAGGTTTGTGTCTTTGCCTACGCGGCTCTTCTCGTTTTGCGGCTCAGCGGTATGGCGGTGTCAGAGCTCGGGATATCTCTGGGTGTAGGTTAGTTTCTTCATCCACTGCCCTGAAGAGCTCTGATCCAAATCAGTGGGAAATCATCTTCTGCGTTGCAAACTGAGGCACGGTATAATTAAGACACTTGCCAGATGTTCTCCAGAGCGTTAGTGGCGGAGCCACAGGCTGACCCCAAATCCCTTCTGCCCTCGCTTTCCCCACACCTTGGCCGCAAGGCAATTCTTCCGCTCGCTTGTCTGTAGGGACATTTATATGATGTGAGTACTGAAGTGCTCCTTTATGCAGGCTCCACTTCCATCCGCAGCCACTGCATTTACTCCTGTCTTAAATCAAGCCCAAAAGCCTTGAGAATTTTTGCTAGCACATCATCTGTCAGAGGTCTTTTCTACCCGAATAAATCTGTGCGCGCCCAGAGCACACCAAGGAAAGGATCAAATTAATTGACTTCTCCTTCTAACAGAACATTTTTCGGAATGGGACATCAAAGTGATCATCTGACACAAATCATCTGTTTCCTTTCTCTTTTCCTGCCTCCCCACCCTTTTCATGGAAGGAAAAACAAAGGCATGCTTTAGGATGGTATTTACAGTGCCGTTGTCTCCAGCGCAATCGTGACATTTCATCACGGCGCAACACCTCCTGCCTTTCCAATTACATTAAATTTTCAAGATGTCTCGGAGTCAGCCCAGAGCAAAACTACATCAGATGGATGCCTGGCTGCCGATATTTCCAGGCCCTCTTAAAGAACCTAAAAAGATTAGGCGTCTCTAGTCCAAGCGGAGGTAGACAATGCGTTTGTGCCGTTCTCTCTGCGCCGGTGAAGTCGCAGGGACCAGACCGGAACAGAGGAGAGGCAGGTGGAAGAGAAGCGGCGGCAAAATGCAGCCACGCGTAGGTCAGCTGTGGATGAAAACGCCAAAAGTTGAATGACATGGTAAAACCTCCCCCTTTCCCCTGAAAACAGGTTTGTGGAAGTCAGGATCAAGGATGTCTGCCTTGGATTTTCTCTTCCCCCGGTATTTCTTCCCATTCTGTGTGTGGACTCCTGTTTGGCTTTACAGTTTTGTGCAAACGGGCGCAGACAACCGTTCTCTCCGGACGTCTTTTCGGAGAGGGAGCGAGGTACCGCGGGGTCCTCTTGCCTGCCCGCCGGTGCGGGGAGCAGAGCGTACGGCAGAGCCGGGCACCTCCAGCGCACGGGAGCGAGCGCGGGGGGCGAATTTCAGAGCAAAAGCATCAAACCTGAGCAGATCTCTGGGGTGCGTGTCCCGGTTCAAGCTCCTGAGGCCGTTTTCGGGCTGATCCAGAGGCAGGAGAGAGCAGGCGAAGAGCATCTCTGCAAGTCACGTAGGTTTTGACACAGTATAGGTAAGGTCTGCCACAAACCTTGTCTCTGCAGCCTACGACCCTTCCGAGGCCTCTGGTGTGCGTTCTGCCTTTGAATTTGAACTTCAAACCCTGCCTTAAGCCTGCGTTCAGCCTTCTGCCCAAACCGCTCTTGATCATGTTGTGTTTAATGACTCCTACTAACAATACAAGACTGGTAATGAGATTACTAAAAATATTTATGGGACAAATTCATTTAGAAAGATAAACTTGCTTGAGGACTTGGGGCTCTCCCAGGCTAGACTCTCCTGGCTGTAATTATTATTACATAAACAGCAAGTGAGTTCGGATCTATTTCATTCTAATATTAAGCAATAGTTTTTCTTTTAATGTCTTAATGTTTTCCCCAGGCATTTCGGAGGTGGAAGGGAAGATCCTGAGTAATGAAGCACGAATCTAATGTGCTAGCGGGAACGGGAAGTATCTAGGCGATGTCAACATTGCTTTGTCTCAGATGTTTAACAATAACGAAACATATAAAAGCTTTCTTTTGACTAACAGGCTGCTGCTGCTCGTTGAAGTGAGAGAACAGATGATCCGCTCTCGACTCGCTTCCTCTATCCGCTGTGCCGCTGTGTGTGCACGCACCTGCGTGGTTCCCCCCGCAAGCACCCCCCGAGACACGGGTCCCCGCAGGGTACGTGATTGTTTCTTTTTCTGGTGGAAAAACTGGTAGCTTTTAACATGTAGTGTATTTCTGCATTGGCCTTCGGGAGGGGTACATTTTTTGAGTGCCTTTCAGAGCCTTCCCAATTGTTGTTAATTAAAATGGGGTTGCCGTAGCCAGCTCAACGAGCACGGGCACGCTCGCGTCAGCCTGCCTTCGCCTCCGAAGCTGTTCACATCTGCGGACCAGAGCTCCTGGGCTGCCCCAGCGCCGGGCTCCTGGAGCTCAGCTGCTGGGCGGCTGCGCTTTCCCCACAAGCTCGTGTCAGCGCTGGGCGTGCGTGTCGGATTTCTGCTGAAGGATGCCTCCTTTAACGGGAAACCTGCTTTAGACCGTCTGGGAGCCGTGCAAGCGGCCGGTTTGGTGTCTGTGCCTGTGAACAGCCAGGTAGCTTAGGGACGGGCTCTCCTTGACGTGCTCAGCGGTGGTGTCGTGGCAGCACGGGCTGCTGCCCGCTCACCAGAGCGATTTGCAGGTAGATCTCTCGCTGTACGGCTCGGGTGCTGCGAACTGCGGACATCAGTGATTCAGGGCAACGCGGGGAAAGGACATGCTGGGAATCAAATCTGCCTGACAGGTGAAGAGATTTGTATTCGCAGAGGCCAGCTCAGAGCAAAGCAAATGAGCGACTGCCCCCTCAGCGGCTCAGCTGTGGCCGAGGGTAAGCCAGGCCTCGTCTGGAACGGGGCAGGCAGTCCAGTACACGCATCCGAAATCTTAGTCCAGGGCTCCCCGAGCTGGTGTGTAGGATTAGGACTTGCAAAACCACCGACCTGAAGCGGCCGTGGGGCCGGAGCTGTGAGAGGTGCACCGGCGTCCGGCCCTTGGCACTCGTTTCTGCAGGCGCTGCGGCACTCGGTGGCGTGGCTCAGGGCAGGCTCCTCTGATCCGCGTGGGCGCTGGTAGAAGTCTCCCAGAGTTTGTTCTGCTTGGTTGTGAGTTACGGCTTTCCACGCTGGTTGTGCTCTGTGCGGCGAAGGTGATTTCCACCCCGGTAAGCTCCCCTGCTTTTCCGTGGATGCGATGAGCAGCTCTCTTGTTTTTCCCTGAATTTCCCTCAGAGGAGATAAGCCCGATGGTGAAGCAGGGCAGTGGCACAAAGAAGAGGTGCAATAGCATTAACTGGCCATGCGTTTTGCGGCAAAGGTTTTCCTTGAGCCGATGAAACGTCCCTTAATAAATCCACCCGAGGACGTTGTAGAGGGTGCAGGATTTTTAAAACGGGCCCATCATCACCAGAAGTCCGCTCCTTGCTGTTCCTCAGTGACCACGTCCATGAAGTACGCAAGAAGGAGCGAGCAAAGGGACCGCGACTCGCATAAATACTTCAAGTTAAAGCAACTTTTAAAAAGTGCTGTAAACAAGAGTGAAGATTTGTCTCCGGATTCAGCGCTGCGGAGGGTCAGAAGTAACGTTTTCGAGAGTGAAAGGGTGGAATGAGTCATGTCGTCTTGAAGGCGCTGACAGGGCAGGGCGGCACAGGCTGCATCGCCTGGGTCACGTCTGGCGCGGGAGCGAGCCGGGCTTTGGGACCGCGGGCAGCGAGCAGAAGCAAACGCTTGCCTAAGTCCAGGTGGGATTGCAGCAGAACAAAGGAGTCCTCCAAGGAGAATCGAGGCCGTGCTTGGAGCCGGAGTATAGGTCTTGTCTCTGACGGCACGACCCGCGCGGGTGGGACGGGGTGAATGTGTATTTTAGATGAAAACCGTGTTTTTGCTGCGCTCTTCTGAAACAAGACGGCTTCAGGAACAGAGCGAAGTAACGTTGCGGAGGGTGACGGAGAAGGAAAACCCCTGCTTCCCAAAGGCTGCCGAGGGGCTATGTTCCTTCAGACCCGAGGGAAACGTGTTTTATCAATGTTGAATGCTCGCCTCAAGAGAAATGTTTGCCTGCCTCTTTCCTCCCTGCTTCTACCTACCCGAGAAAAGAAAAAACAAAACAAAACAAGAAACATTTCAAGCAGAAACTGCTTTTCCCTGGAAGGGCAGAGCGACGGGAGCCTCTCAGAGATCCTCTGAGGACTTTGTTGTTGTGGTCGATTTCATGAAGAAAACATTCAAAAGCTATAGCAACGAGGCGGTGTAAAACCCCGAGGTAGAATTTAATTGTTCCTGTGCACGAAGGTAATAGCAGCCGGGTTTGGAGTTATTGATCCTTACGGAGTTTGACAGAGTCAGAGGCGATTTGGGGTGGAAATTTGGGAAATGAATTAAACACAACTTTCTTTGAATAGGAATTTGTAGGTCATTTAAGGCTTAACGATTTCTATCCAGAGCCATTGGCTTTGGAATCCGTAGGAGGAAACCACTCGCAGGGAAAGAGCCCAGCTTGCTGGCTGGGGAGAAGGAGTAAGTGCCCCGAGGACGTCTGCTTGGAAGGCAGACCATGTGCGTTGGGAAACAGCCTTCAGAAAAGCGAAGGCTGAACAAGTGCTGGAAGAAGAGGACGCGACAAGAATTCAGCTCGGTTGGGTCCCCGTGGGGAAAAAGGCCACCGAGGTGAAATAGCGATGTGAGCGCAAAGAATTCGTGCGCGTTTTGGAATACGTACCTGAAAACTGTGAGCAGCCTTGCGGAGAGGCGGGGGGGGAGGCATCGCTGGAGCTGGAGGCGAGGAAGGAACGCCAAGGGTAAAATCATGCCGAAGATGTCAGCTCCCGAGAAGGGGCTGTTCACACCTCTGGTCTCTGGGAAGGAAGGAAAAAGAAATGAGAAAGGAGGGAGGGGAATACAGCAAAGACAGATCGGTTTCAGCTGCTCTGCTTCCGTGCTGCCTACAGGAGAGAGTGGAGGTGGACCCGTTCCAAAGGCAAAGCTCGCGAGGCTGCTGGTGCTGCTGGGAGAGACCCTGAGCACGGAGCACGGACAGGCGGGAGGGCGTCCCGGCGTGTTAGAAGTGCTCCAAATCCAAAGGGAAAGTAAGTCACGTATTTGTGACGAGGAGGACCTGGATGCTGCAGAGGTTAAGCTGCGGCGGGATGGACGAGAGCGGGTGTGTTCGAAGAAGAGCTTCTCTCCAGAAAGAGTGCCAGGGATGGGAAGGAAATGGAGCGCGATCGGAGGTTTGTCAGCATTTTTAGATAAAATTAAAACCACTAGTGTCAGCACTTCATTGGGCTATTTTATTGGTTTGGCTGCTTCGGTGGTAGTCTGCGAAAGGCGCTGTGCTTGATGAGAACGCTCACGACTTAAGGGTCAGAAATCCAGAGCTGACATCAGATGTTTTGTTTCCCGTTGCCTGGGGTAGCGTGGTTGATTTGACCTCTCTGTTACTGTTCCTCTCATCGCAGCTTGACGCGTGATTGTATTTTTAGTAATTTTTTACATTGCGGTACGCCGGAACGTAGGAAGAAGCAAACCGTAGATCAGAAAGCAGCGGTTACAAAGGGAACTTTCTAATCGAGCTCTTAATAGCAGTTGTGCTGGCTTTGACCGCTGCCATCGCCTTCCTAAGTGGGGACGGAAAGCGCAAAATGTCTCCCTCCAAAATATCTGGCCTGGCACTGTTACGAGCATCTTAATTAAAAGAGAGTATGGAGTACAACAGATGACTGACAGGGTGGAACTAGGATAAAAGTTTGTAACTACATCTTTCATACGGAGCTTTTAAAACTGTTAATTGAATGTCGTTAAATAATAGTCTGGGCTGTTTCAGAAACAAATGCCTTAAGAGATGTAATATCCTGCTGGGTGTTCTGACACGGTCGTCCAGTGGATATTGGTATGGGAAGGCTGTGAAATCATTTCTTTTGAGAGGAAGGTTCACTATTGTGTTATTCTTAGTATTTTTTGCTGCAGGCACTGTATCTCCTCCCACAACGCAACGTGATGACACAAAGTGACCCCTTTTTTCCCCTTAGATTTATAATTTTCCCAAAGTCTGATGTTAGCAATGGATTACCATTCCCGGAGCTCTGTATTTATCAGGAGTGGCAGAGGAGTTAATTGCGTAGCCAGGGAGCTATGCATTAAACAGCGCCTGGCCGTTTGTTTGGGGGTTGTTTATCGTTACTACGCTGATCAAACACTGCCGTGCTTCCTTTCGTGCTGCTTCAGCTTCTCCTCCACTTACTAAAAATGTTGGATAACAGACCAGTGAACAGTAGTGTCAAGGGATTCTTCTTTTTTTTTCCCCCCAAGAGCTAGTTTCTGTAAAGAAATACTGTTTCTTAATTAATCATTTATCCACTTCATTAGGTATTGTCAGCAACGGAATAAGAAATAGGGCTGCTAAGACGATGCGCATTTGTATTTGTTTTCTTTTCGGGGGAGCTGGAGACTGTTTAAACGAGCAGATGCGTTAGAGACGCTGAAAGCAGAGCTTTCTGCTGGGCAGAACGAGGGCTGGGGGTGAGGGCAGGCCGGCTCTGTGTTGGGGTCTGGCCGTCCGCTGCCGCGTCTCGGCTCTCTGGAGCGTGTCCGCACGATGCCCCAGCCTCCAGCCTGGCGCCGAGGTACCCCCTGGAAGAGCGTTTCTCTTCCTTCTCCCACCTCTTGCTTCTTCAGGCATCTCTTACTGCTCGCGTAGGCAGAGCAGCTTCGGTCTTTTCTAGGGGTCTCTGGGTATTTCTGCAGTGCAGATCATAAATTGATGTGGAAGTGACGTCTCGACCTTAAAAACAAACAGCTTGGCATCGAAAGGTGCTGGGCTCCCCCAGCTGTCGCTGACTGTAAGAGGACGTTTGCTCTGCATCGAGATGCGTTGAAAGGTTGGTCAGAGCCATATCGCTTTCTTCTCATTAGCAATTACTTAATACGCGACTAAGAAGTGTTAGGAGCACACTGCAGCATGAATAATGTGGACAAGACGTAGNTGACTGTAAGAGGACGTTTGCTCTGCATCGAGATGCGTTGAAAGGTTGGTCAGAGCCATATCGCTTTCTTCTCATTAGCAATTACTTAATACGCGACTAAGAAGTGTTAGGAGCACACTGCGGCATGAATAATGTGGACAAGATGTAGTCACAAGTATCCTCTTGAGTTGCTGGAATACTGCACAGGTGATTTGCCGTGCGTTAACTCCGTATGACCTGTACGTTTTCGATACTTTATCTCACGTTTCCTTTAGAATGAGCTAAACCTGGGAGATCGGTACCACTTTCTGGATAATGTGGAAGACAAGAGATGGAAATGGGGAGGTGAGCTGAGCGTTTGCCAGACTTCCTATGGCCTCTGGTAGAGGTGAAGAGGGACCTGCTCCAGCGTGCGACCTGCGCTGGGTGTCTCTGCTGCAGCATCTCAGGAATTAAGCGAAGCGGGAGGTGCTCAGCTCACGCCAGTTCCTGCGTGTGTTCGGGGGAAACCGGGGTTGTACAAGGGCAGAAGCTGCAACGTGCTGGGTGCCCTCTCGGTGGGAAAGATGTCAGAACCGAGGAGGAGGGAGGGACCTTTCACATTGCCGTTTAGTGCGAGGCATCAAGCCAGCCGTGTGGGAATGGCCCAGCGGGGAGGTTTATTTCTCCCGCTCAGGGTTTATCCTTTATAAACCCTGCCGCTCCCAACTGGGGGACTACAGTAAACTTCATTTAGTCAGTTGTCCCACTGATTGTCCCGTCTGGACCCCGAGGTTACCTGCTTTGCTGACGGCGTATTGGTTGCTCAGAGGCTGGGCGCGTAGAGGCAGGCGCAGAGCCGTGGCTGGGGAGGAGGCAGAGCAGGCAGCGTCGGGGAGGACCTTGAACGCTCGTCCCCGTGGGCACTGCTGGCCCGGAGATCGCGGTCACACCGTGGTCTCTGTCCCCCTCAGGGGGGCTGAACAGCTGCTCTTCCTCCTCTCTCCGTCCTTCTGCCGACGGGCCGTGTCCAAGCCTGATTCCTTCCCTCCCACCGCGTTCCTCTGGGTGAAAGGTCTGATGGGCTGTGGGTGGGAAACCCCCGAGCGGGAGTCCCAGGTAACAGCCGCGGCAATTCCGGTTCTTCGTTGGCCGCTCATCGCCTGCCAGGCGTTAACGTGGAGCTGTTGCTGCTCTCCGAGCCCTTTGGAACAGACCTCGTAACGTCTGCGCTGGCAATAGCTCGTATTTGCGTAGTCACCTCTCGCCTCGTCTCTCTTCAATGAATAAACAACTCTCCTCGGTACTAATGCACCCCCTTTTTTTGTTCCCTGCTCCTGTCGCTCTGTCAGTCTGCTCTGTGGCAGACGTGGAACCCGTTTCACTGAACGGCAATGCAAAGGTGCCCTGAAGGACGGGCTCCAGGAGAGCACGGGGGCGGATGAAAGAAAATGAACGTCTGATGGACTGAGCCCGTTCGGTGGTTTTTATATTTCCTGAATGATTGTCTACTTTCATAATGTTTCATGCAAATAAAAAGCACATGATACAAATGAAGCATGGACTGCCTTTTTATGCATTCAGCAGCAGCAATTACTCTTTGCCCCGTACATTCCAGACTTACGTCTAACGACAATAGCTGAACGCACTGAAATGATTATAATCAATTAGGAACCTTTTTCACCTAAATAGAGAGTTCTTATTCAGGATGGTTTTTTATAATCTCAAAAGTCCTGCTTTAAGATTCAAAACCAAGAACCTTTGACCCAGAAGAACGTGGGATATGTTTTTAAAAAATCCAAACCAGCAAACTGAGAAAGATGACTTAAAGCAAACCGAATCGTTGAGCGATTTAGTCAGCGTGCTGCCCATCAGCCTTTGATCTTATCCTTGCACTTTTCCGCTGTGCAGAGGATGCGTGGTTCAGGAGAAGATGTACATTTCTCACGTTTAAAAGAAAGCGGTGACGACAGTGATGCTCCTTGGACAGGCCCTGGCAGAATCCATCACCGACGGCGTTGCGGAAGAGGCTGGCGAAGAGCCAGGCACTTGCAGATCACGTTCCCCATCCCGCTCGTCGCTCTCACGGATCCTTACAGACCCGCTGGAGAACGAAGGCTGCTTTAGCATCACCTCAACGTGGGAGACGTGAAGCTGCTGGAGCCCAGTCTCCTCCATCTTTAGCCCCTGAGGGGCGTTGCTGCTGCACCGCAAGGGGCCCTCGCTCAGCACCACACTTTGCTTTGCTTTCTGTGCCGGCCATTGGGGTG
>VZSC01012639.1:21918-52458 GCA_013398225.1 Steatornis caripensis | reverse complement strand
GGGCTGGGGGATCCCCAGAGGGCCCTGCCAGCCCCCGCCGCGCTGGGGTTCTGTGCGATTCTGTGGCCGAAGGCTGGAGAAAAGGCTGCCTCGCTGCATGTTAATGCCTGGAGGTGTATTAATTTGCTTTATATGTTTTCTACCCTTACGTGTTCATCAGGCTTCCCTGATCTGTATATCAAATGCACATCTTGTATTTATGCCACGCTTCACTTCAGACGTCTTACAGTGCTGGTACATCCTGGCCGACACGAAGCACGCGATGCCTTCTTTCCTAGTGTGTGGTAGGATTAACTGCTCCCTTTTGCCCATGCCTGGGTGTAGCATGGGCAGGAGCCGTTCCTCCTTCACGTTAGGCCTCGAGCTGGCCCGAGCTTTGTCGTCCTAATTCCTTCCTAAACATGTACCGAAGAACTTTCAATCTAAACGGTGGCCAAATCAAAATGGTACCAGATATGGATTAGTGATTACGAACCCACTAGAGCTTCACTTGCTGTCCCCTCTCGAAAGCCCAACCTTTTCTAACATTCGAGGTGGCAGTTCTCTCAAGAGGATAACTCACGCCTGGTCCTTCCCCCTCCATTTTGCAAGCATCGTGCTGCTGTGTGCGGCGGGTGGGTACCTCGTGGCGCTGGCCCTGGTGGGATGGGGCTTCGGGCGGCTGGAGAAACGGCGGCGAGACTTCTCCGTGGCTCAGTTCACCTGTTTTTTCATGTTCCTGGTGAGGGTGAATTACAAAGGCAGAATGGATCTTCGTGCATCAGCTGCCGCCCACTCAGCAGTGGAAAATTGTAGGTGACGATGATAAATCTTAGGAGGAAAAATGTCAAACGCTAGCGAGCTTTCTAGTTAAAACATTGCTACTCATAAGTGTCATATGGAAGGGAATCACTCTTTGCATGTGATACAAAAACTCATCGATATGAGAAAGCTACACAGCCCGGGCAGGAAAATCTATTTTTGCATTCGGCGTGATTAAGCGCAAGTCAGTTCTGCTGATACGAAGTGCCTGCCCAAAAGAGTTATGCAAGCCAGGTGACAATGGCGGTGGGAGATGAATTTGAAAACACCGGCACATCGCGTATGACTAGTGGATGAACTGTTCATTAAGGCGTAGTTTTATTGCAGGGACAGAACTCATCCATGTGTTTGACAGGGGAAGAGAGAACGTGGTGGGATGGATAACAGAGTAATTATCCATACTGTTGCTTACCATTATCACAGCAGGTCACAAGGAGGACATAACAGAGGAGGTACCGTAAAGGTCGTATTTCTACCTCTAGCGGCTTGAATCTGCTCTCTAGCCTGAGGTCAGAGATGGCTGTTAGTTAATCTTTGTGACCAGTTTTGGTCTGTAAACTGGTTTAGTCTTCCTTTTTGTAAGGAAATGTGTACTCTAGATTAGGTATAAAAATGAACAGGTTTTTGTTCTGTGTTGTCACATCTCTGCAGCAGATGCCTAAGTTATGGGTGGCAGTTACAAAAAGCTAGGATTCTTCCTTGACGGAGCTTGTGTAATTTAAAAATATTATATGAACAAAATGTGAAAGTGACTTTCTAAGCCATGAGCTTGGCAGTCTCAGTTGGAGAGAGAGTGAATGGTTTTTACAGATTACGTGCCTGTATAGCGTGACAAAAGATGTAGGGTAGGGTCTGAAGAAGAAATTTTTGTCGTCTCTTTCTGCCCTTGAAAGTTTTGCTGAATCCACCCATGAGTAAGGAGTTGGGTGTGAGAGCAGAGGGGGAACCTGGACGTGTAAAGGAACCCGAACTGGCATTCTCAAAACCCCCTATCCGCCGCCTCGCTGGTCAGGTGGGGCTTTTTTGAGTTTGTGCCGTTGTGCGCAAGTCAGGATCGTTCTCAGCCCTTCTGCTAAAGACAAAAGCCCCATTCATTTTTCACTAAAAGTCTGTCATTCGGCTTGAAAGCTGCCTTCTCCAGACCCCCCTCGAGTGGCCACAGGAAGCCCAGGAAACCCTTTTTGTTCTAGGAACGGTCTTTTAAACGGAAACTGAACCGTATGACCAAAGGCAAATCGTGTCCAGGTGTTTAAAGAGATGTAGGCAGGAAAAGCGTGGTATCCCCTTGAGGAAACAGTGAAAACACATGATGCTTCCCCTCATTTGTATTCCAATACTCTGTCTCTCTCTAATAAATACATCGTCTTTTCCCAGCTACGGTTGCTTTGCTCAGCTTTGCCGCATCTGACCTGGCTGCACGGCCTCTTCCCGTTGCTGTATCTATCTGTGTCCTCTTCCATGCAGCTTTCTCTGCCAGCGTCTCCAGCACTGCCCGCCGTATTTCCGCCCGATTCGCGTTTCCTGAAAGAGCCTGAAACCTCTTAGGGACCGGCCTTCGCACGGAGCTGTGCGATGGAAACTGCTCGTGGTTGGTAGTGTGTTGGCTAACGCGTAGCTCCGGGAGCCCATGGACACGTGCGCTCTGCTTCACTTGACCCAGTATGCGTAGGGGACAGAAAAATTCCTCTGCCGTGGCATCAGGTTTCCCTCTCTGGAAATCAGGAGCATTGATAATTTATCTAGCATTGATATTTTATCTCTAGGAGTACTCCAGGAGAAAATCAATGTTTAACGGCTGAGCCTACAACCTTAAAAGCCCGTGAACCTCTCTGAGCTGGGACTTGGGCATGGAAATGCCACAACACCCAGCACCAGCCGTGCTCTCTAGTCAGTCCAGGGATATTGCAGCGGTGTCTGCTGCGATTTATACACGCCTTCTTGCACACAGAGGGAAGTATGCCGTCAGCGAGTTCCCTCTTAATTTGCATTCTTCCAATCTAATCAAACCTTTGTAAACACCAGCTCTCTGAAAATAATAATCAACAGCAAGAGACACATTGGCAGGCTAAGGGAAGGTGAATTAAGATGCTTTTCTTTCTCCTATGCTAATCTTTTCCTAATTATGTTTTATTAATATTATGATGCAGACGCTCCCGTTCTTGTTTTCACCCGTCTTGTCCGTAGGTAAAATCAAATTGCAAATGAGTGAGCTATATCTTTGCCTTAATCACTTAAGCCTCTGACTTCCATCATTTTCGTGAGCAACCCCTACAGTCATACCAGAATTGGGTACGTTTCGGGTTTTTTCGGTTTTTTCCTGGTTTTGAAGTATTCTTGCAATGATTATTCTACGGGTGACATTGACATTTTGTTACGATAAATTGGCTGAGTCATTATCATCAGGAGACGGTTGGGTTTTCTTATATTTATAATAAGGCGCTTTTCATTCCGGAATGGGGGGGTGGAAAAAAAAGCAACCCCTTTTTGTTTTAAACAGTCTCATATTGCAGCTTTTATGTCAGAATTGCCATAGAATAATGTTATATTCTTCCCTTTTGATTCCTGAGGGATGCTTTGAAAGGCCTAATCAAAAAGAAATTGGAGTCTTGAGCTGGCTTGTTCTCTGTAGATGAGCAAGGCTTTGAAGTTGAACAGTTGGTAATCCAGGCTGTTCCGGATGTGTGGAGTCCGCAGTAGCTGGCGCGTGTGGGCCCTTCTTTTTGTGGGAATGTATGGCAGGACCCCGCGTCTTCAGATACCATGCAGGACGGTATCCCAAACCGGCGTTGTTTAGCGCATCGACTGGGTTTCGGGTGTGCCGAGCGAGGGCTATCCCTTCGCGGGGTACCGCCGTGGCTGTAACAATTTCTTTTGTTTCTGTGTCATTGTTCAGGTGCAGCAAAGGAGCGGAAAAAGTTGTAAAAGAAATGTAAATGTATGTCACGCTGAATTTAGAAGCTTGTGCTCAAGATCTGTTTTGATAGAAGTGCCAAATTCTATCAGCTTCGTTTATTTCAGGTGGCTCTTGCAAATCCTCCTGCTGGCTTGTCCATCTGTTGATGCTGATGTTTTTTGTTTTCTGGGTTATTTTTAATGGCGAAACGAGAATACCCTTTGCGGCTACGGACAATTTTGAAAATACTGCCCGTGTTCTGTAGCTTATCAAAGAAATGTCAGCCCGTGGGTGTGTTTCTTTCCCAGAAGAAACAAAATAATGCCTCGAGAAGAGAAAGTATTTCTTGGTTGACAGAAACTATTTAAATACATGATTATTACTGGGAGGGAGTCATTAAGACGATAGGTTTTTATTTTACTCTGATGAATGTATTGAATTATTAGTTGCATCAGAACCATTTATAGATCTAGCTTAAAGACAGATACGCAAATGGGATGCGGTGGCATACGCTCGAGCTAACGCACCCTCGCTGCACTTGTGTGGTGGTTAAAGGGCTCAGCTCTGAGCCCACAGCTCCTAAACACGGGTGTAAATTCGTAATTGCCTAGACGGGTTGTCCTGGGTTTTTCCCTCTTATTACTGAGAGGCGTCTGCGGACCTCTTGTTATTAGGGGGCGAAATCCGGTTTTGTGTGGAAGATCAGTTCAAGTCGTGTGCCGGCATAAACACTGCTCAGCGTCTGAGAAGAAATGCAAAGTCTTTTGGAAAGCATAGTTTTAAGGGCTTAAGTGGAACTGAAGAGGCATAGAGGCCTTCTGCAAGTGACTCCGTTTTCACCCTGATGGCACGGAGGAGAGTATCTTCACTGCAGAGTGCTGCTCAGTGCTTTTTCGTGCTCGCTCCTCCGCTCCACAAATCTGGCGTTTGCCGGGGAGTCAAGGAGATGAGCAAGCTGCTAAGAATGGAGCCACTCTTAAAGGAAGATTTATTCGTGGCTGAGGAGCAAATATTCGCAGTAACGTAGAAAGAACAAGGACCGATGTTGAGGCAATGCTGCAGCAGTAAAGGCCGTGTTAAAGGGAGGCGTGTGGAACCTGTTTCTCATCGGGCCCTGGCTGGCGTAGTCTTCAGGTTGCGTGAGTTGACCCTGGAGTCTTTTTGTGCAAATAGCTTTATTCATGCTTTTTTGCTGTGCTTTTTGCTTTATCTTATCCAGATTTGTTTTCTTTTCCTTTAGATACGGCTTTTGTCTAATGGCAGAGCTCTCGGTTTTCTATCGGCACTGAACTGGAGTCATAAAAAGATCGAGAATAGTCGGTAACAAAGTTAGAGAAGCAGGGACTCAAAGAGACATTTAATGGAATTGTACTCCAGAAAGCGCCCCGGAGAAGGTGTATGTTGCAATAAATGGTCGACATTCTTGATTAAATTGCCTCTATCGATGGAACGAAGCGTGTGTGTCTTGCCAGAAAACTTGATTTTTCTCCTGCTGTGCACAATATATTTGCTTTCAAAGATGCAAATACTTTCAAGAGGAGCAATTGAATATGCAGCCTGTCACACCGATGTAGGGACATTCTCAGGCTGAACGCTGTGATCTATAGCACAACACGTTGGAGCTGGGAACCTGTTCTGTTACTCATTAATCTTGAAGCACTGAGAAGAGATGCCCTATGTAGTGTGACAAAGTGCATCAGACACGTACAGTTAAAGAGCAGCAATTAGAGTCGCTCCTGGCTTTCCAGCTATTCCCTCCGCGCTTCCCTGCACACACCGGCTCTCCGCGTACATTTTCCCCGTGTTCCTCTAGCGGGTGGACCAAGTGACCCCGTCATTTGGATCAGACGCATCTCAGATAGTTTTTTAAAATAAGCTGCACGTGCAGTTCCAGTAGGTTTCAGTAACAATGAAGTGTGCATAGGGAAAGATTTTCTTTAACAAAAAAATAATCAATGCGTGTTTTTCAGCCAAACTTTAAGGGAGCAGGTTTCAATATTGTCATCGCTCATCTGAATTGCAATTGTTCTTAATTGTAGGGTTCTTCTTTGGTTTATAGATAGTAAGAGCGAGTCACTCCTAGGCCAGGAATGACTACCGGCTGTAAAACAGTTGATGGATGTGCAGGGCCAGCAGAAGATGTTTTGGTCTCAGTCTAGTTCCCAGTAGACACGCATCCACATTACGAAAATAGGGCATTATTAAATGGCTGTTGAATTGACGGAGTCAGAACAAAGACTCAGCAGGCCATTAATACTGAGCCAGGACACCGGACGCTTCAGTGCGCGGGGTACAACCTTCCCGCTCGGAAGGCGCGGTGCTGTGGGCACCCGTTGGTGACGCTGACTGGGTCACTGGCTGCTTTCCCTGTCCGTAAAATGCAGATTGCTGCCCTTCCGGGAGAGCTGCGGAGACGGTCATCCAAAGGTTGTGATGTGTGCTGATCACAGCGGAAGCTGTGAAAACAGTTCGTTCCTTATTTCCCGTTACCGTGGTAGTTCGTGCTTTTGATCGCTAACGGGGCGCGCAGCCGTGTCGCTGGCCGGGTTGTCGTTGTAGTGTACGCTGTCGCATCCTGCTGTAGAAACTTGATGGAACGTCTTCCCTGAGAGATAGCAGGTACTGTCCTCCTTTCTGGCTGTGCTTGACGGTGTTGGAGCTGGGCGGCAAGAGGTGGATGTTGGCATTCTTTTTGCTAAATTCAAAATTCCGTGATTTCTCAGGTAGAGATGAGCGCTAAAAGACGGGGCGGCTCTAGTGGCGGAGAGGAAGCTCTGCTGAGGAGGTTTCACAGCAACCTTAATTGCGTTTGACACGCTGACATTTGGAGATGCTGAGCACCTCCTTTCACAGCGCAGTGAAGCCCTAGCAGTGACAATCAATTACGCCAGCAGTAGTCGTCTTCCGCTATTGTAGCGCGAACATCTACTCTGTAAATTAAAGAAGAGACTCTATTACTGAACAGCCAAAGAGGGCTGGCATCTTCTTCTGAAGACACGCGTTCTTCCCTCTACGCGCATGGCAGAAGCATGGGGCCAATTGCCTTACTTTTGTCCGTGCGGTTCAGGCTGGCGCTGTGCAGTTCAGGGGTTGAGAGCCTGGTTGCTCACTATTACAGCTGAACGAGTTCTCCTTCATCTTTAGCAAAGCCTCGGAGGGGAAGCAGAGATAAAAATAAAAACCTGCTGAGAATAAAGGTCACCGTGAGAGACAGGGATTCAGGATGAAAAAGCCTCGAGAGAAAACAATTGGTAACAGCTCTCCAGGTGTTGTCAGAGAGGAGAGGAGGGAGGTTTGCGCCCACAGCCTCCGCTGATCAGCTGCCCGAAACGACAAGCAGCAGCGCTGCTGGGGAGCGTTTGCTCGTTTGCTTTCGGATCCGAAGACGACCAGCAGCAGCAGAGCGGGCTGCTGGCTCCGCTGCTGCTTAGCGGGCGGTGCGAGAGCAGTGGAGGCAACGTGCCGCAAACACGCGTTGGTGCAGAACCCGACGGAAAAGTAATAAGATGCGGGAAAGGAGTAGAGAAGCGTGTTGTTACTGATTTAATTTGATTACAGTGTTACTGATTTTCCATTGTATTGGGAAGGGCCAGGTGGTTTTGCTTTTCATTTCCTTTTTATCTGATTTAGATAAGAATGAAAAGTCTTTGAAGGATGGGAGGAGTAAGAATTACCGGCCCAGATGGTATCGGGGGTTCTGGCCGCTGCCAGGCGTTGAAGGGGAGGGTGGGGTGGGAGAAGCTCAGCTAGCGCGGGGTAAAGCAACCCCCTCGCGAAAGCTTCATCCGTACTTCTTCACGGCAAGGGAGCGCTTTAGGGCCTAAATCACAAGGGTTTGTATCCCCCCGAGCTGAACTAAGTACCCTTGTGGCACCCTGGGCCGTCGTGTATCCTGTCTGTCCCCACGTATCCAAGAACTGGAAACGTGTTTGGTTTTTGGGATGGCAGTACGGACTTCTGTGGGAAAACGGAGGAGCTTTGCTTTTTTTGGGAGAGCAGGTCTGACGTACCGAACGAAAAACCTGAAATGCTAATGTGTGAATCCCGAGGTGGAAGCCCGAGTCCGAAACCTCGGTACGAGGGTGCGTGGTGGGTGTATTTCTGTGTTCTGCGCCTACGCTGGGCCGAGCCCAAAGCACCCGTAGCTCCTTTGTGCCGCCTCTCACCCCCTCGCCCATGTGAAGCTCGGCCGGGGCTGACAGGAGCCCTCGGTGGCCTCAGACAGGTCCCCGTTGGCACAGGGCACGAGCCTGCCGGGGGGGCACATCCCAGCTCCTGTCCCACATCTCGGTCACCCAGGACCTGGGTCCCGCCCCTGGATCTCCGGGCGGTAGCTGCCAGCGTCTCTTTTGTTGTCTGTTTACTCTTTTCTAATCTCTTACGTTCATGTATATTTATGTGAAGCTCCAAAATAGCCAAGAGCACTTTAATCAGAGGACTGTCTGCAACCTAATCAGGGATAATACTAATCAGGAAGCTCAGAGCATGCTTTCGCACTTACGGCAGGAGGGGAAAGTCGACTCCCAACTCCAGGACAGCGCTTGGCGATGCGTCGTTTGCATTTGCCCCGGTTGCCGGAAGAGAACACCACGACGGACTGTTTGCATCTGGTGGGTTAGAGCTTCGCGGCAGGAGCGCTGAGTGGTGGACGTGTCCCAGGGGCCGGTGTTGTCACGGGGAAGTTACGCGAGCAGCGCGACGCTACTTGAGGTCCGGTGTCTCTTGTGTTTCCGACCACAGGGATCTCTCCCTTTTCAAGCCAATCTCTCGAAACCCCATCTCCTTGTTGCCACGTGGCTTGGGTTGAGTACACGCTGTAGCTTGCAGGAGGATGATTTCAGTGCAGGAAAGCTGGTGTGCTCCTTCTGTGGGAGTTTTTTTCGATCATTGACTTTGCAACCTTGATAACTAGGATTGTCTGACAGAGACTGTATTCCAAAGGGAGGGGGGAAAAAGCCCTGATACAAATAAAGGTAAAACTTTTTAAGGTTTAGCAAACTTAAAATTAGAGCTCACGGGGTTTTTAGACCTGCCAGGCAATATCGTACATCTGTTTAACACGATGCCCTTTCTGGAGCTGAGATTTTTTTATTCTCACTCAGACATAGAGTTTTGCAGAAACTCCTTTCACATGATTCACATGAAAGCCTTTGCTTCCTGAAGTCTTCTCAGATATAAACGACAAAAGCTCACATTATCTGCCCCATTTTTCAATTGCAACTTTATGGGATAAGGAGTCACAATGCTACTGGATTATGTCTTTCATGCAGATTTTCCACTAAGGTTTTACTTTCAAAGCATTCATCTTCAGAAAGATGTGGATTTAAAAATAAATAAATCATCTCTTAGGTCACAATCCGCTTCACCTGAAGCCAAAGGAAGCAGCATTAGGCAATAATTTCTGTCTCGTTAGCGTGCGTCTCTGCTTGCTGGATGTCTTTCTTGCCTTTCCCTTGGGATTAATAAGGAGCCGTGGGCCCGATCCCCTGCGGTGCCAGTCGCGTGGCCGGAGCTCTGAGGCCGTGGGTGCCTTGGGCGCGCAGACTGTGCGCGAGCACGGGAACGGCGGGATGCTGGCCTGCGGCGGGGGGCTGCTTTTCCCTTCTCCGCTCCTGAGAATGACCCTTCTCAAGCTGAAGTAGCAGAAGAGGTACGTGTTTCGCAAGTAGTCAGCCGCGGCTGTTGATGCCGAATGGTGAGCGCCGATGCTCTCAGGTAATCACCCCGTCCTCCCTCTTGCTTTCGTGCTGATGCCGTTGTACGAGCGAATGCAAAGCAGCGGCTGTGGTAGATTTAAGGCCGTTGCAGTGCTGACGAGCTGGTGGTTTATAGCCCTGCCACCAAGGGGTTCTTTTCTGTTGTTTTAATTGCTAGCACGAAATAATTACATTCCTTTTTTCCCTCCTGTGAAGCAACAAAATGACAAAGCAGCAAAATAGAAATTTGTGTGATCGTCTTCACAGAGCAAGCAAAATTGGGTTTGCAAAATAAAATAAAGGAATCAATCACTTTGTGTACACAAGGACTAGTTTTAAGTAATTCTTGGAGCGGACGATGTTTTAGGATCAGAGAAGTGGCTGTAATCAAAATGCTGGAAGAAAATGGGATTCATTTTGAAAACTAAGTACCTCATTAAAAATCAATCCCTTTTCTCCTCATTCAGATGGTGTATTGATTATAATACTTCAGCAGATGTCTTTATACTTAGGTTTGCTCGAGAGCGGGGGCAGAAACCCCATGCTGTGTCGTATTTACTAAAGCATTTAGCCGTCTAATAGTCAGAAGATTCATGACGGAGGTTAGGTACCTGCCGCGGAAGTCGCGTGGGGAAGGGTGGGTGTGCGAGGAGTTTCTCTCCGTTGCTCGGCTCCTCGTTGCCACCCTGCCGCTCTGTGACGAGCTCAGGGCTCCCCGGCGCTGCGTTGGTCGCTGTCTTCAGCGTCGGGGCTGTTCTCCCAGGAGAACGCGAGATCCTTCTGTCCTTGCGGAGCACGTTGCGAGCCATTGGCAAGTGAAAACAGGAGAAACCGAGCCGTTGAGGGAGAAAAGGTTTATTATTCAAACTGCGGTTCCGGATTACCAGCGTGCGAGCTCTCTTGGTTCACAAGCAGGCAGCTCCCTTGAGTCCCGGTGCTCGTCGATGGTTTTTTCTTCTTTCGCCTAGCAAAGCTAACCCAGCAGGTGCGAGCAGAGGCTTCAGCGTTTGTGAACACCGCTGCGGTCCTGCTTGCTTACTGAAAAAGCCTCTGCGTGTAACCTTAGTGCGGTTTGAGATTACGGTACCCGTCTGCACCTGAGTTAGACTTCGCATTGCGCTTCTGAGTATACATAGGGGTGAGCCTAACCGTGAAGCTCCTCCAACCATCCAAGCGGCCGTCTCGCCTCCTGTATTGGCTCCGGGCACGCCGGTATCTGCGGTGCCAGTGATTGCTCTGCTCTTCTGCAGAGCAGGCGCGTTCTTTGCTTGCCTTTACCTCTTCCGTCATCGATAACTACAGCCGATGGTACCTCCCAGTAACACTCGATTCTGTTGAGAGCTCCCTTCTTATTTCCCTACCGCTGCCAACTGCTGGAGACTGGAAGACCCGACGGAGCTGACAGCGTCGTCTGCTGTTGATCTGCATTCACAGATCTAATTTAGAATAATCTCAAGCTTCCTTTAAGGGCCCCTAAGCACGCTGTTTGGTTGCGGTTGCCTCACTGACAGCCGCGCTGACGTAGCTTGGGCCGGGCAGCGGGGCTGAGCCCCGGGCTGCTGCCGCACGCCCGGCCGGGAAGCTTCAGCCGACTGCGCGATCACAAGCACATTTCTGATACCAAGAAAAATGCAAATGCGGCAGAGCTTCCCACTGCCCTGCTTGAGAAGCCATGGCAGGCTCTGATTTTTGTAAGACTCAGGTGCTAATTACTGGGAAACCGTTTCCTGAGAGATACCGGTCCCCTAAGGGGAAGTGTCGGGGGAGGCATTATTTTCCATCTAATCTAGTAAATTTAGAAGCTGGGATGGCTGCCGCCTGGGAGACCCCTACGATTATTGGCCTATGCAAGCACACTAATTTCCACGGCTACCTTGTCTCCGCTCTCCTCCCACTGCATTTTCTCCGTTTATATAATGGTAGTCAGATGCACGTTACCAAAATCGTCGACTTTTTTTTTTCTTTTTTGTTTTTAGTACTCCGTGAGCACCCAGCAGCCCTGGCCAAGATCACATTTTTGCTGTGACGAACTGCACTGAGAAGGACAGAGTCTGTAGCTACCCAGGATATACAAATAGCCAGCCAGGTGGGAAAGAGCAACGCCGAAGACAAGCCTAGTGCCCCGGTCTCGGAGCTCTGAAGGTAATGCCCGGTGCGCCCAGGTGTACGCAGCGTAAGGTTGTGAGCTGCCTGGCGCGGGGACTGCTCCGTGGGTGGTGTGTACTCAGCGCGTACCAGAAAAGCTCGGCTTCTGTGGAATTTCAGTCGCAGACCTGAAGCTTCTCCGTCTCACCAGAGCCAGGGGGTAAAAAAATCAAACCAAAAAAACCCCAAAAAACCAACCCCGGGGACTTCCTAGTTCTTCTTTCCAAACGTAGCTCCCCACAAGATACAGAAGTCTTGTAAGGTTCTTGATTGTACTGGACCGAAAGAAACGATGGTGGATAAAACATGCTATGAAGAAGCAAATTGATGTGAAGAACCTCATTTTAATCAGAGGTCCCGGCGGGGCCGTGCTCGGCGATGATGCAGGCTGTGTACGTCTGCCGCCCCAGTGCAGCTCCCTTGAGACGGGACGCAGCCGCTGCGGAGGAGCCGGACCCCGGAGCTGCCACTGAAAGCACAGTACCCTTTTCCGTCACCCCGTGCTTCAGACGTGGCTCAGGGGACATTCACCGTCGCCGAGACAATTCACCGAGGTGTAGAGCTTGCTCCGGGGACGCCATGTCCGTGGGGAGCCCTCCAAACCGCCGTGACGTTCATCACCCGCCGTCGTCTTTCTGTTGTGGCGTACACCTGCCCGTACGTTTACCCGGCCCGAGGCGTTTCTGCCGAGGGTGGCCCTGCTCTGTAGCAGTACGTACGCGTGCTCCGCCGCACCGTAGAGCCCGGACAGACCTCCAACGACCGAGCAATGGGCTTCAGCTCAGTGTGTCGCTGTGCCCTTGATTCCAGTGGGCTTTGGATCGGACAGCGCGTCTTTACAGTGTGTTTCACCTCTCACTTCCTAGCTCCTTGCTTTTCTGGGGGTTAACGCGGGCCTTTCCACGTTGCTTTAACAAAGTTTTATGTGTTTTAATTTTCTTTTATTACTTTGTAGCTGATTTCCAACTGCTTCGCAAGACAAGTCGATGAGGCAGAGCTCCTAATAAACCTGCATTCATCAGTGCCTTGTTTTACTCTCTTTCATCTCTAACTACGATCCAATCACTTGGACAACTGATGCTTCTGAGCTTGCAATTCAGACCCGTGCTCGCTGCTTCTGACGAAGGAAGATTAATTAAATCAGTGCTTTTCAAGACTAGAAGAAATGCAGGAGCGTTTTTGGCAATTTTCTCCTCCCTTTAAACCTGTGGCCTATTAATTTAAGACACCTGGCACAGAACGAACTGTTTCGCCCTGACAGAAAACAATAAACTGAGATTTATACACTGGAGCCTTGTGGAAAGGCTGCTTTTTTCCTTCCCAAAATGCAAATTGCAAAATAAAACTACATGAGATGAGGGAAGAAGTTTCTAACCTTCCATCCAAAGATTAAGACAGGCTTCTGCAATGAACCTTTCACTCTTTTACCACACCCAAGAGAGAGAAAGGCTAAAACGGTGATGTACCGACACCAGTATTTATCTCGTGGAGCATTCGCGCTGCTCTATCATCCGATACTCCCCATTATGCCGGTACTGTATGTGTCCACGTGCACGTTTAAAAGCGTATCTCGGAGAGGCTACAGCCTAAATAAATGAGACAAAACGGACACGAGAGAGAAACCGGTGTGATTCCTATTGTGTAGAAAAAGAACTGAGCTGCAGCAAGATTTTAGGTGCAGAGAACGGGGAACCTGGCTAAGAGGCGAAAAGTCAGACGGGAACGAGTGCTGGTGTGCTGCGCAGCAGGGTCCCGGGGCTCTCTGTGCGTTTAATTTCCCTTCATGAGGGCGATCGGCAGCTTGGCACTGAACCGCAAGAGCTGCGTGCGTCTCTGGAGGCAGTGGTGCGCTGGGTCTTCTCGCGGCGGCGTAGCGAGAGCCTGTGTCACTGGTCCTCCCCTGCGATTGGTGCAGATAAATGAGTTGGAGCGCAGTTCTGCCCAGGGTGACCGCCCCGCCGCGGGCTCCGTTGCGGTCGCTGCAGGTGATGCCAAACTCTAGCTCCTGGAGAAGCCTTTTCCGGTTTGTTCGTGCTCCGGTGACGGTGGGTTTTAAGTGACTTCTGGGGCATTTGCAAGAAGGCAGGTGCCCTTCGCTGAGGCTGAGAACAGCTCATGCCTTTTCATACATCACGCTTCTCTGCTTCTCTGAAACAGGGTTTCCCGGCGAGAAAAAGATCAACTGACCTTTTTTACAGTCTCTTTGTGTGAGGAAACATCAGAGATAACAAAAGACTAATTATTTTCCTACATTGGCAGTTGCTACAAGGAAAGTTCCAGGCAGCGCAATTAGCTCGTGACACTATTCTCCATTTATTAATTACTTTATATTTAAGACCTTCGTTCAGGGTTGGTTGTCCATGTCCCAGCTGCTGGTATCACGTAGACGTCTTCGTCTCCTGTGGTCACTGTTAGGGGTTCGGTCGGTGTCTCCTGAAGCCAAAAAGAAAAGCGTGACTTAAAAAATGCGGATGGGAGTCACTGCGTTGGGTGGAATTCACCCAAGCGGGGTTCAGTAGATTTCCCTGTGCGTTGTTAAGTCACCTAGATGTCAAAGGCCTAAATCCTGTGCTTCTTGCGTTTTTGGCTAACTGGTGCTTATGAGCTGTCCAGAGCTGGGTACGCGATAAGCCAGTTTCAGCTGTTGGTTTGGGTGGCAGATGGGAGCAGTGCCTTCAGAAGGTACGAGTGCCTGCGCGCCTCGGTGTAGATCTGATAACCGTGGCCGAGTGGTTGCTCGGTAGGTGTCATTGTATTTTTAATGACCGTACATGAAAAAATGTATTCCTAGCATCTTCTCTTTAAGTACCAGTGACTGGGCACCTGTACTAAAGTATAGGTAAGGGACTGCAGGTGGCTTTCATCGTTTCAGGTATCTTGTAAACAACACAATAAGCTACATAGACTGCACGAACCCTTGTGAGATACTCCCTCTCTATTTCCCAAGAGCTGATATTCGTTACCATGCCCTTTCAGCACTGGCCACCTCGTCGTCATCGATCTCTTGGTTGGTGTGGGTGCAGTTGGCACAGTTCTGTGGGCTTATGCCCGTTGCCACCGCCTGTCCGCTCACTGCTTTGTCGGTGTCGGTATCGGCCACGGTTGTGTTTCGGGAGCTCGGGAACAGCTTTGGGCGCCGGTTAGCCAGTCTTAAAACGTGCGGAGTCTCTGTTGGCATCTGTTGTCCACCCATAACCTGCCCGTTGCAGGGGTTGGCTCCAAACGCCGCTCGACGGTGGCCTGCGTGCCGTGTCTGCTGGACGAGGCAGAGGCGTTAATGTCCTCTCCTTTTGGAGCGGGCGAGATGGTAAGCATATTTGTCGACGTCAGTGGTTGCATTTTCAGAGACGCAGATGGCATGTGAATCCCTGCAATTTCAGAAGGTTTGTTGAAGCCTTCCCTACTTGTCCACACTGCAGGAAGAGTGTGCATAAGATTTAGGGCTCTTTTCTTCACAGAGAAAGCTATGGCAAGAAAAAAAAAAACCACAAGCCAAGCGGCGCGCTGCGTGTGTCGGTTCCAAGGCAACGTGCTGTTTCATTACCGTCAGCAAATTTTCCCTGGGCCAGCGTTCCAGCTCCCTGCTACAGGCGGTGAGACCTGACAGTGCTGAACCTGAGGCAGAGCACAAAGATACCTGTGTTTTAAGCTGTGATTTATTTTTTTTAATTTATTTATTTGTAACTGTGTTTTAAGGCACGGGGAGTGCTGGTAAAATACAACGTGCGTCTATGTCCTTTATCTGGGATGCTTTGAGATGCCCGGGTTCCTCACAGCGATCTTTGAAGAGCTTGAAGCAGCAGAGTTCCCCATATCTTTGTTAATTGAAACACACGTCAAGTAACTGCGTTCATAAGCGAGTCATTTATAAATAAGACGGCAAGGAAAGGAGCTTGGCAGGAGTAACGGCGATAATTGCTAATGCGTACCCGGGCTCCTCCAAGTGTGCAACATGCATGGACACGCATCAAAAATTCTCTGGCGCCACAAAAATAAGAGCAGTGTTAGCAGATGGATAAACACAACTAATGCGCTGTAATCCAGTTTTCAGTTTGGTGACAATCTTGGAAAATTTAGTAGCGTATCAAAAGTCTCTGCTAATTGATAGCAGCCTGTTTGGCCCAGGCGTTGCTGCTGGGAGGCGTCTGGCTCACGGGCTGTAAGCAGGAAGAGCCGGCAGAGAGGAAGGTCGGGGTGGGATGCTGCCTGGTGTTGGTGGTTTACGTCTGTAAGCATTAGAACATTAATTTCGGTCTCTGATTCTATGCCCTGTCTGTATCATTTATAATCTCTCCGGGGCCAGAAAGTGCCTCTCACTCTGTGTACACGCAGCGGTTATCGTCAGGAGACCCGCACCTTGAAGTCTGCCTTAGCATTGCTGCAGTCTAAATATAGACGTAAGAAAGTGTGTCAGTGTTGTAAACCATCATTATCTGTAAGTAAAATGTTTTCCAATCCACAGATGAAAGAGCTTTCCAGTGCAAAGCATTGCTATTACTGGAAGTTACATCTTGTTGGGTTTTATTGGGTTTTTAAAAAATAATTTTGAGTATCTTGTCGGCTTTTCTGGCTAATGTTTCACATGGTATAGCTACGTACACAGATAACACGCACGCTAACTCTTGCCACAGTTCGTGATTTATGAAAGAGTGTAATACTATTCAATATTTTCCTTAAAAAAACCTCTCTGGAGCCTTGCACTACTCGTGCGAAATACTGAGTTTTCTTTTCAGACTACTCCAATGTTGCCACTGGAAAAAATAACGTGCTAATCAAAGAGAAGTGCCAGTTTATATCTCTGGTTCCCAAGGGCTTTCGGGAAGACTTCTCTTGTGGAGAGGCTGAGGCGCGGATGGGCAAAATGATTCGCTTATGAATGCTGCTAATAGTGTACGCGACTAAATACCTTGGGTTTTCCCTTCTTGGGACCAGAAGCGTTGGCCCTGTTGGTTACACCCTTGGTGTCCCCTCTTTTGCTTTCCTGTCGAAGGAGCCTTGAGCATCCCTGAGCTGTTACGGGGGAGCGGACCTCGACCACGTTATCTTTTCTCAGCTGGCCCAAGAACAGGACTCTTCCCGCTTCGGCATCGTGTTGCCACCAGCAGCAGGGAACCCTCTGCGTGCACCGTTCAGGGGTGCGAGCGAGCGTACAGACACCGTAATGGAAGCATGCTCGGTCTGTGTCTGTCAAAGTTAAGTCATGTTTGCATGTTGAGTAGAAAAGCAGGCTTCGTAATTGTGATAGGAACTGACAAGCGAGATTGTCCGTCTTCAGCAAAATTGCCAAAGGAGTTGCTTTGATTTAAACCCAGTGTTTACTCGATATGGGGGGAATGGGAACCAAGGGGTGTGTTGTTTCGCAGCGTCCGACCCTGCTTGCGTTCGTTCACTCCATTGAGATGAAGCCACCCTATGTGAAGTGAGCCCTTTGCAGCTGCTCTTGCTCACCCACGTGGAGTTTATGATAACAAATAAAACGGATTTGCATTGGAATCAATCAAAGTTGGAAGTGATGAAGCCAGTCGGGCACCTGTGAGCGTTGCGACTTTGGGGAGCAAGGTCTCCCGGTGCCATGAACGGGGGGTCTGCGCCCCAGTGAAGGACCGTGCTGCTCTGGTGTGTATAATCGCAGGTTATCCGTACTGGGATCGCTGGTAATCCATAAACATACCAACGTGAGAAAGGCTTTGACTCTGGCTGCCCTCGTTACGTCTCCTCCGTGGTCCGTAGGGAAGTTCAGGCTCCGGAACTGCCAGTCCAGCGTGAAATTCCCATTAAAACACGTACAGTTCACAGCCCAGAGAGCCGGGGGGTATTAGCCCTATAATTTGGCAGGTTAGACTCACGGTAGAGTTTAACGGCAATTTAAATCTCTCTCTCTCTTTCTGGTACAGAAATATTAACGCTTTGATCGAGGCCTTTCAGTCTTTCAGCTCTTTATCTAGCGCGGCGCGGAGCCGATTCCCTCGTAATGAACCGGGGGACCCAAGTGTTTAAGACATCAAAACTAGGCAAATTTCCTTTTCCTTGTATTTTAAACCCGCCGCTCTGCTGCTCAAACCTGCCCTTTTCACACTTCTTCACAGTGCTCGTTATGAATGAATAAAGCAATTAGGGATATTGTGTTTGGGAAGGCTAATAATAATTAATGCATTGATTAAAAGTAAGAAATTATGCAATTGGAGCAGAGAAGAAAGCCTAACCCTTTTCTACTGGAGACTGTTTCCTAGGAGGTTTCCTTCTCTTACAGAAATATTTACTTGCAATCAGAAAAACATTTCTTTCTAGCAGAAGCGCAAAAAAATCATTTTCTCCATGGCCTGATGGGCAGAGGCATGTGTTTTTAATAAACATATGGGAGGTTATCTTTTTCTGCAGTCAGGAATTAGTATTCAGGAGCTTTACAATGCTTATAAATCTCCGTGCCTTTTCTTTTTTTTTGTTTAATTAAGGCAATTTTCAGTCTGTGTCCTCTGAAGTCCTGGTAGTTTCACTGAGTCTTTCCATGATCGTTTCGGCTGCGAGAGCATTTTCAGCGCCTCAGCTTTAATTACGACGGAGTTCCCCTGCTCTGTCGAATGCCCGTCTCCCCCTGTTGTGGCAGGTTTTTCATTTGCAATTTTTTGGCCGTCATCTTTCATGGAGGGAATGTGCTGAGATCTTTCAAACTCAGTTGTCTTCACGTGACGTCTTTGCCTCTGCGGTAGAGCCCCATCGTGAAAAGACACGCACCGCCTCCCGGTTACATCCTTGGGATCCAGTTCTCTTCCGTGTTGTGGGTGGTTTTTCCACCGGCTTTGGGGGTATTTTTAAAGGGTCTGGATCCTAGGTCGATGGCTTTGTAAAGAGCTTTGCACCCGTTTGAAAGTTGGATCGCGCCGTAAGGCACTAGGATAATATTTGCTTTACAAATGTGGAACGAAATGGTGGCTCTTGCCGTAAAGACTGAGCAGCCCGCCCTTCTCCTGGCGCCCTTTGGCCTCCGATGGACTGAGGTGCCTGTAAGCAACCTCTGACCAGGCGATGCCCAGCTTGAGAAGATGCCGGGATGGGTGGATGGGAGCCTGCCGTACCTTTCCCTCCTCGTTCCTTTTCATTCAGAGCACAGCATCGTTATTAGCGGTGAAGTTTTTATACTTTACAGTTACCCAGCCAGGTCACGATGTGTTATAAATCTCTGACAAGTCAAGCACTACTTCGTGCTGGGTAGAGTATATGCTTGGCCCCATTAAGAATAATAGCATGAATAACCATAAGCCATTAATTTTGACGAGATCAGGCCCGTATCACCTTAAAAAGAGCGCACTGATACACCATGGGAGACGTTTGGCTATTTCCGCTGTTCACTCCCTTAATGAACAGAAACACGAAAGCAGCCGCAGTTTGCCTGACGGACAAGCGCCCGGAGCCCACGAGAAAGTTCATCCTGTCAGCATGTGCCGGGGGAAAGCGTCGAGCAATTACTGCCGGTGCTCGGAGGAGTTGCAGCCGTGGAAAGAGGCACCAACTGCGTCCCGCACGGAGAGCCCTGGCCTCAGGGAAAGGCCGTTTGCGGGACGGGCAGATTACTCTCCTGCAATAAGAAGGAATAAAAAGCTTCGCTTTCTCCTTGGAGATTGGCCAGCGGTAAATCCATCGAGATTCCTGGGGTTTGGGGATCTTACTTTATGGAGAGCCAGCCGGAACGCACTGTCCAGCCCCGAGATGTTCGTTAGCACCCGCTCGTACCGCGTTCTCTTTAGCTCGGTGTGCGTTCCCTAGCACCTTGCTTTTACCTGCGTGCGGGTTTGGGTGCTTGTAGCTATTTTCGGGCTTTCCTTAGAGGAAAGGTCCCTTTTCGTGTTTTTTTCTCTGGGAAAAACAAACAAACAAACAAACGGGCTGGGTCGGTTTGGTCCCTTGACTTTCAAATGCTCAGAGTGAGGGAAAAAAAAAAGGGGAAAACAAAAAGCAGAAGAGAATTGCTGTCAGAGTCCCACATGCAGACAGCGTTCTTTGTAAGGCTGCGGGTATCGTAACTGCTGCTGTCGTTGAAAGCAAGGCACTGTTTTGTTTAAAAGCAGCATCTTTCCTCGTTATTTCAAGTCACTCTGCGCAAGGGTGCTGCGCGTTCGCTGGGTAGGCCGAGTTCCTCATCAAAGTAAACACCGTTGCGCCGGCGCTGAGGGAAACGATGTGCAATTACGAGCTTTCCTCATCGCGTCTCTTCTTGTTTCCAGTGCTCCTCTGGGATCCGCAGTGGAAACGAGGAGGGCCAGAATGGCAAAAATGTATGTGCTGTGTGATGGTAATGGAGCCTTTATGCTCGGTTTAGAGGTTGACGGATGCCGTTGTAGCGCGCATCTGGACGTCTGAACGCTTTCTGTTACGTGGGTAAAGTCGGTGGGCTGAGGACACACGACCTCATTCCACCGGGTCCGGGGCTTTTTGGAGGGGTCTTGCCCCGCTTCTGCACAGCAGAAGCCCTCAGTACCTCGGTACCTTGTTTTAGAGAGGGCCATGCCCACGTGAAGCTTTCCAGCCAGCCGGTCCCATGGTTCTCACTAAAGGACTCACGAGTGCATCAGCCGTTGGTGTAAAAGCAAGCAGGAGGCGTGCTAACCGGGCCTCTCTTTTTTCTCTTCTTATTTTTTTTTCTGCACAAGATAAAGGCATAAGTGTCTAAATACATGGGGTTTGACTCGCTCCTTTTATGTTTTCCCATGAACGGGGTTTCCCGTGATCAAGGAGCCAGGCTTAAGGCGAAGGGGAAATGATAGAAAGGTTTTAACCTATATAATCATGTCATAACGAGCCTCTGGTTTCTGGGCTTTGGTATTCATTTATTCCTGTCACGCATGGATTCGGCGGTGACGATGGTCTCGGGTGGGCTCCTTCCCCTGATTTTGTCGCGGTGGCCAACTGCTCACCTCTCAGCTTGTGCCAGAAATGCGTTGGGTTTCCAGGTAGGTTTTTCATTCGAGTATTTGTCAGGCCACGAGCAGCCGATCTCAGATCAGAGGAAAGTCAATGCTTTCCCTCCAGCGTGGCTGTCGTCCAAGCATTTCCATATGTAATTTCCACTAATTTGCAGAACCGTAGTGTTAATTACATGAAAGATTTACTTAGAGCTACCCCTTCCGTAATGCTCTTAATGCCTGCGCTAACTACATTGCTTCTCGTTTGTAATTCTCAGTCACTCGGTGAGGCTCAGGTGATGCCGTCCATGTTCTCTGCTTGCTCAACACACGCAGAGCGCGGTGTCTCCCAGCTGCGCTCAGGAACCAGGCACCGGTTAAACATGGGCAGGTGGGCTGAGGCCATCACGTCCCTGTGAGTCGAGGTGAGATGATCCGACAGCAAATCTGGCTTTCGTGGGAGGCGAGGACTCTGCAAACCGCCACTGAACGCCTCCCGCGTGTGTCCGAGCTCGGTAGCCTCCATCTTCCTAGCATCAGCCTGCCTTTTTTTTGGTCTCCTCTTCGTTTACAGGAGGGTGAGGACTATGATAAGCGACTGCCCTTTATGCCCTCTTTTGGGGAACTCTTGCTCCCATTCTTCATTATTCCGTTTAACTAACAACTCGGCTGTGATCAGAGCGCCCTTATATGAATTATGACATGAATTACCGCGTTCCACCTCGTGTGTGTCCCTACAGCCCTGCGCTGGCACGCACAGAGGAGCTGGGGCAGCCTCAAGCGCAGCATGGGTGCTCTCCGCCAGCCAGGCTCTCTGGTGCCTGGGGAATTGCGATTGACAGCTCAGTGAAAGGATAAATCTTCCTTCTGTGTCTTAGCCACGAAGACCTGCAGACCGTTTCCTCACCAGCGCTTGGAAATGATCGACAACTCACTGTTCAGAGGGAAGAAGCCCTGGGAGGAGAGGGCAGGGGCAGCGGCACCGATCTGGCTCATCTCTTGGGTGCCCGCCTCAGCGGCCTGTCGCCGGCACGATTTCATCGTTCAATTTCAGTAATCGCTCGGCGTAGTTTCTGTCAGGTGAAAAGTAGGAAGATGGTTGTGTTTCATCAGAAGACCGGCTGTTCATCACAAGAGCTATCCGACAGCGGGACGCAGACCGATTTGTTCCCGTCTCCCGCAGGGCACCGGCCAACACGCTCCTCTCTAGGCAGCACAAGGGGGACAGCAGCAAAAAGAAACAAAATTCAATTAGTGTCCCATCTGCACGCTCCTTTTTAAAATTATTTATGTAAGGTTGTGTCCACCATGGGCGAGGTGCTGGGCCAGGACGCAAGAACTGCTCCAGGGAGCTCGTGGTCTGTGACGGGGCGAGAAGTGGGATGACAGCACCCCGGGGGCTTTGTCCCGCTCAGATGAGCGGTACCCAGCGTACAGACCCGCTCCCGCTCTCTGCCTTATTGCGCCCAGTCAAAGCTGCTAACTAATCACGGCAAACGCGCCCGGCCGGCCTGGTTTATCTCTGCGGAAAAACAGCAGGCAGATTGACCTAGACCCGGTTGTTTAGATGCAAATGCCTCGTCGTCAGGTTGTGTTCCCGAAAGGCACAACAGGACCAAAGCCAGGCATATGCAGGTGCCAAAAAAAGAAGAAAGAAAAAAAAAGAAAAGGTGAAAGCTGATCTGGACTTCTCAATAATGTGACGCACATCCTCGCCCGTGCTCTGAGTTGAGAAGACACGGCAGTGATCAGCACACGGGTCAGGATTTCACCGAGCTGCCCAAGGAGAATTTACTCTAGCTTCTTCCTGGCAGGAGACGGAGGTATAAAAAACAATACAGAGACTTCTGTTCAAGCAACAGCTGCGTAAAATACTGGTCATCAGAGCTATAAAGGTTGCCTCGGCAGAGAAAGAACGTCTGCGGCTTTTGGCTTGAGCCTCCTTTGGGCAATGCGTTTGTGAGTTCAGCAAGGAGAAAGAGCGAGCGATGGGCAAGGGGCGACGCAGCGCCCTGGGTCGTGAATGGAGCATCGTCGTTTTCCATCGGCTTTGAGTTGCATCTGGTTGGGAAAACAGCTGGGAGCCACCCAGCGTCGTGTCGTGACACTAAACACCTTTGTGGGACCGTGGCGCGCTGGCAGCGCTTTCCCCTTCTGTCGGCGCGCTGCACAGAAAAGCCGCGCGCCAGCCTGGGGACGCGGAGAGCCTCGATGCTTTGCGCGAGGCGAGCGAGCTGGAGGATGGATGGGGGTTGAGCAACTGTCACGAGACCTGACGGCCCTGCAGCTCACTTCTGGCTGTCGCCAGATGGTTAGGAGAAGGTCAAGCCTGAAATAGTTTGCTCTAGAATAACCTGATGACAGGGAAATTGCCTAGTGCTGATTATTTCTTGGTCGTTCCTATAGAAGGCCAGGAAATCTTGTCTAGGACCAGATCCCTGTGTGCATTCAACTCGTGACTCCTGCCTCGTGTTTATAGGCTGCACAAAGCTCCGGCGTTCATAAGGGCGCCCGATATTCTCTGCTGATCGCCCGCTTGCACTTCTTCAAATAAATCAGTTCCGTCCCGAAAATCCAAGCGAGCGCTGGGGAAGGAGACCGGTGAATAATTGACGTAACAAACAAGACTCCTATTTAGTTTGGAGCTTGTTAGGTTGCATTTGCATAGTTACAATGTCAGACTCATTATTCATGAGCATAAACTGCGGTGACCCCCGCCTCCCCCACTCGCACAGGCGTTCGCAAACACCGGCTCCCAAAGTCCCAGGATTAGACATCTATCTTGCTGCTTTAAGCAATTTCTCTTTAAAAGGAGCACGGCAAAGTGACAGCCTGATTTTTTATTCATGTGTGGGTCTTTTCAAGGCATAACATTTACCACAGTACATAAAAATTAGTCTTGCAGGTCGGGATAGTGGGGAGGAATGACTTACGAACTGGTGTTCTAAGAGGAGTTTTGGGCGGCGGGGGGTGGCAGGGGACAGGCACGTCCGTGCTCCCGTCCTTTCTCATCCAACCTGGGGCAGGTCAAGGCAGGGCATCCCATCACGCAGCGTCTCCCGTCACGCCGCATCATCTCCCATCGCACGGNCAGGCACGTCCGTGCTCCCGTCCTTTCTCATCCAACCTGGGGCAGGTCAAGGCAGGGCATCCCATCACGCAGCGTCTCCCGTCACGCGGCATCATCTCCCATCGCACGGCAGCTCCTCTCCCACCGGGTGACACAGGTTGCGCCCCACGTGACGTGGAAAAAGGCCCAGGGTCCCCAGGAGGGGCTGGGAGCCCCAAGCAACCAGACTGGTTTGTGTTTGTGTTTGTGTCTCCTAAGCAAGGGGGTGGAGAGGCCATCCCGCGGCAGATGCTGCCGCTGGCAGAAGGGGAAGCGTGCGGCCCTTTGGAGGACAGATTGGCGGTTCCGAAATGATCCCGTGCACTGGAAAAATGGGGCTGGAGGAGGATGAAGCCAGGCGGATGCAGAAATGCTAAATGGGGGAGATGTCTGGTTATGCAGTGGTAGCGCAGAAAGGCACTAGGGGGTAAGGGCACAGCCCACAGAACAAGGCAACACCGTGATGCTCGCACACCGCCGGGAAAAAGGGCCAGAAAAGCAAATGCAGAAGGGAATTGAGCAGCACATTGCGTGTAAGGCATGGGGGGTTGCTGTCCTGCTCAGCGCTGGTGAGGACTCAAGGTCGCCACGTGCTTGGAAAGACGTCAGCAGGCTGGGGAGCACGCGGGAGCGAACGGGCAGAGCTGTGCCGGGAGGAGAAGGCAGCGAGACCGCAGCAGAAGGACAGGCCGCGGCTTGAAAGGCCTCGGTGCGTGGCAAAGCCGACGGTCGGATGTGCTCCGTGGCCTCTGAGGCAGGGATGGTCTTGGCTTAATTGGCAATGAGGGGAGTTGCCTTGCTGCTTTAGGAACATCCTCCCGGGAAAAGATGCCGAAGCCCTTTCGTGGGGCTCTTCGACAAATACGGCTCCAGGATGGCCGGGGCTGAGTCTGCCTGGGCACAGGAGGAGCAGCAAAACGACCTTGGGGTCCGGCCGTAAAGACCAGGAGGGATGAGCGTCAGACGAGCTCCCTCTATCAGTACGCGGCCTGCAGTAGAGAAATAAAAAAGATATTTTTTTTGAAGGCGCCTCGCATTGTTCCGGGGCACCATTAGCATTTTTAGCACTGGGCGGTGGAGGGGGGGGGATCAGAAGCCGTTCTGGGAAGCGCTGCCAATCAAACGGTGATTTGCTCTCAGTGTGAGGCACTCCGCTGCTCTCTTACCGAAAGAAAAAAAACGTAATCAACACAAATAAGATGAAGAAAAGTAATTAGACATCTCAAAAATGCTAGAGATTGCATTTAGCGCATGACAGGCACAAAAGAAAGACGCTGAAAGGGAGCGTTTCCAGTAGGCAAAAGCGAGACCGTGGCAGGATGCTAATTGTCGGTTATCTTGACCTTTTCTTGCTGTTCGGCGGCGAATAGAGACGGGGACGCGCCAGCCCCGCTTCTCCCTGCGCCGTCACCTCTCCGTGTCCCTTCGCAACCCGCAGAGCAGGGAGCGGGGCGGCGAAAGGCGGCGGCAGAGCCTTCACGCTGTCCTCGCCCCCTTCCCGTGCCCAGGTCTCGTTCACGGCGACTTCCCTCCCGGAAAAACTCCGCGCGGCATCGGGCGAAAGCAAATTTAAACTTGAATTTTAAACTAGGGATTGAACTCGAAAGCACAGGCTTAAGGCCGAGTTATTTCTCGCAGGTCCGGCTCAGATGTGCTCGGAGTTCTGGCCGGTCGCAGCCTCTCCGAGCTCCGCCGTCTCCGCAGCGGGCAGTAACGCTGTCGCACAGCGGTAGGGGGAAGACACGGCGTCTTTGGTGCCCGGTGGCCAAATGGAATGAAAACCTCTCTTCTATTGTCTTTTTAATCAAAGGGAATATATTCTGGAGAGGCGGGCGGTCACTTGTCGTGAACGGAAACTTACCTTAAAGCCTCTTCGTGCTCCAGCAGCAGAAATTTAATCCCAGCATCGGCCTCTCCCCTGGGCCAGGGTGCTGCCGGGGGGTCTCCCCCCATCTAGGGCCCGGCTGCCCTCCGCTGACCCACCGCTTTCCGTCCCCGCTCGCCTGGTGCGTACGTGCCATCTGGTGGCAAACGGGAGGGAAGGAAAATAAATCTGTTTAAAACGACTTTTGCCGAGAGANCCTGGGCCAGGGTGCTGCCGGGGGGTCTCCCCCCATCTAGGGCCCGGCTGCCCTCCGCTGACCCACCGCTTTCCGTCCCCGCTCGCCTGGTGCGTACGTGCCATCTGGTGGCAAACGGGAGGGAAGGAAAATAAATCTGTTTAAAACGACTTTTGCGGAGAGAGAAACTCTATTAAAGGGAAGGGGCTGGAGGGGCGGCCATCTGAAATCGGGCCGCTTTGAGGAGAACGCGCGGCCGGCCGCACGACCGGTGCCTCCGCGCGCAACCCGCGCGGCCTTCGTTCCCTCCTCCGTCGCGGGCGTCGCGTCGTCACGGGTCTGGTGATTGCTGGTAAATATTTTGCCAGGAGGTTGTTTTCTGGTGGAGGTAGCAATTTGTCTCCGCAGAGGTGTTCTGATTTCTCATTGTACGAGTTGAAAGCTAAAAACAACCCGCAAAGCCCGGCTTTTGAAACTGCCCTTTATTTCTTTGCTTTCAGTTGCGATTTTTCCCCCGTTCCCCGGGCTTTTTCCCCTTTTCATGCTTTTTCCCTTTGCCATCCCCTCGGTGGGTAAATGAACTCAAGGGAAAGAGGTGAACGCAGTCACAACTGGAAATCAAGGTCAGCAGCCGGACAATCTCCTTATATTTTCTGTCTCTGCATTTTGTTGCTGTTGTTTTCTGATACAAGAGGAAAGCAGGGAAATGGGAATTGAGGGGACTTGGATGTTTCTCTGTAAAACACATTTGGTAAATGTTGGCTATAAATCTGTAGTATTTAAGCTCAGAACGGTGCGCGTAGATTTGTGGGGGCTTCTTTTAGTGCACGGAGGAAGTTGGTTGCCAGCACCCGAGTATGAGCGGCCTTTCCGAAAACACAGTGGCAGAAAAGAGAGAGAAACGCGCTAGATTATTATCGGCTTGGTGCTGAACGAGATTACAAGGAGAAGGGCTACGCCGAGACGGCGATTTCAGAAGGCCGTACCTCACCCCCGCGTAAAGGAACAGGCAAGGCCATGCATCGCTTATGCCTTATTTATAGGCATTAAATAAGGCTTCACTAGAACGTAGCCCTTGCGCTGACCCTCTGCACATGGGTGAATCGCACCCTAAAGCAAATACAGGAAACGTGTGTTATTCATCAGCCGCTGTTAGCAGGGTTACAGCAGGCTGGGCTGGTGCCTGTCTTGACTGCAGAGCAGGCGCTGGTCTCGGTGACTTATGTTTGCATACCGTAAATTCTGCCCCGCTGCGTCTAATCACGTCTTTAAATAGGAAAAAACATTGATGTACACGTAGGGCTCTTTTTTCCCGAAGCTTTCAAGGCCGGGTTTTCAAGTGGTCACGAGTAGGAGTGGTTGCAAAACAACAGCAAAAGGAAATTGTGATTCCCGTTTGTCTTGTTCGGTTGCAGAAGGAAACCGGGCGCCTCTGCTGCCCGGCCACGAGGGCACGCCTGGGCGTTCTTCGGACGTTCAGCCAGGATGAAACAGGCTCCCTCCCCACCAGGAGTCCGCCTTTGCGGTGTGCCTGGTGCACCTGATCCTGCTGCCGTAAATACCCACTGGGAAGGAGGAAGAGGTCGAGGCTCCCGGGCGGCGTTTTTTCGAGGAGCGCTTGGTCGCGTGGGTTTGAGGGGAGCAGCTCGCGGTGAGCGGTGCCGAAAAGAGCTTCTTGGGAGGCCTTCAAAGCCAGCCTCCGCTTGGCTTCGTGCCTTTATTGGTGACTTCAGGCACTAAAACAGTAACGAGGATCCAGTTGAAGTTTTCTGGTAACAGAACAAAACCTGGGAGGAACCATAAGCCCCGAGGAGCAGCCTTACAAACTTGAATGGGGTTGAGAGTGGTGACAAGGGGCCAGAGTTTAACAGCTCTGCGTACGGGCTGGTTCTGCTGCGTATGCGCTCGGCGGCTGGTAAGGACGGAGCAGGAAAGAGCCGGTGTATGGATCAGAGGAGAACACAAGAGCTACGAACGCTGAGAACCCGGACGACTGCTTTGGATGGGCGTCCAAGGGCCGTGGGAGCGCCGGAGGAAAGCCACTGAGCCCGACGGGCAGCGCCGGCACCGCCGCGCATGGGTGTGAACTGGCCCCGAGTAAACGGAGGCTGGAAATTAGCAACAGCCGTCAGAGCAGCCAGGTGGCTGGGATAGCGGGGGTCGGTCTCGCAGTCTCCCAAGGCCCTTTCCAGACCAGTCTCCCTATTTTGACTTGGCACCTCAAGTTTTCCTAGGTTTTCTCTTTTAATTGAGTCACTGCCCTTTGGCACAGCCGCCTCGTAATCAAAGCAGCGCTGCCGCCACAGCCGGAGGACGGAGCCGGCCTCTTCTCGGGGTCGTTCACTGAAAGGACGAGAGGCCGTGGGCACGAATTGAATACAAGGATTCCGTTTACACACAGGTTTTTGGTTGGGTATTTTTCTGAACGTGGGAGCTGTCAAACACTGGAGCGGGTTGTCCAGAGAGGTTGTAGTGTCTCTGTCCCCGGCGATACTCAAAACCCGACAGGATGCGGCCCTGAGCAGGCTGCTCTGAACGATCCTGCTTTGAGCAGGGGGCTGGGGCTGGGGCCAAGCCTGAGCTGTTTTGTGACTTAGTAGCCCAACCTCCCATCTCTTCTTTCCCTCCCAGCTGTGAGCCACCATCAGCGCCGCTTCGCAACGGCCTGCATCTCGGCACCCCCATCTCCTCTTCCCAGGTAAGGAAAATCCAAACCATCCCTTCTTTGTCCATTTTCCTCTGAGGACCAGAGCAAGTGGTGTCTAAGGGCCAGAGCCTGCATCGCTGGCAGTGTCTGCAGCTGCAAAAGCAGTTCTCTGCAGCCCTCTAGTGCTTTATTAAATACGTAGGAAAAACAGAGTCTGCAACAAGGGAGAAGGGCAAGGACAGCTCGGGCTGAGCGCCCTTCAGCTTCCCAGCGCCGCCACGGTGGGTGCAGACCCCAAGCCTGGGGAAGGACGGTCCCCTCGAGCGGGCGGGCTCGGAGGTTTGGGGCGCCCCGAGCAAGCGGGGACGCTGCCAGCCCGGGCGGCGTTGCTGTCCCTGCCTCTGCTGCTGGGCGAGCCGAGCAAAACGTTTTTCCGCACCTGCTTTCGCCGCTGCCGTAATGCTGATGGTTCTCCTCTCGCTTGTCCCCGCAGCGCAGCTCAGAGACGACGCCGACCTCCCGGCGGCTGCGGCAGTTCCACCAGAGCGTTTTTCCCCAAGGGTTCACCGCACCGTTTGTATTTAAGAAGTTATTTATTTTCCAGGGGGAGACAATGCAACTGTTCAAACATTGTTCTTCCTTGCAACACTGGTTTAAAATAGAGGCTTTTATTTGCCGACAGGACAGAGTACCAGCTGGTATTTACCCACACAGTTCTAATGTTTAGACGGGCTCCCGCGCCGCAGAACGCGTTCCCACCACAGGAGCCGTGCTAGCATACAGACAGAACACGTTGCCCGCGCAGAGGGTGGCTTGCTTTTGCGGCACCAACGTCCGCTACGGGCGTGATTCAGTAACTTCATGCTGTGGAGCATCGCCGAGGGATTCATGAGAAGTCCCCTCCCATGGGCACCCGCGCTCCCCGTTCAGCGCCCCGCGCCCTTTTCCCACGCCTTCAGCCTTCCCTGGAGCGCTGTGCTGTAGTTCCNGGGGAGACAATGCAACTGTTCAAACATTGTTCTTCCTTGCAACACTGGTTTAAAATAGAGGCTTTTATTTGCCGACAGGACAGAGTACCAGCTGGTATTTACCCACACAGTTCTAATGTTTAGACGGGCTCCCGCGCCGCAGAACGCGTTCCCACCACAGGAGCCGTGCTAGCATACAGACAGAACACGTTGCCCGCGCAGAGGGTGGCTTGCTTTTGCGGCACCAACGTCCGCTACGGGCGTGATTCAGTAACTTCATGCCGTGGAGCATCGCCGAGGGATTCATGCTAAGTCCCCTCCCATGGGCACCTGTGCTCCCGTTCTCCCGCCTGCCCCGTTCAGCGCCCCGCGCCCTTTTCCCACGCCTTCAGCCTTCCCTGGAGCGCTGTGCTGTAGTTCCCCACGTCCTCCACGCTCGAGGAGGAACGCCGTGTTTGGGAAGCCGCTGTAAAGGCAACGGGTTAAGAGAAGGGCACGATTTACTGCTCCCTTTGCTGGCAGCTTCTGCCCGTTCGCATTAGGGCCGTGCGGTGTCGTCTCAGCGACAAAACTACAGGTGGAGCCACGTTGGGAAACGTTTTCTGTGTCCGTTTCACTTCTGTCAAAAGCGCTCCCCCGATTTTCATTTTAAAAAAATTCGACCCCTTTTGCCAAATAACGGCTACAAAAAATGAGAAGTTAATTAACTGAAACACAGTTGCTTTCCAGGCTCTTTCTGATAAAGTCCTGAAAAGCGACTTCACAATTGGATTTCCCCCACAAACGTCCGCTTCAACAAAAGAAGTCGTCTGCGTACGAAATACTCTGAACGATTCATTCTCTGGAGCTGCGGAGACAGAGGTACCGATAGCAGCTACGTTGAAACAGGTCGACTGTGCCTCGTAGCTGTGGGATTAAGCTCTTGCCTGTCCCCGCGCTGGGGTCCGGGTCCTCCCAAGCAGCGCGGGTGGCACGGGCCCACTGCAATTTTCACTTCCCCCCCTGCCAATCACATGGAATAGGGTTTGGGTTTTTTTCTAATGAGTTGCACGTGGTTTGAGTTCATTGCCGTTAAGGATTGGAAAAGCCGCAGTGCGAAGTGTTCTCCCTGGCAAAGCTCAGAGGCTCGGCCAGGAGGGAGCTGCGGGAGCCAGGGCTCCAGGATGCTGCGGCTCTGCCAGCTCTTGCGTCGGTACCCGTGTGTTGGTGGGACGGGCAGGTGGGGCCCGTGAACCGCCGCCGCCGCCGCCGTTCAGCTGACAGCGATGGCGTCACAAGGGCCAAGGCCTTGCCAGGACTTAGAGCCAGCGCTGAAAAACAAGGC
>VZSC01012638.1:0-13820 GCA_013398225.1 Steatornis caripensis | reverse complement strand
CCAGCTCCATCCCTCCCGACTCACCATCTCCTCGTCCTCAGCCAGCACCAGGTCGTAGGCGCTCAAGGCCACGCAGAAAATGATGGCTNCCCCGTAGGCAGCGGGTGCCCAGGGCGCAGCTTGGGCCACGCCAGCCTGGGCACTGGTGGCCACTAGAGGAGAGGGTGCTCCCCTGGCCCCTCAAAGAGCAGACAGGTCATGGTGCCAGCTCCATCCCTCCCGACTCACCATCTCCTCGTCCTCAGCCAGCACCAGGTCGTAGGCGCTCAAGGCCACGCAGAAAATGATGGCTGTCACCCCCTCGAAGCAGTGGATCCACTTCTTCCGCTCCGAGCGCTGGCCGCCCACGTCGAACATCCTGTGGCAGGGAGGCGGCATGGTGCTGGGCAGCAGCCCCCAGCCCCACTGCCCTCGTCCCACTCCCCGCCTCAGTTTCCCCAGCTGCCCAGAGCAGGGGCTGCACCAGGAAAAGGCACCAGGGCAGGCAGAGCACGGTGCCTTCACCCCAGGGGTTCTGCCAGCACTGCAGATCTGTCCTGGCACCCGATGCCCATCCCAGGGATGGGGTGGTGCTGGGGCTTGTTTCCCAGCTGGAGCAAATCCCTGCCACAAGCTGGGGCAGCATCGGGACGCCGTTCCCAGGAGGTGTCAGCACAATGCTCCCTGGAGCCAGGCTCCAGCAGACGCCCTTGGAGACCTGCTCCGGAGCAGGCACCGCAGACTTTTGCTGGAGGCCTTGGACCGAGGGGAGCCATCGGTGCTCGGCTGAGCGGCTGCAGGCTCAGCAGGATTGTGGGCAGCACGAGGGCTCCGGGGATGATCCCGGTGCACGGCGCGCCTCTCCTCCTGCGGGCAGCAGAGGATGCCCTGCCTCCACGGAGAAGAGCCCGGCAGCAGCGCCACGTCCGCTGCCAACCGCACAGCCAGCCGGGAGGCTTCCTCGCTGCTGTGCCTCACCCCGGCTCTGCCCCGCTGCCGCCTCCAAAGCACAGAGCTCCTGGCCACGTGCAACCAAGCACCTCCATCCCACCGGGCTCCCTGCGACCCCCCATGCTCAGGGAGGACCCAGCAGACCTTTCCGCCAGCAGCTCTGCTGCCAAGTGACTAAATACCCCGGGATCTGCCCAATGCCAGCTTTTGGCCTTGGAAACCAGAGCCCTGACTATTTCCCTTAGGTTTTTGGTGGAAAGCAACCCCAGGGCACCGGTGGCCAGTAGCGCCAGTGCCTGACTCCAAGACCCCCAGCTCCTGCCCAGCACCCTTCCCGCAGCGGAAGCAGTGTCACGGCATCCGGAGGATGCCTTCCCCCTTCCTCTCCTCGCCAGAGGCTGGATCCGCCCCTGGGCCGAGCCCTCCGAGGCATTTTTGAGGCTGCTCCAGCTATTTCAGCGGTTTCCGCTCTCTCTGAGCCAGCGGCTCCTGCCACAAGCAAGCCCGGGGCGGAGGGGGAGCTCAGTGCATGCAGCGTGCAAGCAGGATCTGGCCCGGCACAAGGAGGAAAGGTTGTTTCAGGTTTTTTTTTGCCTTGGAAAAGGCAAAAGGGAAAGGGTCAGACGTACTTGAAGTGCAGGTCCTTGAAGGTGAAGTGGGTCTCTACGATGCCGGTGGTCTTCACCCTGGTGCGCAGCACGTCCTGCTGGGTGGGGATGTAGTCTGCACGAGCTATCCTCTCCAGGTCGTTCAGGTAGCTGGGGAGCGGGTAGAAAGGCGATGTGGAAGCTGGACCGTGGGGCACAACCCACCCAAATCCCATGGGGCATCCCCACACCGCCCCAGGGTCCCCTGCACACACCCCAGCATCGTCCACTCGAGCCAGGCAGCACAGCGGACCCCATCCATACCCCAGGGTCACCCCACGGCAGCAAGGGGATGCACGGAACGAAGGCTCGGGGGGCAGTGAGCTGGCACTGGGGGCCAGGCAGGGGGCACAGCCAGGGCTGGGGGGCTCCCCGCCATTCCCCCAGCCGTTTGCACAGGGAAACGGCAAGAGGAAAGTATTCACTGCTATGGCAACCAGCCACAGCGCCGGCGGAAACAATCGATGGCGCCGTGCCATTTATAGTCATAAAACACAAAGGGCCGGCGTCCTGGGAGGAAACGGGAGGCGAGCGGCCGGAGGGACAGGGAGCAGCGTGGTCAGGGGGCCGCTGCCCACCCCGAGCCCCCAGGGACAGCACCGCCTGCCCTCTGGCTGCCCCGGCACTGCCAGACCCCAGATCCTGGCAGCGGCTGTGCCGTGGTCCCAAAGCCGCAGCAGCCACCGGGACCGGCCAAGGGATGCCAAGGGGGATCAAGGCGGGTTCCGATTTCTCCAGCTCACGTTACTTTAATTGGGTTACTACAAACAGGCTCCTTTAAGCAAATTAGGCTTGCACTAATTAAGGCCTTTGCAGCCCCGTAATCTGGTGAAAGCCAGATTACAGCTTGCAAGGCCACGGAGATCCCCAGCTCCAATGGCAGCACAGCTGCTCACCAACTCCTGGGAAACCAGGAGGCAAAACCAGAGCCGTGGGTGCCCCAGGACCCTGCCACGGGTGTGAGGGTGGGGGGGCCAGCACGCCGCCGAGGAGCAGCTTGAAAACAGCCGGAAATATACACCGCCTCCGGCTGACAAAAAAACAGGAAACACCATGGCAGGGCCGTGTGCGGCATCAGCGGCCGTCGGACCTTGCGCACAGCCGCTGTGAGCACCCTTCCTGGCACCCCGAGCTCCTGGTGCCCCAAGGGGCTGCAGAGGAGGTGGCTAGGGGCTGCCGCAGAGGGCTGGGGTGCAGGCAGGCTGTGTGCCAGGCGTGGCACAGGGCTCCTCATCCCCAGGGTGCCCTGTGCCAGCGGCATCGTGGGTGCAGCACCATCCCTGCAGGGACAGACGGGGCATCGGCCACCTCACTGGCATCTCCACGGGGCTGGAAAAAGGCTGGAGCAACAGCTTGAGGGGGCTCCTAATTAACACTTGTCCAACCCCCGTCATGTGCCAAACGCTCCATAAATGCGCTCACAGCGATACTCGATTTGCAGACACTCTGCAGATGCATTTGCTCAAACTGTGCATGTGAGCTGCCAGGCACCCGCCGGGTCTCTCGTGCCTCCAAACCAGCACCCACGGCACAGCACGGCACCGGCTGGGAGATGCCAGCGCTGGCTGGGGAGTGATGGGGCTGAGGGCCAGGGGCCAGGGAGGGCGGGCCCGTGGGTGGGTGCCAGGCAGGAGGAAGCGAAAGTCGCGGGCACTGGAGGAAAGCGCCGGGGAAAGCAGGAAAGCTTCTCCAGGATCGGCGCTTGCCAGGAGCTTTCCTGCAACCTCTTCCCCACAGCAACCTCAGTGCACAAAAGGGACTCGCCGGTGCCAAGCAGGAGGGGATGGCTGGGTTGGCACACAGGGGGACCAAGCAGCCCCCGGGATGGTGGCGAGTCCCAAGGGTGGTCAATCCCCGGTGGGGCCAGCCTTGGCAGGGGTTTCCCGGCACATCACGAGCTCCCCCCAGCACTGCTTTAACATCAGGGGTCCGAGCGGAGAGGGCAGGAGGGCACCGTGCGAGCTGAGCGCAGCCTAGGCCACGCCGCCCTCTCCAGCAATCATACTTTAGACAGATTATCTTATTTATTAAATCTCTTCAGGGATAAACCTAAACAGATGCAGACAATTTATCTACCTAAACACTAGTTTGCCGGCTAATACACCAGCGCAAAGCCAAGTCCTTCCATATAAATTCAGTTAAAAAGAAAACCCTCTTGTGCATCCTGTTCGTGTTACTTGGATGTAAGGGCCCCTGGTGCTTTCTTTGGGACTTTTCCTTGCCTTCATGGCCCACGCCCACAGGCACGGGGACGGACAGAACCCCCCAGCTGCGCTCACATCGGGGGAGCCATTTCAGGATGCAGAGGCCGGGGGGACAGCATCCCCAGGAAAGGGCAGCGGGCACGGAGTGACGGCAGGAGGGGAGTGCCTCGGTGTCCCCCCTCCCAGGGCACGCAGCACCCTACCAGAGGAGGAAACAGCTTTCGAAACATCCGCCTTCCCAGTTCTCCTCCAGCTCAGCCCCAGCACCAGACAGGATGGGGAACAGCAGCCCTCGGGGGGGATTTTCTGTTGCTCAATAAAAGCAGCACGTCCTGCACAGCTCAGATTCAGCTGAGCTGGGGGAGAGGAGCAGGGTACTCACTAGGCAGCAGAGTCGTTCAGCTGGTATTCTCGGGAGCGGTTGAAACACATCTGGACCCCGTTGTCAGCCCACAGCCTCCGGATCACGTTGGCCAGGTCCTCCGGCATGATGCCCTGCTCCTCGGCAGTGCAGGAGAGCGCAAACAGCTGCCGAGCGTCATCCTGCGTGGAAAAACCAGGGCACAAGCACCAGCACGGGGTTATCAAGGCTCGCTCTGCCCCAAAGGACCTGACTGGGGCCCAGCACGCCCCACCCACACAGCAGCGCAGCAGCTCCGGTGGCAGATGGGGACAGGATCCAACGGAAGCAGCGCAAGCCCTGCTCCTGCACCCATCGGGGGCCGAGCCAGGGCAGGCCACCCATGGGTTATGCTTTGGGTGCCCCCAACGTCAGCACCAGGGACAGGAGGTGACAGCCCACCAGGGAGCAAAGGGCTTGCACGGGGCCACCCTTAATCCCGGTCCGGCTTTGCGCACATCTGCTTTTGTCCCCCAAGAACCCTCCACCCCTGCCAGGCACAGCAGAAGCAGGAGGGTACCCACCGCTCTGGAGGAGTCTCCAAAGTCAATCTGCAGGTTCCCCATCGCCTTGATGATGGCCATGATGGACTGGATGGTGTTGCTGTAGACCACGGCTTTGTACTGCCGGCACTCCTCCTCTGAGTAGCCATCCTCGTGGATAATCCTGGGGCAAGGGAGAGACACAGGCAAGGTCAGCCCTTTGCAGGGCACCCCAGGGTGCTGCCCCCCACCCACACTCTGCAGCAACACTGATGGGGAGCTTTCCCTGGCCGCCACCAGTTTTGGAGCCTGCAGCCAAGGTCTGCATGGTGTTGGCCTGGGCGATGGTGCAGGGACCACTCACTTCATCTGTTTGACGATGGTGCTCTTCCCAGACTCACCAGCACCTGTGGAGAAACAAGAAGGGGGGGACAAGCAGTGAGGTGCTGCCCGAAGACGGGGACCCTGATCCTACTGGGAACCCCAAGCCCAGGGAGGGAGGGCAGCAGGTGCCTTGGCCATCGGAGAAAAGTTCCCAGCATCGGCCGGAGCAGATGCTTGGATCAGCGCTGGGAATGTCAAGGCAAAAAAAGGGGGAGGAGAAGAGGAGTCTGGTGGGCGACCTTGCAAGAAACAACATCTGCTCCAGGCCAGAAAAACAGCCTCTAACGCACTAATGTTTGCCCTGCAGTCCCAGCACAGTGCAGCCAAGACCACTGGCAGCCTCGACTTTGGCCAAGCTCGGGAGTGGGGAGCCCCTGATGATGGGGGACTAAGCCCTGCCTATCACACTCCCTCTCAGCTCCAGGCAGAGCCTGAGCTTACGTGCTGGACCCTGCATCCCTATTGCATCGGGGGACGATGGAGCACCAGCCCTGCTGCGTGCCCACGGCTGGAGGCAGCAGCGGCCAGGACGCGGAGATGCTCGTGCACCAGGTACAGGCAGGGCGCCAGGCACCTGAAGCTGAGCACCCTAGGGAGCTCAGGAAGAAGCTGTTGCCTCCACCAGCCGGCTCGAGCGGCTCCCAACGGGATCAGCCGCCCCCAGGTTGCTTTTTAAATAGCGCGCACTTTTCAGCCTGCGAGTCCCGCGTCCCAGCCCAGGCTGCGGAGGCGGTTATCAGCAGGGAAAGCCAACAGCTTTTGGGCTGGGTTTATTTTTCAGCATCCAAACGCAGGATGCCAGAGGTTCAGAGGGGACAGCCAGGGCGCCTAAGGCTCCCCCTCTGCCACCCCATCAGCCCCATCTCCTGGCCCAGCCCTCCCTCGCCAGGCCGGGAGCAGGGAAGGAGTGAAGTGCCCTCGGCTGCAGAAAAGGGGAAGCTCAAAGAGGAAGCTGAAAGGGACAGCGCATGTCCCTTGTCCCCTCTCTGGGCAGGGAGAGCCACCAAGATGGATGAGTGCCCAGCACACCTCTCCCCGGAACCCCAGAAGGATGAGCCCCCTTCGGCTGGAACCACTGCGGTCCCTGCCTCTGGGTGCCAATCCCAGGGGCATCCCCCAAGCCGGGTCCATTCCTGTGTCCTCTCCCACTGCTCTGGCGGGTCCCCCGCCGCTGCCCTCAGCCCCAGTGCTGTCTTCACACAGGGCCCCACGCAGGCAGTGGCAGGGCTGTGCCAGCACAGCCACGAAGGGGGAACAGAGATTACAGGGGAGTTTAAAAAATAATTTTAAAAAATGGAGATTATGCTAAAATTAAACAGGAAAAACAGAGCCCATAGTGCCAGCTGAGACAGAGCAGCAGAGAGCAAATGCCTCCTGCCTGTGCCACCGGCACGAATGCAGCCTAGGTGATGGGCACGTACTGCCACGGACATCATCGCGGGCACTGCTCAGGGCACAGAGCCCCCTGAGGTCGGGGTCATACTGAGGCCATACAGACCCACACTTACTGCCACGACCACACCGCTCTGCGTTTTCCACGCTATACGTGCTAGGGGAAAGGCTTTGCTCAACCCCGAGGTGAGCACTCGGCATGGCGGGGCTCTCTGGCACTGCCGGGACACGACACCGGTCAGCTCTGCTGATCCAGGCTCCGCCGGCACGCTCGGCATGCTGACATGGCACGCGGCACAGCCCGGCCAGCGCTGCCGGGCCAGCGTTCGTGGTCAGCGCTGGCAACTCCTGCTGGGAGCTGGGAGAGGGGCGGGGAAGGACTCAGCATATCCCTTCATTTTTTCCATTAAATCTCTCTGGTTTCTGGCAATGCTGCCCCATACCACCAGGCTCAGTGGTCAGGGCCGGCTGCACGCACCGTGCCTGACGCCCATTCCCCGTGGTTGTCTGGACAGGGAAACTGAGGCATGCAGAAAGGAAGATCCCTGCTTATAAGCATCCCCGGGGTGAGGTGCCAGAAAGTCATCCCCCAGCCTCCTGCTCCACCTGCCATGTGCTCCCTGCCCAGCGGGGAAGGAGCCCCCCAGGACCTCCAGCCCGCTCCCGGCAGGGCGGCACTCTCCGGCAGCCGCTGAGGCCGGCCATTTCCCTCGCTAACTTCCCCGGTGTCTCCTGGGTCCTTCCCCGCAGCCAGCAGCCGTGCCATTGCCCCCCCATATCCAGCCCGCACCTCTGCTCTCTGGGAGCTCGCCCAGCACGAGAGCCCTGCGCACTTGCGGCAAGCAGAAATTCAGGCCTGACTTAATAACGCCCTCCAGCTGCCCCGCCAGCGCCCCGACGGACGCTGAGGTGGTCGCAGTTAGTGCCCCCCCCCTCCAATTTCCCTTTCGAATCACTGCCTGTGCCTAAGGAAGGGGCCAGGTAACCACCAGGGAAGCCACACGCTTCCCCCCGCCCACATTTGCCGGGGCCTGATGGGTGCCCCAGCACCCCCAGCACTGGTGACTCCCACCCAGCTGAGGGTGGGGGAGACCCTTCCCGGGCCCCCCCCCCGAGCGAGCCCAGTGGAGGGGAAGGGCTTCCAATCCCCGGAAAACCCCGGCTGCCGTCCATTCAGCCCCAAAACAATTCCTGGGCAGGGCGCCAGCTGCCAGCTTCCACTCTCCCGGCCCGACGCAGGCAGCGCCAGAGGGGCTTCGCGTCCTTCGGGCCCCCCGCGCCAGCCAGGCATCGCGGAGGGGGACAGCGAGAAGCCCCCGCCGCAGGCTGACCCCGCCGGCAGGCTTCTTCCAGCCCTGCCCGCTCCCTGCCCACGCTGGGTAGCGCTCGTTCCCAGAGCGGCGCCTGTCAAAAATAGGCAGGGAGCTCTCTCTTGGGCTGCTTTCCCCCTTCTTTTGTCAAAAATAATCTCCAAAAAATCTAAAAGCAAGCGAGCAGCTGCGTGGCTCCAAAATGCCCCGTTAGTCCACTGGCAAGAAATTTATTCAGCCAACATATATTTTGCAGCCCGTGATTTAAGCTGCTTTCTGGCCAGCATATATTTAATGCAATATATTTCTGGCCAGTGTATATTTAATTCCATATACTTAAGGAGCTGCTCACAGGTTTTGGGGTCCACCTCACCCCGTATCGCCAAGAGGGGATTTTCCATCTTGCCACACGGCACCACTCTGTTTTATGCCTTCAAATATTTAGGCATGGGTGGAAGCGATGCACAGCTGGAAAATATTCCTTATTACGGGGAGAAGCTGAATTCAACCCGCCAGTGGGTCCGGGGCCATTCCCATCCTCCAGAGCCCCGTCCCTAGCCACGGTGTCGGCAAGTTTTCCGCACCCAGCAAACAGCAGCTATTATTTGTGCCTGGATTTACTGAGGTTTTCCCCAGCTGGACAAACCTGCTGAATCCCTTCCCTGCAGGACGGCTGGACGGACAGCTGGCCAGAGGGACGGCTGCGGAGCCCACCCCCCTCAGCACCCACAGGGTCCCCATCACCAAAGAGGGCTTTCAAAGGTGGGTGTTAAAAGCAGAGTTACCCTACAAACTCAAAAAAATAATAATAAAGAGATTCCCCTCGACATTTTCCTTCCTACCCAAAATAGATGGAAAATTGCTGTAAAAATAATCGCGTTTTTTTTAAAACCCCACAGTGACACAGGGCGTTTTTCCCAGGGGCCGTCCCATTCCGGCACAGGGCTGGCTGCTTCCCAGGAGAAGCCCGCGGGATGCTGCATCCCACCAGGGCAGGACCCTGAAAAATTGGGGGGCACCAGGCAGGCGCAGCCCCCCCCACCCAAGGGAGTCAATGGAGACATGGCTCAGCCCAGCAGAAAATCCACAACAATAAGTAAATTAGAAATAAATCGGCAACAGAAGGGTGTTCAGAGCACAGGGAGGAGGAGGGTGGGCTGGGGACGCTTTCCTGGGGGGAGCATGGCAAACACATCCCCAGTGCCAACAAGGGCCGCCAGCGTTGGCAAGCTGGACAAAACTATCCTTGTGCCGCGCTTTTTCCAGGAATACCGGAACTTGACTGCTCTGTTTCTGTCCCTGCCGTAGCCGGAGCGGTCCCTCGCCCCTCTCTCCTCCACTGGTACCAGTCACCTCCATGCCCTCACCCCCCACCCTGGCTGTGCCGGCATCGGGGTGGCTGCGGGAAAGCCCCTGCACTGCTCAGCAGCAAACTGTCCCCTCCTCCTGGGCACATTTTGGGGTCATCAGCATTAATTCTGGGGCTTAGCCACAGAAAAGGGGCGTCCCGAAGACCATCACCCACCGTGCCCCCCATCTGCTCCGGGCACAGGTACACCACGATGCTCCCCGCATCCCCCCTCCCCAGCAAACACCTGGGGTGGCTCTGGCGTAGCCCATGCCGGAGAGCTGCCCCTGGCAGCACCGTGCCTGGGTGCCATCAGCCCCTCCATCCCACCCTGGCGGAGTAGAGGCTCACCCGCTGGCACAGCCGGGATGCCGCCAGCAACCTGCCCCCCACCCTGGGTATTCTGCCAGCAGGGATGCAGGATTACTCAGCTCCCCAGCGCCAGTGATTCAGCCAGCCTCCGGCCTGGAAACCCACGCTCCGGCCCAGCGCGGAGCAGGAAACCGGGTGGCTGTGGAGAGGTCAGGCTCGCCCCGGCTACGGCAGCGGCGCTCGGCTGCGCTGCGATCCCGGCCCTGGCACCCACAGCCCTGGGCAAGCTCAGCCCACGGGAGACCTTATTCTGTGAAGGTATATATAGGTAAAGCAACACATATATATGCTTTTTAATATATATTAAAAAAATCAATTTCTATATTGCTCCATACAAAAGAGCAAAATATACACATACTAAAAAAGCAATATATATTTTTAAATATATAAAATAGATTTCTAACGCATATATGTAAAAATATATATAAAAATATATATGCATATAAGTCTGCTGCCTCTCCTGGTCAAAGCCTAAGCGTTCACCTCTGAGCAGAGGGCAGCTGCCTGCACCTAGGACATCACCAGTGAGACACCCGGCCAACCCGTCCCAGGGCCTGGGTGCTGGGCTCCTTCCTCCTGTCCCATTCCCAGCCCCGTAGCCGGCTCTGGGGTCCCCTCAGACCTAACAGCACCAATGACCTCCCAGTCATGGCCAGAAACAGTGCCAGGGCCCCACCAGTGTTCCCACCAAAGTGGGGACCCGGTCCCGTCCCATCACCCTGGGCTGGGGCAGGAAGAGGGACAAAACCAAAACCCCACGACCCAACAAAGCGCAGCAAACCCGGCCGTTCGCACGCAAGCCCAGGGCTGCGCTGGGGCAAGGCAGCCTCCGAAAGTCGCAGCTGGTCCCTCCCTTCCTCTATTTTTATGCAAGCTCCCCCCCCCCCAAAAAAATACAAAGCTGCCAAGCCCTGCCCCTGCCGCCCTTGCCCGGCCAGTGGCTCGCCCAGGCAGGATCTTGTGCAGGCAGCTGCCTGCTTGACCTACAGACCCAACCGGGTGGGGTGCAAGGGGAGCATCCTCACCCCGCGGTTTGCACCTCCAGCACAGAAAACCGCCGGGGATCGACCCACCAGAGCATTTCCCGCCCCGGGCGCCTTTGCAGCTCAAGCGCCTCCCAAGCAGCTGAGAAATCCTTTTGCTTTCCTAATCCTCCGAACTAAGATAAGGAATTAGGGGCTTTGAGCACAGCAACCGCTTGCCTGCTGCTGATCCTGCATCCTCGGGAGCACCGTGGCTCCCGCGGGCAGCGAGGTGGGCTGGGAAGGGCTCCACTCCATCTGCCGCCCTGCGCAAATGGCCGGCAACTCCAGTGGCTTGAGTCCCGGCGATGCCGAGGAGCCAGCAGCACCACCAGGAGCTGCCGGCAGCGTTGCTGCATGGGGCAGATGCTCCAGGTGCCTTCAGGTGCCAGCAGCAGCTCCCAGCCTCTCCCAGCACCAAAATCTTGTGGGGATTCTGCTTCCTGGTGGCAGGGAGTGGGGGGATTGCTTCATTAGGGCTTTCTCCCCGTCAGAGACCTGAGCTTCAAACCTGTGCTGTAACCACACCTGCGGTGCTGGGCGCTGCCGGCGGGTCCTGCCTGCCTCCGCCACACTGATGGAATGCATCCATCCCTCTCCGTCTCGCCTGCCATAGCGCAGGAAAGGCAGAAGCAGGCTCACGGCCGCACACGGGGCATGGCACCGAGCCAAGGCAGCTTTGCTGGTCAGCCCCAAGCCCTCCGCGGTGCTGGTGGCCGGCACGGTCCTGCGCTCCCACCGCTGCCACCACCACGTGCTGAGACAGATGCTCTCCACTCGCACCGTGCCTGCCCGACTGCCCAGGAAGCTCCTCGCCACGGCTGCAGGATGGCACAAGTCGCCAGCAAAAACCACACGATGCACTCCGTGCCGCGGGCTGATTCGGCACGAAGGGTGAAACAACTTTCCATTTTCCTTCCTAATTTGTCCACACAAATTTTCCTCTGACCAGGGGGGTAAAAAAAAAAAGCCGTAGAAGAGTGGGCAGTGGGGATGCCAGGAGCAACTCCCTGCACCACATCCCCACCTTGAGGGGTTCTCGCGGAGGAGGGCGATGCCGTGAGCAGCAGCCCCCGGAAAGGCAACGCCGGTCCCACCTCCCCAGCTGCTCCCTGCCACCTCGGGAGGATTTTCCGGCCGTGGCTCGGCTCGGAAACAGGCAGTAGTGACCCAAGGCTCCAGCGCTATTTACACCTGAACAGCTGTGAGGGGGAAAAAATAAACATAAAAAAAAATTTAAAAAGAGCTGTTTTGCTCTATTTTTGGCTTTAGAAACCAGCTGAGATCAGAAATGCCACTCAAACGCATGTCCTGGCAGAAGGGACCGCAGCCATCCTCCTCCTCCTGCCTCTGCTTCGGCATAGAACAGGACACGGGGAAAGGGGTGCCAGCCAGCCAGCCCATGCCGCGATCCTCGCCCACCGGCAAGCCCCCACCGCCCCTCGGTGACGCTCAGCGCCAGCTGGCCAGGCTCCCAAGCTGACAGTGCCGGGGTGATGCTGCCCATCCTGGTTGGTCCCCGGCGCCTCCCGGACTCCTGCAGAAAGCAGGTGCCAAACCGCCCCGGGACGGCTGCACCCCCTGGCACCGTTATTTCACGCCAGGCAGCAGTTCCGAGAGAAGCCGAGCCGGCAGCAAGGCCTGGCGCAGGAGCAGCTCGCAGCAAAGGGGGACCACGTGTTTCCCCAACAGCTTGCAAACCCCGTGGGGTTTCACTCCGCCAGCGCCCTCCCCTCCCCGGAAACAAGCAGGTCGGTGAGCTTGCACAACCAGCGAGCCCCCCCGTGACAGCGCAGACCCCCACCCAACACTTGCTAGGATGGGTCTTGCCCCTGGCACGGCGCACGCCAAGGCAAAAAATAGAATAAAATTAAAACCAAAAAAACTAAGCGCTCTGTAAAATGAGTGTTTCGAGGCGTTAATTACGTATTTCTCAAGGCAGGCAGGGGTTGAGCAAATAAAGGGCTGCCGGATTTCGGCGTGACTTCCTGCTGCCGGCGGCTTCCTCTGCCGACGGCGACGAGCCGAAAGACATTTTCTGCCGGCGCTCCCCAGGCAGCAGCCGGGGATTTCTCCTCCTGTCCCGGGTCCCACCACCCCACGGTGCCGTGGGAGCCCCATGGGCTCCAGCATCACACCCGGAGCGAGGCTCTCCCTGGGAATTTCGTACAGGGAATAAAAACCCCAACTGGGAGTTATTAAAAAATATATACATTAAAATAAATAAGCGGCTGCCTTGCCCGCAGGCACAGGGCAGGTCCGTGAACGCCCACAGGAGCATCGCCGGGGCGCTTTGAAGAGTGCGAGCGGCCCGTTAGCGGTATGAAAATCGGGTATCCGTGGGGCAAAGCGCCTGCGGGCTGTGCGGGGCCCTCCCCGCTGTGGGCAGCACGCAGGACAGAGCCGGCTGCCCGAGCCCCCCACGCCTCCACAGCGAGGGGAGGGCAAAGGCGAGACGGAAGGGCTTGGGTCCATCCCAGTGCCCCGGTGAGGGGAGGCGCAGGGCAGCAGGTGCCCATCGGCCCTGTTACCTCCACCCCAGCCGGCCTGGGGTGAGCAGGGCCCATGGAGGGGCCCGCCGAGCACAGGGGGTCCGGGGCAGGCGGGATGGGGTGCCCAAACTCACAGAGCCTTTGCTGGGGGGGCCCAGCCAGGAGGATGGGGCTGCCCCCACTTGCACCCCAAGGGATGTGCCCAGGCTGGACGGCGATGGCCTCGGGGGGACAGTATTGCGGGGGGGCTGGCACCCCACTTCTGGGGGGAACCCCACGGCCTGGGGGAGGGCTAGCACCCTTCTCGCGGGGGACGCCCAAGGCTTGCTGCAGTGCCAGCAGCCTGCTCGGGGATGGGGGGGTCCCCAAAGCCCGGAGTGGGGCTCTCACCCCGCTCCCGGGGGGTCCCCAGGGCCTGCTGCGGGGCCAGCACCCCACTCCTCAGGGAGGATGCCTGGGGCCTGCTCTGGGGTCGGCACCCCACGCCTAGGGGGAGCCCAGGCGCCCCACTCCGGGGGGGACCCCTGGGGCCCGAGATGGGGCCGACTGCCCACTGGGGGGGGACCCCGAAGACCGGGCCGGGCCCTGCACCCCGCCCCTGCGGGATCCCCGGGGCGGGGCCGGGAGCCCCCGCCGGCCGGTACCGAGGGCGGCTCCGGGGCAGCGGCGGCGGCGAGGCTGCCCGGATCCGGCAGGGCCGCGGCGGGGCGAGCCCGGGGGGTGTCCGGTGGGGGGCGGAGGGGTCCCGGGGAGTCTCACCCAGCAGCAGCAGCTTCACCTCCCGCGCCGCCTTCTCGCCGTCCTCCCGCAGGTTCTTGTCGATCATGCGGGAGCGCT
>VZSC01012637.1:293906-325084 GCA_013398225.1 Steatornis caripensis | reverse complement strand
GTTGGCCTGGCTTATTCCCCAGTTGGTTGCAATGGATCNGTATACATACACTTGAGGTGGTTGGTCTTCTGGTACACATCTCAGGAGGCAGCTAAGGAACCTTTTTTTCTCTACCCTGGTTGGCCTGGCTTATTCCCCAGTTGGTTGCAATGGATCAGCATTGACACTTTGGACCCCGTCAACCAAATCCTTCAGTTTAAAGCCCGCCTCACCAAATTGGACAGCCTGCTGCCAAAGATTCCCTTGCCTTTTCTAGACAGGTGAATCCCATCCCTCCTTAGCAGGCCATATTCATCGAATAATGTCCTGTTGTCGTAAAAGCCAAAACCCTCACAATGGTACCAGCCACAAAGGCAGGAATTAATTTGTGTTATAGATCCACTTCTTGCTGTACCCTTTTCTCTGTCTGGTAAAATTTAAGAAAAGATAACTTGGGCACCGGTACTTATCGCTTGCATTCCCAGGGCTTTGTAGTCTTCCTTGATTCTGCCCAGATTCCAGCTTGTGGTGTCATTCGTGCCCACATGAAAGAGCAGCAATGGATAGTAGTTTGTGCTTTTGACAAGTTGTGGCATCCTCTCGGCAACATCTCAGACCTTAGCTCCCGGAAAGCAGCATACCTCTCATGATTCCCTGTCAGGCTGGAAGATGGGTGCCTCAGGGCCCCTCAACAGAGAGTCACCCACTACGAGCACTCAGGTATGTTTGATGATTGTTTGAGAAACAGTTTAGGAGACTTTTAAAATTAAGTTAAATGATTTTCTGGAGTTTTTACGAAAACTAGATTTGGTTTCTTGAGCTCCTGTTGCCAGTGCTGGGCATCCAGTGGTTCAGTCAGCTGGATTTCCTGAAGGAATAAGATTGATAGAAGCAGCTGAAAAACATGTCTAAGTAGACATTGCTGATAGTTGTTTTCTGTAACCTCTTTTTATGAATTGTGTCTTGTTAGATTGCAAATGCAGCTTGGATAATTGAAATTCATTTCTGACTGTTGACACTTTGAATAAAAATGAGAAGCAGATATTAATTGGAAAGGAGGAAAACTGGGTAAGGCGAGAGAGTAGTTGATTGGGTAGCAATGTCACAGAAATTCAAAAGAAATCATCAGGAAATAAAATTAATTTGTTCAGTCATGCTAAAAGTTATTTCAAGGTACTTACAAATGACAATTTTTCATTTTTTGGAATGAACAACTTAAATTTATATCTTTCCTGATAATAAAACTTTCCTTGAATACTAGTGGAAGGTGTCGCTGCCAGTGGCAGGGGGCTTGGAACTAGATGATCTTTAAGGTCCCTTCCAACCCAAATCATTCTAGGATTCTATGAAGATGGAGTAAACTGACTATGCAAGGGTTCATTTTGCAATTACAGCAAGACACCTTTATGAATTTCTTTCTGTACTTTGATTATCATCATGATAGAAGTGATGCACCTAAAATCACTGAATGTGTAACTCCTTTGTAAAACTATGTATTTCATATTCTGTCTAGTTTCATGTTGTCATTCTCCCTGTAGGTTAAATTTTTACAATTGTGTCATTTCGTGTTTTGATGATCATGCAGATGTTTTAGAGTTGACTAATCTGAAGCTGTAAGCTTTCTACAGAAAGCATTAAAGGGACAGCTGTCAAAACCATATGCTCAAATTAGCGTTTGAAGCCAGGAGGATCAATTTTTAAAACCCTTAACCTTCTATAGATCAGAACTTGCTAAATTTGCTTTAGCTTTTCTATTAATATAGGTTTAGCGAAAGCATACCTTCCAGAGGACATCCGATCTTGATAAGAAAACATCAAAAACTGGAGAAACCATGACAGCATGTGGTAGCTTGTTTCAGTTACACTCTTCATTAAGACTGCATTTTTCTTCTTAATTTGAATTGATCCCTTACTGTTTCCGGCCATTGGTTTTTATATAATTCTTTATTAAGCACTCTGTAATACTGGTGACTTCATATTCTGATGGTAGCTTCCGTAATCAGGTCTCCTCTAAATGTCCTTTCTGATAAGAATGTTAATGTACTTGCGGACAGTAAGGCACGCTCTCTAGCCTTTCAGTTATCTGTTGCACTGTTGAACTGTATCCAGTTTTCATCACATGTAAATAAGAACGGCACAAAATATTTCAGTATCATTTATGATTGCTTTATACAGAGAGTCACCTGCATCGTGTCTGTTGGAAAGGATCGTGTTAGTTATTTTCAGTGTAATTGCTTCATTGGGGGCTTATATTCAATTACATGTTTGCTGGCATTCTTACTTGCTTCTTGGTCAGTTATTTCTATGATGCATTTCCGCATGTGTGTGCAAAGGCTGTATTTGTTCCTACAGCTATATGCTGGGTTTTTAAAAAGAAATCTAGCTTGAAAACAGCTGAACAAATTGTTTGGAAAGTTTCCTACTGTGCTTTTGTAAGGATCTTTTCGTTAGGAGAGTATATTACACATGACTTAGAGTCCTGTTGAGTTCAAGTGGAATTCCCCAGCGAAGGGTCTTAAAGCAGTCAGCCCTACCTGCTTTTAAAAGAAGCTACAAACTTGCAGACAGTAAACTGTTGACAAATTCTGAACTGTGGATGACGTAAACACTGGAAACTTTAAGATTTTATTTTAATTTTAACATTTTCCTTCTAAACCGTTTATTCATGAGTCATTACAAGACTGTCAGAAGGGCACTTGCTGCTAGTATATACTGACTAAGAGCAACTGCATTTGCTAAGGTTTGATTCCTCCTACGCCTTCATTTCTTTTGTTTCCTGTAACAGTAATCAGAAGTTTTTCCTATATATGTAATTCTTGAGTGCAAGAAGTGACTTGCTAAAACTTTATTTAGGAAAGGTGAATAGATTTATATTCTTTCAAATCATTGATATTCAACAATATTTGTTCAAACTTAATTTTATGCATTCTGCATACTGCTTTCCCACTTTACTTACTCTGTGGGGTCTGTCAGTTAACCTGATTTAATTTACACAAGCAGTTGACACTATGACAGTTTGTTACAGAAATGAGATGCAACTGTATGAAGTATGCATGTAAATGTAAGTTTTACATCAACGTAGTTATTTTCTTCCTTATGAATCCGATGTTGTCTGTTAAAAGAATATTTTCAAACTTTAGTACATTCTGCATCACTTGGATTTTTTTATTTAAATTATTTTATTTAAAATTTTTTTTAAATTTTTTTTCAATACAGGATCATTGTCAGACTAATTAGTTGAAGATTTCACAAATGTGGTGGGTTGACCCTGGCTGGACACCAGGTGCCCACCAAAGCTGCTCTGTCACTCCCTTCCTCAGGTGGACAGGGGAGAGAAAATATAACGAAAGACTGGTGGGTTGAGATAAGGACAGGGAGAGGTCACTCACCAATAACCATCACAGGCAAAACAGGCTCAACCTGGGGAAATGAGTTTGATTTATTACCAATCAAATCAGAGTAGGGTAATGAGAAATAGAAACTAAATCTTAAAACACCTTCTCCCTACTGCTCCCTTCTTCCAGGCTCTACTTCACTCCCAATGTCTCTACCTCCTCCCCCTGAGCGGCCAGGTAATAGGGGTTGCAGTCAGTCCATCACACGTTGTCTCTGCCGCTCCTTCCTCCTCAGGCGGGGAGGGCTCCTCACACACTGCCCCTGCTCCAGCACTGGGTCCTTCCCACAGCAGACAGTCCCTCACGAGCCCCTCCGACGTGAGCCCTTCCCATGGGCTGCAGTTCTTTGCGAATTGCTCCAGCGTGGGTCCCTCCCATGTGGTGCAGCCCTTCAGAACAGACTGCTCCAGCGTGGGTCCCCCGTGGGGTCACAAGCCCTGTCAGCAAACCTTCTCCAGCGTGGGCTCCTCTGTCCACAGGTCCTGCCAGGAGTCTGCTCCAGCGTGGGCCTCCCGTGGTGGCACAGCCTTCTTCAGGCATCCACCCCATACACTGGCATGGAGTCCTCCAGGGGCTGCAGGTGGAGATCTGCTTCATCGTCAACCGCCATGGCTGCAGGGGCACAGCCTGCCTCACCATGGTCTGCACCCCGGGCTGCAGGGGAATCTCTGCCCCGGAGCCTGGAGCCCCTCCTCCCCTTCCTTCTTCACCGACCTGGGTGTCTGCAGAATTGTTGCTTTCACATGTTCTCAATGCTCTCTCTGGCTGCAGGTGCTGTTGTGCAGCGACTTTTCCCCCTTCCTAAATACATTATCCTAGAGGTGCTGCCACCCTTGCCGATGGGCTCGGCCTTGGCAGTGGCAGGTCCATCCTGGAGCCGGCTGGCATTGGCTCTATTGGACATGGGGGAAGCTTTTTGCAGTTTCTCACAGAAGCCACCCCTGTAACCGCCCCCCGCTACAAAAACCTTGCCACACAAACCCCATACAACAAGTCATACATTTTGACTTGGTGAGGGTTTTCTTGTGGTTCTTGGCTTTTTAATGTGGTGCCTAGGTTTAAAATGAGAACAATTTCTTTTGAATTTTCCTAGCATTCCAGGATTTGAAGTTGTGGGATATTTCCACATCCCCCAGTTGTGGGATATGATACAAAGCTGGGGGGAGCGGCTGACTCACCGGAAGGCTGTGCTGCCATTCAGTGTGACCTGGACAGGCTGGAGGGTTGGGCGGAGAGGAACCTGATGAGGTTCAACAAGGGCAAGTGTAGGGTCTTGCACCTGGGGAGGAACAACCCCATGTGCCAGTACAGGCTGGGGGTTGACTTGCTGGAGAGCAGCTCTGCGGAGAAGGACCTGGGAGTGCTGGTGGACAACAGGCTCACCATGAGCCAGCAGTGTGCCCTTGCGGCCAGGAAGGCCAATGGCATCCTGGGGTGCATTAAGAAGAGTGTGGCCAGCAGGTCGAGGGAGGTGATCCTCCCCCTGTACTCTGCCCTGGTGAGGCCGCATCTGGAGTACTGTGTCCAGTTCTGGGCTCCCCAGTTCAAGAGAGACAGGGAACTACTGGAGAGAGTCCAGCGGAGGGCCACAAAGTTGATTAGGGGAGTGGAGCATCTGTCTTATGAGGAAAGGCTGAGAGAGCTGGGTCTGTTCAGCCTGGAAAAGAGAAGGCTGAGAGGAGATCTGATCAATGCTCACAAATATCTAAAGGGTGGATGTCAAGAGGACGGGGTCAGACTCTTCTCAGTGGTGCCCAGCGACAGGACAAGGGGCAATGGGCACAAACTGGAACACAGGAAGTTCCACCTGAACATGAGGAGGAACTTCTTTACTGTGAGGGTGACAGAGCACTGGAACAGGCTGCCCAGAGAGGTTGTGGAGTCTCCTTCTCTGGAGATATTCAAAACCCGCCTGGATGCATTCCTGTGCAACCTGCTCTAGGCTAACCTGCTTTAGCAGGGGGGTTGGACTAGATGATCTCTAGAGGTCCCTTCCAACCCCTACTATTCTATGATTCTATGATTCTAATGGACATTTAAATGTGAAACTAAAATGAAATATAACTCTACACAACTGGTATTTATCATCTTTGTCTTATGCTCTAGTAAGTATCACGCTATCTGTCAGATTTGATTATATATAAAGTTTATTCTTATATTTAAGCTACTGTAGAAATTAATGTCATTGTCAGGGATACCAAGTTTGACCCTTTTGGTGTGGCTTGTTTGTTGGTTGTGACCATATTTATGGGACTCCCAGTATATTTGTTTTTCTACCATCTTTTAATAATTTATTATCATGTAAAAATACTATTAGCTAAAGTTATAAATGCAAACTGTTAAATTATTTTTAAAAGTTCTCTTAAAACTTATTAAATTTACTCAAAATAGGTTAAACATAAAACAAAGGTATTTGCATTTTTAATCTTGCTTTATAAACAAGTGGATTTCATGCATCTTGTTAAATTTTAACCTCACTGCCTACCCGAGAGTCCTTAAAGGGTACTCAGCAAAGCTTTTGGTGTGTTACGCTGATGGACCGGAGCACAGCTCTTCCTTATGTTTTTCAAGCCCTGAATGAACAATGTAAATAAATTGCGTAATAAGAGAATAATAATGAAGTTTACTAACTGAAAATAGAGCATTCTGTTCAATTTTCATGAGGATATGGGCCCTTCAGAAGTAGTCATCTAGTGGAATTAAAAAGTTTCTTAGTCTGAGGGACTTAAGGGAGATTCCTGATTATCACTGCATTGAGTGACACTGCTCTACAGGCAGATCTGGTGGAAGAATGATAGATAGCATGTCATATTGCTAGATTTGAAGAATGAATTGGGCAATAAAAGGCAGATCTCAAAACCATGTAGTTGTGTGTGGAATAGAGATATCCAGCTATGGCTGATCCAAGCTGGTGTGCTCATATGGTGCACAGCAACACGGGAAAATTGCTTACCCAAAAGCAAAGCAGCTGGTTTTAAAATGACACCCAAGGTGAGCAGTACCTGTTCACTGGAAGAGCCAAGGGTGCTCAATAATGGTAGTGTTACTTGTCGCATAGCAAAGCTTGGTCTTCGCTACTTTGAATTTTTGCTTCATTCTACAGAATAGAAATACCCTTAATAATTTAAGACAGTGTTGGGCAAATTGACTCCTCTCTATCTCCTGCCATTGTAAGAGTGTTGCTGTGAAAGGGAAATGGTGGTTGTAGCATCTGAATATTTGATTTCACTGAATTCAAAAAGTGAAACAGGCTGGCTGAGAAGGAGGAGGTATAATTAAGACAGTGATTTTATTTTGGTAGTTCACAAGTTCTTAACTGTGCTACAAATTACAGGGGTTGACTGGTAGGGAAAGCTTCAGATAATGATTTAATAGATTAGTTTGTACTGATTAGGGAATAGAGCACTAGCAAGAACCTCGGAAGTCACAAGGCTCCATATTACTGTTGTCCTGTCTGTAATACATTTTGTGAATTTATCAGCTGTATTTTAAGAACAGTCAGGTTATTTGCTCCACTTCTGCAGTCCGTCCAAAACAAACTGAGGAAGCAGTCTTTTCTACAATTTCATTTATAATCTTAAGACCTAATTTCCACTCTTAATGATTTAATAGTTTGTGTGGCCTTTATACCAGATTAGTTTTTGTGGACACGTCATCTCTAGATAAATTTTTCTTTTCCCTTCATTGTGCTTGTCTCATCTGTATTTATAGATAGAAATTGTACCTCTTTTTTGCTTTTTTTTGCTAGGCTGACTAAATGAACTATTTTTCATACTCTGCAGTCTCCAGTCAGCTGATCACCCTCACAGCCTTTCTCTGCAGCTGCTCCAATTTGAGGTTTCTCATGTGTGGTTTTTCTAACTGTTATAATGAGAATTATGTATAACATTCCAAATGTGGTCTCGCCGGGGCATTGTACAATGGCACTGTCTCCTTCTCTTTCTGCTCCAACGAGTACATTCCAGAATTGCATCTGCCCTCTTCACAGCTGTCTCACTTTGATGAACCTGGCTGATAGGCAGCTCTCGTTTGGAGTATCATACAGATTGTTTGATACAATCGCTTTATTAAACTTGAACTATAACTCATTTTTCCATTAACATTGTTAATAATACTCGAGTACTGCTTTCATTTTTTATATGCTATTTTTGTATACATTTTTGCATGTTATTAAGTTTGTGTGTGTTCATCTGTGCCTTTCCTCTTGAAAAAAACCATTGGCGATACAGTTGCTGTTCTCCAGTCATTACAGAAGTGATATTTTCTTCAAAGTTTTTACTTTAGAAAGGACAATCTTATGTGTCACTGTTTCCATAATTCTGAGAATGGATTATTTTTGACTGCATTAACTAATAATTTTTTAAATGATCTCAATTTGTCATTGTTTTCATATCTGAGACAAAATAGATAAGAATGATGGTGGAGATTGGGAGTTCATTCCTGAATATCCTTAATCTTCGTCTTGCTGTCCCTGTTTAGTATATACATTTTCTTTTTTTTTCCTACTTAGATACAAAAAAGCATTTAAAGACTGTAACTTTTTTGTATAATGTTCTGTTCGGGTCTGGTTTAGCTTTATGTTTTTGCTATGTACCTAAGATGCAGCTCTCTGTGATGATTTTTCTGTCTCTTCTCTCCCCTCTCTGTCCCCTGATGTTCTTGATAGGATCTCTGCATGTTTCTGATGTCTTACTTGCAATATGTTATGAATGATTGGCTTGTCAAACATCGAGTTTTACCCCTTCAATGTAAGATGCGGATCCTTAAATGTTTTAGCATCTTTGTTAAATGGCAGGCTTCTGCTGTATCTCGGATGTCTTCGCTAACCTTCGCTATCAAATTATTTGGGTATATGCCGCTGAAATTCAAAGACCTAGTTATAAATCCATTTGGGATTTTTCATTCTTTGTTTAAATCAAAATCCAGTAAAATATGGATTAGATTACCAGCAGCTGTTTTATAATGTCCTCATTAGTTAGTGAGAACAGTCTTGAAGTAATGGAGTCATTTGCTGCTTCAGTAGCTATTTCATAAATTTATCAGCTATTAACTCCAAGAATAACTAAGCCCTTCCACTTAAGAGTTTGATTTGTTCTCCATTTTATGTCTGGGTAATTATTCTCCTAAAATGATACAATTCACTCTATTTTTATCTAACATTAAAACTCTACATCAATACCAAACACTGATGCTGGAACAAATGCTCCATTAGTCTAATGTCTTTAACAGAACCTGTTTTACCTACTTCCCTTCCCCAAAGGATTTGACCCAAACAGATTTCTGGTCTTGTTATCTGTTATGTTTATTCCAGTTTGACAAATCACTGACGCACGTTGTTCTACTCTTCATTTCTATTTAAAATATTATCTATTCCTCAGTACTTGCATTCTTAGTCATGAGTGCTGTCCCACAGTGCTGTGGTTACTCTGTCATGTTTTGTTCTGCACTGCGTGCCAGCAATTTAAACCTCTGACTCTTACAAACAGACGCAACCAGATAATTCATTATATTCATAAGACGTACAGCTTGATTTTCATCATCCTAACTCTTGGTAGTTTTTATCCATTCTTCACCATTTTTAATAGAGTCTTAAAAAGAGGTGGGAAAATGTCCCTGTAAAGTTTAATTCTCTGTGTCAGTAATGCAGGCTGTATTCCAGAGGAGTTGTTTCCACAGATGCTTGATGCTGACCTTTCAGAAAGTTCTTTTTCAGATGATCTACCTCATGGCTTCTAAAGCCTCCCTAGTAGCACTTGTCCCTGAGCTGCTTGTTTATCTTGTTATCAACTTTACCTCCAGCCGTATTTCAGAGGAACTTGGAAGAATTAAGTTAATTTGGAGACCTGTTTGTCACAAAGGTCTCCTGGCCTTTGCCTCTTTCTTTCTTCCATTTCTTCGCCTATTTGTTAAGTAAATGTTTAGTTGGCAGGTTTCCATTTTGTTATTAACATCCCATCTCAGTTTTCTGAAGTGTCTTAGTTATTTTGTGATTTATAGTCAAAATATTTCTTGGACCCAGGGAAACTACTCTGTGTGGCTTTATAAATACAACCTTTTCTAGTCAAAAGATTGTTTTTAGTTTAGTGTGGATAATCCCACACCAGTATAGGTTTTTTTTTCCCATTAGGTACAATTGCCTAGCATTTCTTTATTAGAATTATGAATATTTTTCCATCATACTTTGCTTATTGTTTGTATTTTGGGAAAACTGCAATGAACTAGTACCCTTGATTGCCGTAATGCAGAAGAAACAGGGATGATGTTGCATGTGTACCAAGTGTATCCAAAAGCATTAGATGCTGATATGTTGCTTTAATTCATACAAGTATATTTCTCTTCTGCTATCTTGCCCTTGAATCCTGCACTAGTAGTCCAGGTTCTTACACTTTTGTTGTACACTGCTGCCATTTTGTACACGTTTAAGTCATTTCTTAATAATAAAATCTCCTCCCTTTCGATCTCCAACTCAGTTTTCTTTTAGCTCTTGCGTGCTGAATCTTAGTGATTTACTGACCCCGTGCCTTCTCTCTGCTACAGAATTCCTGAAAGTCTTAAGTGCTTGAAGGCTGTTAATATAAATTCAGCCTATCTGTAAAATGTATATAATAAGGTATATATTATTATCTTTTTCCTAGAATGACTTGTAAAGTCAGTGTGTCTGAATATATTACATTCCGTAAATTTTGTAAAGTGCTTTGTGATCACATATTTTAACTGTAAAAAGTACTCTCATCTTTCTACAAGCAGGAAAGAGATTGTATGAGGTAGATCAATGTGATTTTGTGTTTGGGTTTTGATGCCTAGGTCTTGTTGTTGGGTGAAGGAGGGGGGTGTGTGTGTGTGTGAAGGGTAGAATAGATGTAGTAGTATGATATTTGGTTTTTTCCTTCTTTCTTGATTAATAGGATGGACAGACCTGGATATTTTTTATGTTTATATAGTCACAGTTAAATGAATATTTAGAAAGGACTGCTCTGCCAAATGAAATATGACTTTAAATTACGTATATAGTTCTGTGTATACTTAAATCTAATTTACTGTCGGGAAGAAGGCTAAACTAGTGTAACTGATTACTCTGTTCTGCGTTCCTACAAGACGTCAGGTCAGACTCCATATGACCCTATTTACCCTGCTTATCCACAGGTGCTTATTCTCTTAAACTAACTCAATGACCTGCATTTCATTTCCTCCTCAGTCCCGCCAACACAGACATTGTACAATTAAGGTAGTGTGATTCATTTTTAGATTTTACATGCTGGGTAGTTTCTGCAAAGGGCGTTCAGTGCAACAGTAAAGCTTTAGCTGCTGTAACTCGATGAGGCACTTGATGTCATTTCTTGTTCTTGAGAAAACCCTCTGGCAGTTTGCAGTTACTATTAGCAGCCTTGAAGTTTGTTTGTGGGATAAGAAAGTTCTGAGCTTTCACACATGCCCACCCTCTACACCCTTCTCAGTCTTCCCACGCAAACCATATGACCAATCATAAACTTTTCACTTAGGATGATTAAGGTTGCCCTGGAATAAAATGCCGAAGTACACCTGGGTTTAAAAACAGAAAGTAGGCTAACGGTTTTATATCCATCCTCTCCTCCTGCTTTGTGCTCTTTAATCTTGCAATTTACTAAAAATTGCTTTTAAATTAGTATTTTTTTCAGTGTATTGTCTGTTCCCAGATGCTGTGGCACCTATAAATGTGCATACAGATTGACTAGCTCCTTTCTTGTCATATTGCATTTATATTCTTTAATTATCCAGGAAGGTGTCTAAGTTAATCTCTGTGGAGAAAGTTCTACTGATACATGGAATGTAAAAGGAATATGCAGTCATCATTTTATGAGGCTGTGCACTTTAACTGTCTCGCTGCCATTAGAAACATGAACTTTGAAATCAGAATTAATTTATAGTGGCTTCCAGCGAACATTTTTGCTTCGATTATGAATAGTTCGCTGCATATTTGATGAATGATGTGCTTTCTTCAGGTTGTCACTTGTAAATGTTCAAAATTCAAGTCAAACATCAATTTCATTGCCTGCTGATGGCAACATAAGGTAGAGTGGAGGTACATTTTCTTGTTGACCTTACCAGTGCTTACTACTTCCCATGAATCTATCTGGTCTAGTGGTATCTTTTTCAGTATAGCCTCCCCTTTCCTATAATAGCAGTTGATATTATAGGGAAGTAACTTGCATCAGTACTGAGTTCTTTTCTTTTGTGAGTTATATGTTAGATAACTATAATCTGAGCCACTTCATTAAAAATACTTTCATTTCTCACGAAAGTAGTAAAGATTTTCTTTACTGAAGATGTCTTTTCAGCATATGAAGTACTGTTTTTAGTGGTTCTGCTAATTTCATGAAGCTATATTGTCTTGCTCAAATTTAAAAAAAAAAATTAAAATCCTGTCAACTGATGTTTCTGTCCAGTTGAAAAGGCCATCTGGTAAAAAGCACTGTCACTTTGATGATGTTAGATATTTGACTTTATTGTAATTACTTCATGAAACAATTATTTAAATTAACACTGTCTTTAAAGTTATGTTTTCTCTAGTTTGGTGTGATGGCTAGCTTGGAAAATGTTTTGCTTGAATTGGAACCTCTTTTCTTTCTTTTAATTTCCTTTCCCTTTTCACTAGATTACTGTTCACAAAAGTCAAATTGGAGTCCCTGTGCAGAGGCCCAGATGAAGCACTCCTTACCTGTAAACACATGCTCCAGATTTGGAAATCCTGCTATAATCTCACTAACCCAAGGTAAGATGCTGTAGAATTCTAGGCTGCTCAGTACCTTGCTCAGTAGCCTTTCAGGGCAGTATTAGATCAGCAGTCCGGCTTTTACTTGGTTTAGTATTTCATATGAACAAACTAATCCTCTGGGAATCTGGAGTCTGAAGTGTGAAGATACAGACTGATGGACATGCAAAAACTACCCAGAGTCTTATGAAGTAACATATGAGAAAGCTAATAAACTCCGCAGTGATGAGGACTGATTACAAAGACTGAGTAACTGCCATTTTCCTTGATGTGGCACAATGTACTGGTATTGTCTTGATTTTTTTCCAGGATCTGGGTTATCCAGCCTTCTATATTGGCTAGTGAAGAGATTGCTGTAGTGGAAACTTAATTCAAGGACTTTCACTAAATAGGGTGAAGGAGGCCTAGATGTTAATTAAAACTGTAGAAACAGCGGGGGTCACATGGATAAATACAATGTGCTTGCAAAGTCAGCATGGCTTTTTTTTTAAAGAGAGGTCTTGCCTATGAATCTATTTAGGTTCTTCAAAGGCATTAGCAAGTATTTGGATAAGGTGATACAGGTCCTGTTTGAGTTTCCAAAATGCTTCTGTGAAGGTCCTTTGCCATATATATATTTAGATAAGCTGTGAAATAAACAGGAAGGCCACTTTGCAGAAATCCATGCTGGTACTGTTCAACATGTTTACCAAGTACCTGGAGAAGAGGACAAGCAGAATTTCTTGCTATCTGGTTGTTTGAAGGGTTGACAGTTTCTGGAGAACAGATGCTACAGCAGAAGAGCTTTCTAGCAGGTGGCATCTGATAGATTATCGTTCAGATCTTGCTCTTATTTTGTTTGATCTCAGTTATGTAAATACACACATCTCTTTAAGATTGAGAGAGTTGGAAACTAATGGCCAAAGAGGGAAAACTGCTTCTCTCCTTAGCGAGCTACTGAGCAGTTCAGAGCAGGGAGGTTTGGAGGGTGTGGCAGGAAAAGCCTGGCAAGGGACCTGAGTCAGCCACAGCCTGCTGAGAGAGGCTCTGGTACTGCACTGTGGAACAGGGAGCAGGACTCAGGAGTTCTAGAAAGGAAGTATGTCAGCAACCAGAAAGGTTTGAGCTGAATTATTTTCAACTCAAAGTCACTGAAGTAGCAGCAGGGACCTGGGAGAGAATTTCTCTTCTAACTTAGTGGGAGGAGGTTTATTTTAGTTGGCTCTTGGGTGTCTGGTGAGGGGGGGTTAAGCGTTTGTTATCAGAATGCTGTGCTGTGCAAAATAGTTACAATTTCTATGTAAGCTTAATTTCAGTGGGCTTTGCGTGTACTCCAGCACAACTTTTCACCTTCCATCTCTGCTGTTCCATCCTCTACACAGATCAGGGCTCTAATCATGGCTTGTCATTACTTTTTTGTTGCCGCTGTTGTGTTAAGAGCTACTGTGCCGTGTTAAATACGTGTTAAGTAATGGTTCCTTCGGATATCAGCAGTGACGGTGCAAACTTACTCTTTGGCTGTGTCAACTTCAAACAGAGATGTCTGCTAACTCTGTGTCACCATTCTCCTTCAAGAACATCTAAGAGGAAAAATTAACCAGGACTACTTTGCATCTGATAGTTTTTACCACTTTTTTATCTTGACACTTAAAGCTTTTCTTGAAGTTCTGGTTTATAGTGACAAAATCAAATTGGGAATGGAATGAACAGGAGCTGTGGATAAGTGTCATGATGGAAGGAGACAGGTTCGACGGATGACACATTCAGAGTTACATCAAACAGCGCAATATGGATACCAAGCTGTAACCTTTCTTTGGATGGTCCACGTCAAATTTAATCATACTGTATCATCATATCAATGTATCAGACCTGGCTGACCAGGATAACAATTCTCACTCTGACCTGAAATGTGACTGGGAAGTTCTGTTCACCCCACTGCACTCCAGGTGTAGTGAAGAATGGTGATGCAGGATTGTTGTGAAAACTTAAATTTTCCAACCTCTGTAATTTTAGCACACACTTCTTTTTGTTGAAAAGCCCTGTTTGAAAATTATGTCTCTCACTGGAAATAATTGAAGCTTTTAAAAAATATTTCTTTAAGCCAATTATAAAAGGTCTTTTAATCACTCGAAACCTTTTAAGAATGTTGTTTTTCAAAGATTTAAATATCCTTCATGCTTATTTGAAACATCTTTTTCTATTCTGATTTAAACTTAAAACTAATTTTGATGTAACATTTTCCCAATGAGATAAGAACTCAATTTTCTGATAAGCTATGCTTTATGTTAAATATTTATTCTTGCAAATAATCAGATTTTGTGGAGTAAACTTGGGTTCGGTGTCCTCAATAATCTTCTAATAATGAAAATAAATTATGTATAGCTAGATATAGCACACAAAGTAAAGGCTAAACGCAACTCTGTGCCTTACCTTTGTTCAGCTGATTTAGAACAATTTTCTTTTGTCTCTATCGGCATATAAACATTTTCCTCATGAGATGATTAATATGACTTTAAAAGTTGTTTTGTGGTGCAAGGCTGGGAAGGTTTAAATGTTTATCTTCAACCTGCTGCTTGAAGTTCATTAGAAAATAGTTCAGTTCTTTTCCAGTTCTTAATTTGCGTTAGGAAAACAAAACAAACCACAATGCCAGTGCTGTGCTTAGAAGATACTTATGCTAAGCCTGGCTCTCCTTGTCAGCAACATTTGGCATGTGATTGCTTGTGGATTGAGGAAGTAATTAATACAGCGGTTAGCAGAAAATATGCACCAACTGGTGTAACAACTATAGCTGATAGTGTGTGTCCCAGAAAGTTCCCTGCTGTTTCCTGTGGATTTCTATAATGGCATCATTTTGTAAGGAAATCTGTCATGCGCTAATGTTATGGTAATGCCAAATATTATTTATACCATTTTCGTAACGGCTGTACAAAGAGAGGAAGTTGTTTCACTGGTTTTTGAAGTATGCAACTATAAATTGTTGCTGAAAGGCTTCTTGCCCTTCTCTCAGCTCAAATTTGGAAGGAGGGTATTTTAAAATTAAGGCAACTGGAAAGATGTACTGAATTCCAGATTTGCAGTTTACATTAAGGTCCCTCAGGCTTTACTTTGCGCTAGGAATTTCACAGAGATTTTTCTCTTCAGTGAGAATTAGACAAAAGTTTGCACTTTGCTAAGTTGGACTAACAGCCCGGTTGCTTTAAAACGTCACTATTTTTAAGTTTGTGGGATGCTTTTTTTTTTTAAATTAGTTTTTAAAAAAGTATTAATTAATAGTGAATAGTACCAGACTTACAATCCTAAAAATGAAATTACTCTATTAACCATAGAATGTTAAAGATGGAGTGCCCATATGTGCTTCCTCACACTTTTCTGTCAATGTGTCTCAATACTCGCCTCATAGAATCATAGAATCATCTTAAGGAGAAGGAGCACTTAGTTCTTCAGTCCCTGTTTTTCTGCTGAATCCTTAATAGTAGTTCTAGGAGCAATTAGTTTTCCAGCAAGTACTTCAACAAGAAGCCTGAGGCACAGATACTGAGTTACAGCTAAAATAGAAATTAAGTGCATTTGTCCACAGGAGCAATCAGTGAAAAGCGCTATTACTGCTTAGGCTCCTGAGGTGTTGGAAGTGTTCAAAATTATCCTACTGCGCTATTGGGAGCAAATTCAACATTAGGCAGTTAATATGTATATGTGTGTGTATATTAAAAAAAACAACCAATCAAAAAACCCCCCAAAACCTCTAGAGATACAAGTGATGCCTTTTTATGTGAGAGGCAGTTAAGGCATCTTTATAACGTCTTTACCTAAAATTAAATATCTTGAGTTTAGTGTTTCTCTTCAGTCTGGGAAAAGTGTGGATTTTCAAACTTACGTCTGCCATCTCGGCTCACTGTGAGAACTGTACCTCATATTATATAGAAGTTTAAGGTACAATAAATCCTTTCTGTAAAGCTGTTCACTATGAATCAAATTAAAAGCCTGTATTCCCTTTGTGGTTGTATTAATTATGAAAACAGAATTGCTGAAGTAAATATGGATTTAGTTTTGCTCAGCTTAATTCTGTTTTAATGCAGCTGGCTTAATGCACTGTGAGTGGTTAGTGGTGCTTGGTACTAAATTTGTTCACAGCAAGAACTTTTATAGCAAGAACCTTTGTGGGAGGAGGGCAGCACGCAACTTGTATCTCAATATATAATTTTATATTTTAATACCTTACGATTTCTATACTTCATTACAGTGATTCCGGACGTGGGAGCAGCCTGTTAGACAGAGCTATTGCTGATAGACGACAGCTTAATACAATTACATTACCAGATTTCAGTGATCCTGAAACAGGTAAGAACTGCATTTGAACAATAAAGTAGGTAATAGAACTGTCCATAGCTAGATTTTGCATTAGTTTTTTTTATTTTCTTTTGCAAAATGAAATCACGAATAAGACATCGTACAATATAAGATTTTTTCTTTTTTATTATAGAAACTTGTTGACAACATTCTCTGTAAATTAAAATTTCTATAGTATGGATCTTCCTAAGCTTAGCGGTATTTTCTTATGCGAGGGCTGAAAATTAGTATACTAAAATTAGTATAGCCTTTGCCAAAGTCCTGTGCTTTTCTGTGCATTTGGTGTTTGCACATTTTCTGTTTACAAGGTAAATCAGAAAAATTTCAGAAAACTTTAGATCTCAAAAAACCTAGACGTCATTGCTAATTAAATTTATTAAAATCTGTAATATATATTCAAATATAATTACATGGGTGGATTGGCTTACTATATGCATAGTTTTGACATTATAAGCAATATTTATTTATTACATATCATATATACTGTGATATTTTGATATATATATCAAAAATTGTGGGGCACAGATGCACTACATAAAAGCTGATTGCTACATGTTAGTAAATATTTACAATGTGCACTTTGCCTATTTTAATGTAATCAGTTATCACAATGCAAATTTATATGCTTTAAAAGACACATAACCCAAAAGCAGGTGAGCCATGAGTTCTGTGAAAACTGCAGAAGGAATTACCATGATGGTGCTAGTTCCAGAAACCTTAACAGTATGTTACTTGCATTCTAAATATTGAGAGTTTTCTGTTTCCTGCGTTTTGTCTTAAAACTGTAGCATACTTTTGCTGGCACCTTTCAGATGTGAATTTCTGCTTAATCACACTTGTTACATCTTACGGGAAAGTTTGCCAGCCTATGAATTAGAGTGCACTGACCTGTAAGTTAAGATACATTGAAATGTGTATTGTATCTCTTTGCTTAATATCAGAATTGTGCAGTAGAGAAAAATCCAATTTAGATAATAAAGTTCTGAAAGTTCAAGTTGGATCGAATGTTCGCTCAATTTTGAAATCACATAAGTAAATTGAAAGTGTTCTGGGCTTGCTATAGTAGCAAACAGTTTTGATTACAAAGAGCGGGTCACCTGATTTCAAAGAATTGCAATATGCCCTGGTCTGAAGTATGGCATAATTTAGCTTGCTGTCCCTAATGTGGAATTTTCTGTTATCTTGTATTGGTATAACTGAAATGTATAAGACAACATTATATCCTTCTATACTGATCTTTCTATGTTCTAGTCTAGTTCGTTTCATTTTAAGGACGTAACTAGATTTAAAGGTTTCATAAACATATATAGATAGACATAGATCTAGATAATTTATTTAATGCCTCCAAAAAAGTGCTTGTTGTGGGGGGCGGGTGTTGTGGGAGTTGTTTTGTGGTGAGTTGTTGGTTTTTGTTTGTCTGTTTGTTTGTTTTTCCCCCACGGGGCCACAAAGCTCTTGACCTGTACTTTCAGGGTGTCCTGTTTTATATCTGCAACACTTGAGGGCATAATGAATTGGTGCTTTTTAAAGACTGCGTATTTCTCAACACTTTTAAGTAAAGATGAACCCTTATCAAAAACAGTGAGCTTTTCAAGAAGCTTGCCCCAGATTCAAATCCTGCAGCCAGTATCTTGATTGGAAAAAAGAATCTATACATAATGTTCTGATTTTTCTAGAATTTCCAATTTGTCTTTTTTTCTAAATCTTAGCTGTGTTGTTAGGGCTTATCTCAACTGTCAAAGAGGACAAGATGGGAAATTAAACTTACAGGGTCTCTTTTTGATTATTTTTCTTATAAAAGGTAATTGTGGAGGATGTGTTGGGAGGGGTCTCTTTTTCTGTTATTTGAAGGGTTGGGGGGCAGCTGTCAGTTGTTAGTTCTAGCAGAAGAAACTTTCTTGCAATACCAATACTCAAATTCTAGTAAGGACTAGAGCTTTGTTATCTACTGTGTCTCTACAGTACTATACATATAAAAGCTCCATATCTAAGTTTTGTCCAAAATTCTTCATCCAGAAGATTATATATAAAATTTGCAGAGATCAAAATTTTGTCATACTATAAGAATGAAAGAAGTCAAGCTTGTCATAGTGTTTGAGTGAGAAAACTTTAAGCAGACTGTCAAAAAAACGTTCACAAATGGTAGATGATAGAAACAATAAATGGTCAAGATGTTAGATCTTGATAGGCTGAAAGAGCTTGTGTGCAAATTTTGTGGATCCCCCAGTGTTTAGAAATGTGGAAATAATAATAAAAAACCATAGTCAAACATAATCAAATGTTAAAATAGAGGTATGCAGGAAAGGTATTGCAGAAAATCCTTAGGACAGAAATGTTTGCTCCCCTCCTCTTTGTACAGTATAATGCTACCCTGTGCATGCACTTATGCGTGTGTATACACCTGAATATGTGGAAATTTTCCCCTTCCTAACTTTGCTTGCCACCTATGATGATGATCTCCTTTGCCTGTCTAGTCTGAGTTCGTCCAGTTTGAGTTCCAAGAAATGAGAGCTGAAATTCAAATCTGAAGTCTTACGTACTTCCAATTTGAATTTTAAAATCCTTTAAAAAAAATGCATCTAGCTTTAATGAATGTAAAACATTCTTTTTCTTAGATGTATCATTTCAGCAGAAGTTAAATTTTGAAAAAAGAAAAAAAGGTCTTAAAACCAGTTTTATAGAGAGCTCATCCCATAATCAGAAATGATTGAGTGATTCAAGATTAAATGTGTGTAATTTTTGAAGTACGAAAAGAGCGTGTTGTAGATTTCTTACAAGGCTAGACTGTTAGTTCTAATGCCCTGATCAATAACGGTGGGAAATCTACTTCAAGTTTGCCTTCTATTTCAGCTGGTTTGCCATGAGTAGCATGCACCCATATTTGTATGTATTGATGAAGGAAGTAAATATGGAGAAAAAAGAAGTTTCTGTGAATCAGTCACTGAAGTAAAATCCCGCAGGGAGGCAGGCACATTTCTTATCCAAAGATAGATATGCATATGCAAATCACTTGAGACTCACTTGGCTGTTTTGGTTAAGGTAAGTTGCACTCAATCTTTTTAAAAACAGATTACTCCATTTGTTGTATATTGGTTGCAGTCCACTGAGTTTGTCACAGGAAGAAACAGAAGTAGCGGAGTTTTAAACTTTGGTCTTTGTTTCCCCTTAAATGTATTTTACAAATTTATGCATTAGAACATAGGGAAAAAATTTTAATTTATTTTTTGAATCTAGTTTAGTATGGAAGGAGAATACATATGGGTACAGCGTATTTTTTTTTATGTTGCTTTCAGAAGTTGTTATATTTATGTTATGTAGAAGCCATTTCCATCTTACTGAATGGTGAAAGAAATGCTTTGCATTTTTTGGCATTCGTGAGTCCATTAAACCCTGTTGGATCTTTTTGCTTTCCTGCCCCCCACACCCTTATCATTCTCTTTGTTTCACTTTTTAGCCTCTGATACTTCCTCATCTTCTCTCTCAAGAACAGAGTCTCCTCTCCAACTGTTTGTATCTTCTCATCTTCCTCATCCTCATCCTAAACCAGATACCTTTGTCTGGCCCCATGCAGCCTCTCCACACTGTGACCAAGTTCCCGAGCCCTGTACACCTTCTCGCTGTAAATTGGTTTTCTATTCCTGATGGACGTGTTAGTTTGTGCTGTATTTTTCTGATAATCTTCATAACTGATAAACTGTGTTTAAACAGTTGAAGTGTCACTGAAATCTGGCCTTTCATATGCATTTCATTAAATACTGTGTGGGTTTTGAGTTTCATCAGAATAGACTTTTTTATGGATCCCAAAAGAGGTAAAGTTACAGACATACTTAATACTCTGTTCTCATGGCTGTTACAGACAATGATAGGTAAAAGAGGTTGTTGGCCAAGACTGCTTTGTAGCATTTACTTCTGTAAATTGTTGCCATTGCTGGCATCTGTTGCCTAACAAGACTGTGCTTTCCACAGAATTTCCTTCTTATCTGTACGGTTTTTAATGACTTAGTTTCAGAAAGCCTTTAGCTAATTGCATCCTAAACCTTCCCTGAAAATTCCCTAAATATCAGGGTGTATTTTCATATTGCAGGTAGGGCATATTGGAAGGATTAACAGAGCAGTGAAAATCAGCATTACACTGTTTCAAGTCAAGAGCCATTCTGTTCATTGAAATGGTGCCAATTTAAACGTGCTGTAAGATCCGTTCCATGTTGTTTGAATACAAAATGTACAGTAATGCTGCCAGAGTAGTTCAGGTGACAGGGTAAAAATCAGCATAGTTTTCCAGCCATTTCTTTTTAGCTCCTTTTCATTTCTGTTAAATTATCCTTCACTCATAGCTTTATGCATAGCGCTGTTTTGTCACTGCATTTACTATAATCCAGTCTTAAGAAATTCATTTTTGACACCTAGCCTTTAACTGATATCATGTCAAAGGTATTAATTCCTAACAAAAAGTAGAAAATAAATCTTTGAGTGTTAGCAAAATTCACTTATTGAAGTAGCTGACATAAGACCAGAATTTTGAAGACACTAGCTCATATGTAAGCATGTAACTGGAAATTAAGAAAAGTACTTCCTTTAGACTCCAGGAAATCTATGTCCTACAGAAGTTCAACGAGCTGAAGTCTGACTTTCCTCTTGAAGCATTTGAATAGCTGATTGATTGCTGTTGCAGGTTTAGGTGTCGAATTGAGCTTGCTCAGGCCTACTCTATAAACAGTACATCCCAGTTAGTGTTAAATTACTTGTTCTTTGCAGAGCTACAATAAGAACCCACTCAAGAATGAAGGCAAACTGAAAGAATGCCGAAGTCCAAGCACAGATTCCACTAAGTAAAGCCCAAGTTTTCCATTTCCAAGCTACTGTATCCCCAGGGAAAGGGGCTTCCACCGTATGGACAAGAAGTAGTGAAACCATGTTAAAAACCAGATATTTGAGTCCTTTGTAGATAATCTATGGAAGTTAGAGCTCTCTGTCTTTGAGTAAGTAGAAGTTTGCCTTACAGCATGTTAGTATAGTTACTTGGGCTGAGAAATCTCATGTTCCATACCTTACTCAGTTCAATTTTTTTTCTGGTGAAAGAAACAAAAGGTACTATCTATTTTTGACTTGACTTCAAATTTCTGTTGAACAGGAACGTGATTTTAGAGGTGTAGCAGAGGCTTTATGAAGATATTTATTGTAAACAGTAATCTTACTTAATTTTTTTATCTTTTGAAACCCTGTAAACCTGATTTACAGTTTGAAGATTATCAGAAATCCTCTGGCTTTGTGGGCGTTCTTGGTTTATATATGTATCTAATTTTTTTTTTCTGCTTCTTACTTTGCATTTTAATTTGTGGTTTGATCTGTTCAAAGGCAATCCATCAGATGCTTACTTTCATGGTTTTTACTCCCTTTTTTCAGTTTGTAAGTAGTATTCACTGTGCAGTTCTATTAATTTCTTAAGGACTTATTTCACCTTTTCCTTTACCACAAAACATACATGGTTTTGTCCATCAGTAGTGGAAGTTTGGTAGTGTGCAAAGGAAGGCTGATGCTCTTTGCCCATTCAGTCACCCCAAAGGCTGTAATCTTACAAGATCTGAATGCACTCAACTAACACTTGCATTTAATAATTAAAGAGGCAGTATTCATTTCTAGAGGACCTCAAATAAAGATATATTAGGAAGGTCTTGTATAACATAATGACCAGCTGCCAGTATGTTGTATTAGAGAAGATTTTATGTCGCTGCTGCTCCTAAAGAGTACGTTGGTCCAGAATGCAACATTGCAACTGCTGTCATGAGTCATAATAAACTACTACTTTCTCTTGTGGTACAAATTTTTCTTGTAGAATAAATCTCTTAACAGTACACTTTAGAATAACGGAATTATGAAAACAAGCTAAATAAGAGAGAATTAAGAATAGATCAATAAAAATAATAGCTACTTTAACCAGGATGTGAAATGATGTTCTTTTTCTCTAGCCAATTACATTATAAAGTTCTGCATTTGGCCTTGAATAGTAAATTATGGGATCTTTTTTCATGAATTACTTTACTTTTTCATAGATTTTTATGATGTAGTACAGGAGGCCAATTTGGTGGAGGAGAGAAAAGTAAGAACATAAGTAAAACAGCATGTTTGACAGTGACTAAGCACGGAAAATCTATTTCAAAGAGCTGACAGGATGCTCTTTAAATAATGCTGTCCATAACTGACTACTATTATCTCCATGCATAACTTTGTATGAAAAGATAAGCTAGCTTTGTAATTTACTATTGTAAGACATGTCTCAGACACTTAAAAAATTTTATAGGAAAAAATGTTAATGTTGGCTAACCCTGCCAATCTATCTTATCAAATGCATCACTTCAGTCCTGCAGAAGATACTGCCTCTTAGTATCATGCGATTGCTTTTTTTAGCAGAGTTCTCTGTATGTCACACCACTACTGTTTTTAACTGCCAGCTTTGTGTGCATGTAAAGTTGAAAGACATGGGGTTTCTCCCCTTTTCTCCTGCATGAGCATTGATGTTAAAGCATTTTTTCTTTATGCAAGTGTTGAAACATTAAAAATGCGATGAATGTAAAACTGTTTAGTAATGTTCTTTTATGGTATAAAAAGAAATCCTGTTACAGTGTTTCTGTCAGTTGATAGGAACATGTTTCATGAAGGATGACAGTCCATTCTTTTACCCATTTTCAGAAGGAAAATTTGATGAACACAGGAAAGTGATTTTGTTGTTCTCCAAGCCTGCACGCCAACTAAGTGCTGATAGAGTCCATGTCTTAGTTCATGTCCATTAGGCTATGTTGTTAAGAACTTATTGTGAAATGACCAAAGGAAAGAACTGAAGTTGTAACATTCTTATTTACATAGGGTGACTTGTAAATGGTATTTAAAAGATGGGTTTTATGTAGACTCTTCTGTAATATTTGTCTTAAGAAAAGCTGGAAGAGAATAAATTGAACACACTGTTCACAAAAGTTGAACTGTAGGTATGACTTGGAAAAGCATGGTTTCTGTAAGATGACTTAACTTCTTGGTTAAATTGTGTTTGTACAAGGCTGTTGGTAGTTTTTCTGTTTGAGATTGGATTGGATCATTGGCATAACCATAGGTTGTTGCAGATACTGAGTTAGTATGGTGAATATTAGTGTGGTGAATTCTCTGTAAATTCTGACAAATGTCATTATAGGAAACTATAATGTGGGAGGTTGTACCTTTTTGGTTTAGAAACATGTTGTTATGAGTAAGACCTTCTGTCACACTTTGCAGTGTGCAATGTGATTGTGATTCCAGATGTTAAGCAATAAGTAATTTAAGTAATGAATTCTAGATCTTGCAAAAAGAGGCCCGGTTTCACAGCTGGCCCTTTTGGTATAAACAAGCTTCAGAACAAAACTAAACAACTGAAAGCAAGTAGCCAGGATCCATTTTGGTGATACATTACTTTTCCAGACCTCAAGCTTTTAGATTTCAAAATAAACGCTCTTTGCTGCTTAGGTTATTTTGAGGGATTTTTTTCTTGATTCTTAAGTGTCACGCTGTAACAGCAGGTCTAGAAGTTGTCCAGGAAGAGCAAGGCTATTTGTGGGTGTGAAAGATGCAGTAAAATTTCAAACCAGATATGACTGCTGCTCTATTCTGAGCATTTGAAGGAAGGTATAATTAAGTGAATTGTAACACTAGAAGTGAGGATATGTTTGTGTTTGGCTGAGGGTACTGAACACAGATCAAAGAAAGAAAAATACAGATAAGATTGGGAAGAGAGAGCAGAGCTTATGACAAAACAGGGAGCCATGAAATAAGTACCTGTCTGCATAAGATCTGTGAGCAGATTTTAAGATCCACTCTTTGCCCTCAGTTTCACAGAAACCACTGTGTATCTTTAGAAGTCGTAGTTGAAATCACTATACATTTTACAATGGTAATGTGACTATAAAGATCGGAATCTGGGGACCTCTGGGTTAGAACTAGGAACCCATTGTTCAAATAAGAAAAGAGTTGAATAAAATTTGGAGGAAGGTCAGAAAAAGCTTTTAGTACACAGGAGACTTCTTTAAATGATTTTTAGTTGTCTGCAAAGTGAAAACTTACTAATTGTGTTTTAAGAGAAAGAGCCAGAAATGAGTCCGATGACAGCTGATTGTGACAATGTTAGAGAGGCATTTAGGGGTTTATGGGTTAGAGCTATCAGCATGAATGCAATGTACCTGAAAGGTGCCTGAGTTGGGCAGTGTAAAAGGACTACTGCTGTTTAAAAAGAAAGCAAGCAAGAAAAAAAGATGATAGTAAAGATGTAGAAGTGTGATAAAGGATGCAGTGGCCGTGATGATTAGATATGCAACGCTGTACCGGAGGTCATCCCTCCTCCGTTTGGAAACTGTATAGCCCTGTGCTTGATCTCTCACTTAATAGCCGCTACAGGGAGGGTTTTTAAAGAAACTGAAGAGCCCAGTTATTGATGCTCTTGTGCTGTTTTGCAACAACCTCAAGTTTTCTGCATTTTAAATAAGACTGAAGCATGAAGGATTTCAAAGGCTGAGGTTTCCAAACAGCCCTGCAGAAGATTACACCAAGTTTCTTTGTATTCTGCTTAGCATTGATCTTCAGCCTTAAACCCCAAGAATCCAGTTATTTGGGATGATGTTTAAAGGCAGCTTAAATTTAGTTGTTTATGTTGAATGATCTGCAGTCTGAGTTTCTGAAAGAGTTACTTCACCCGCATTGACTTTTAGATTGTTAATGTTCATTATTAATGGAGAATACATTTTTATATCAGCTGTATGAATTTAGTGAAAGATAGGAGGTAACTGTTTTCTAGTAGCTTGACTGAATTAAGAACATTTGAAGATTATTATTTTGTATATGTGTGTGTATTCTTCAGAGAACTAATTGCTGCAATATGTTAAGGGATACCTTTTTCCTAAACAGGAAATATAAGCAATTTCAATAATAACACCTTGAAAAAAAAATTCTTGAAAGATTTTTTTTTGAAGTTTTGGCGTTTTTTTCTACTGCTCAGAACAAAGTCCAGGATCGGAGTTAGTTACCATAGGAAGCACTTAGTGTCCACTTTGTTTTAACTTCAGTATAGGTGGCACTGCAACTCATAGCAATTTTATCACAGTATAGTTCTTTTTTATATAGAAATTGATGTACAAAAAGTTTTAATAATATATTACCATATGTGCTTTATGGTTAAGTACTAGAGGCTTAAAATCTAACAGCACGCTTCCTGTATGAAATTACTTGTGGCCTGGCTAGCAGCCAGAGTTCTTGCTTGAAATAGTAGAAGATATTGGCCCTTTTTAATACTAAATTGAATACTTGCTTTTCAGAGGAAGGGATTAAATGATCTCCTTTGTGTCAGTGAATCGCACCTTTTCTTTACAAATTCTTCTGGAGAGATGATGAGACTCCTTCACTATTAGTCCCTGGAAGTCTAAGTGACAGGCTGTGTTTACAGAAATGGATGTCAGACAAGAAGAGGATTACGTGTGACTAGTGCTTATTTATGGTACCTTTGCTGGTATTTTTCTTGGGATACACTCCACATGCTTCTTGCTTAGACTTCCCTTTTGTATTTCTTCAGAAGTTAAGCCATAAAGATAAGACACGCAAAATCTTTAGTGAATGTTCAGCTTTGCAGGCTGGAGTTTGATTTGTTTCATTAGCCTGTAAAGGAAAGCCAACTCCACAGCCAGATACTGTTTCAGATCTTCAAGACAATTCTTTGCTTATAATGACATATTAACTGCTAATTATGTCCTGTGCTGCTCTTCCCTTGTTTCTGTCAGTTAAGGGAAACATGATGCAGATTTTCAGACAAACTTCCTCTTCCCACTGATCTGTGTACTACGGATTTCTTCTACTCCTCTGGTCCGCTGATTTATCTTGTCACACTTAAGAATGTACATTTTATGTCGGAAATGCCTTCTGGTTAACATTCTTAGAAAACCTGTGATACTGAGAGTGAAGGTTTCTTTCATTTATTGACACCGCTGGTGATGAGAATGAGCTTGTGGGATGCAGTTCAACCTGTACAGGATTCAGTACTTTCTTTTGTGCTACCTGCCATTATTGACCATTACAGTTGCGCTGATGGGCTTAGAAGACTTCTCATCTGATTCAATATGGAATATTTCACTTCCATTATTTATTAATCAGGCCTAGTCAGTCTGAGATTTTGTGATTTGTAATTATAAAACAACAAGAGATATGTTGAAGCTTAGATGACAAGAAGGAGTGTACCTTAAAATATTCATGGTCTTGATTAAAAAAACCCAAAACACTGCTAAATACACTGTCAGTAATTGGCTATCCAAAGTACAGTTGCCATTAGATATGCTCTAGTCATAGCAGCTTTTTCATTTCCAATGCTTTGGAAAGGGTACTATTTGCCAATGAGATTCTAATCTCACTTGTAAATGCTTCATTTTAAGAAAATTATCCTTTACATGTTATGCTTAATGTTCTTTATGCAAGGGACTTTTTTGCCACAAGACATTTTTAACTCAGCCTTCTTGATTAGCTGAAGTTTACATTCAGTGCAGTTTAATTGTGTTTTTGTGATGGGGTGTGTTGCGATCATCGTGTATATTTTAGTTCTCTNCTCTTTTTTTTGTACTGTTATTAGTCTTAAAATAGTCCTCTAATTGCACTCTATGGAAATACATAGCAATTACTAACATCAAACTGCATGTAGCAACCTGAAGATTACAGTGTACGATACCATCACAAACCTTTTTTTGGTCGTACATTGCCAGAATAGAGGTGTCGAGTTTAATAGAGAGTATACATAGTAGCAATCCAAAAATGTGTCAGATGTAGTTACCAGTGTTCATTGTGTTTTTATATAGTCTTTCAGACCAGTGAAAAAGCTTTCATAACAAGGAAAATTAACCTGACATTTCAAAAAACTTCTCCAAAACAGTACATGTAAATTAAATCTAGAGGAGTTGGAGTAAAACCTCCTATGAAAAGGGTTATGATTAAATGTTTTATGCAACATGTGTGGCCTTCATTCTTTCTCTGACGGTAATTTTTTTTTTATTACTTCTACAGGTTCAGTCCATGCCACATCAATAGCAGCTTCCAGAGTGGAGCAAGCACTGTCTGAGGTTGCTTCATCTCTGCAAAGCAGTGCCCCTAAACAAGGCCCCCTGCATCCTTGGATGACTCTGGCTCAAATATGGCTTCATGCAGGTACTGTGAAAGTACAATTCTTTCTTGTTCTTTCCCCTCCCCTTTCTTGCTAGCCTAAGAACTTGCAAAAATCGGTTTCGTTCAGAATCTATTATCACTCATCAGATCAAACTTTTTCCAGGTGTGTGTGTGGCACTGAAGCAAGTCAAGAAATAAAAAGCACATTAGAGTTGCTCATATGTAAGACCATTTATGTAAGATAAGGCAGTAGTTTTATAATACACCTGTTATCAGTGGAGTCATACCTTCTGTAGAACAAGGCAATGCTCTCTCCCTTATCAGTGAAGTATTTAGTTTCTGAAGTACCTTGAGTATCATCGGATTTGGAAATTTAGATGCCCTAATTCCATTGATTGGAAAAAGATGTTTGTAAGATTATTGAATAGAGTTTCTGCAACTAGAAAAGCTTTGTCATTGAAAATAAATAACTCTGCATAGGTGGGAAAAAAGGGTAATAGGACTATTGAGCAACCTGTCCCTTGCAACTGTGGTAATGAGCTCACATTCAGTTCTCTTCCTTCTAGCTTCATTAATGTAAAAGACCCAGGATTGTTTCTCTAAATGTGCAGTCATCTTGAGTGGATTTAGTATTGTTATTCTGCTTCAAGCCTCTAGCTAAATGCAATATCACAAGTGGCTGTTGGATAAAATTTTATCCAGAAAATGATGATCCAGTGTATTTTTATATCATTAAAACTGTGTACCATGCAATTGTTNGTGCAGTCATCTTGAGTGGATTTAATATTGTTATTCTGCTTCAAGCCTCTAGCTAAATGCAATATCACAAGTGGCTGTTGGATAAAATTTTATCCAGAAAATGATGATCCAGTGTATTTTTATATCATTAAAACTGTGTACCGTGCAATTGTTTTTATTGATACTTGCATCAGAAAGGTGTAATTTAGAAATCAGTCAGCAATTGTTCAGCTTTGGCTTGCTCGCAGACTCAAGCAATTTTCAGTGACATAATTTTTATTTTCTTCATGTTTGCATTCTAACATAACAGTGCTGTATTTCTTGGCATTTTAATTTACCTGTTTTGCATTAAGAGTTTTATTGTGTGAAAGTCATTACAGGGCAATGGCTCCCAGTTACTGGGATTAATGTTTTAAAAAAAAAAAAAACCCAGAAGACTGGAAAGAATGAGCAATGATGGTGATTAATATTAGTGATCTCGTTTTGGGGGTGGAAGGACTCCTTGAAAGCAACACAGATTAGAACAAAGCAAGGTCCACCAGGGCATAGTGTAGTCATCTACCCTGCATCGTGGCATCATTGATTTTAAATATTTGTAAACCATCACAAACAGCCATCTAGAGTAACTTTTAGCATCTATGATACTGATAATTTCTCAGCCTTCTGTGACAGCTTTTTTCACTGCTTATTTCCTGTTTTTTAATTTTTGTTGGTCATGTCCTGTTGCTGCTTATCCAGTCCGTGCAAGTGACTGCTACTGTTTTGCCCACAACGGAGGGGTCTGGACACTCTTTGCTGATTCCTTTTCAGTTTGCAACTTAGTCAGGTTTGCATCCATGTTGGTGGTCTGCTGCTGCAGTCTGCTGCAGTCTGCTGCATAGTCCTCTTTCCACTCTTAAGAACATCTGTCTCAGCAAGCATGGTCTGTAGGCCATAGTCTTGATTCCCAACAGGAGGAAGTATGGGTGGAAAGTAAGAGACAGTTGGGTTCGAGAATGAACTAAAGTGTTAAAGATCCAGGGGAAGAACACAACAATGTATGAAGAGTGCTCTTGACTCTTCGTGTATGGGGAGCAATGAAAGAAAAAGCCAAGAGATGAAAGAGAGATGTCTGCCTTTAGAGAAGGTACTGCAATCTCAAGTATACTTCCTCTTCGCTTTGGAATGATCCTGTGCTTGGTACTTCAGGCTGGTGATTTGTGCTGTGTTTCAGAGTGTTTAGGTATCCTACTAGGTATCCTACTCTTCAGCTACTTGTCCTGTTGCAGTAAATGCCGTGAGCCTTTACTGTAGGAACATTCAGAATACAGTTCCTCCCAGAAGCACAATACGAAGCAGATATTCTGGAAGGTACCTTCATCAGTGTATATTGGTTACTTGCATAGCAAACAGTGATAAAATTACTTAACACCTCACTTACAGTACATGTTCTTTAAATAAAAGTGAAGATTTACCATTGGGAAATTGCTTCCTTTTTGAGACTCATGTCACGTTTAACTGTTAGACTCCCTGTATCATTGTGCAGTGTTTTACTTCTTAGTGTGTTGGCAGGAATCTTTGATGAGCTTTGGATCTTAAAATACAAAAATTGAGAATTACTCTTCCTATTGGATTATAGAGACAGGGAAAAGTGACATAAATAAGTTCTAACATATGCAAAACTTGGTGGAATATATTTACCAAAACTCATATATATGATATGAAAATGAGAGAAAATGCTTGTTCTTACGGATATATAGTGTTGTTCCAGCTGTCATTAGTGTAAATAAGCATGGCATTCAGTCCAAAGAAGTTGGTTTTGTAAACGGTAACTGGCTTTTAGTTTTCACCTTGGGTTTATTAATGGACTGTTTTAGCCTTTCATTTCTGGGCATACAGTGTAAAGGTGGAAAATTAGGATTATTTTAAATGTGAAACAAAATGACTTTTGTAATTAGTACATTCTCCAGCAACTCGCTCTTAGAAACCAGACCTGTCTCTAAGTGATCAATGGCTGTGATTGTCCTTTGAGAAATGCGTCAAGACTGCACTCAGCATTGCTGTGCAGCTTGATTGGAAAATAGATTGATTTCTCAATAAAATGAAAGTGTAAGTGTTGGAAGGGTTTGAGCCAGAAAGTATTCTGGGTGTTCTCTAGGTGGAGACATTGAGAAGAGCACATCAGACTTGGCACCTGGTTTCTCTTCGAACTGCTGCTCCTCTCTGAGATTTTCCTACAAGGTCTGCTAGCACTTGTCAGTTTTCCACAACTGATTTATTTGAATTTACTGTGTTGGTTTTTTAGCACTTTTATTCAGTTTGAAGTCATTATCTCAGAATGAACAGCTCTCCTTCCGTTTCAGAAGTTTCTGGAATGACCTTTCATGCTTAACACCTAGCCACAAGTTCAGCTTTCTATTCATTCTTTCATAATTTTTTAAAAAGCCCACTGTATATTCTGTTGGGGTGGCATCACTTCTGGTAGAGAAAAGGAGAAGTTATTTTTAAGATAACTCTATAATAACTTTAAACATAAAGGAAATGTTTTGTTTAAATGTAATACTTTTAGGAAGGTATGTTAATAACAACTTCCTCTGCTGCAGTTAGTGATCAGGACAGAAAGTTTTAGTATCTCTTAACATAACACTAAGTTATAAGCAGTATTGCCACCTCTGTTGGCTAGTGTTAAAAGTCGTTGCTACCATACTGGTTTCCCCTCAAGCAATACAGAATTTCAACTGCAGTCTGTTAAATTAGCCAATCTCGGCTTATTTTTCAATCTAGAATTACTGTGGTAGCAGATAATCACCTACTTAAGTAATTTTTAGTTTCTGCATATTATGTACTAATAATTATAG
>VZSC01012637.1:274190-284782 GCA_013398225.1 Steatornis caripensis | reverse complement strand
AGAGAGTCCAGAGGAGGGCTACAAAGATGATGAGGGGAGTGGAGCATCTCTCTTATGAGGAAAGGCTGAGAGAGCTGGGTCTGTTTAGCCTGGAGAAGACTGAGAGGGGATCTCATCAATGCTTATCAATATCTAAAGGATGGGTCTCAAGAAGATGGGGCCAGACTTTTCAGTGGTGCCCAGTGACAGGACAAGGTGGAAACAGGTGCAAGCTGGAGCACAGGAAGTTCCACCTGAACATGAGGAGGAACTTCTTTACTGTGAGGGTGCCAGAGCCCTGGCACAGGCTGCCCAGGGAGGTTGTGAAGTCTCCTTCTCTGGAGATATTCAAACCCCGCCTGGATGTGTTCCTGTGCACCCTGCTCTGGGGGCACCTGCTTTGGCAGGGGGGTTGGACTGGGTGATCTCCAGAGGGCCCTTCCAACCCCTTACCATTCTGTCATTCTCTGAAATCTGAATTTAAACTAGAATTTAGTTGCTCTTTTGGAAACAGAAAGTGACTATGGGAATTTACTACACTAATTTTGTTTATAACTTGAAGAAGTTACCTCCCATTTACTCAGGCAGGACTGTCTGTCCTGGTCCCCTCAGAGCTGTTGTTCTGAAAGTTGTATTTTGGGGCTGGCGAAGCATAGGTCCTGCTTCATAAAAGACTTTCTTTTCACATTACCCTGTATTTGCTCCAAATGGCTTAAAAAAGCTGCAGCAGGAGCAGATCTTTCAACAAAAAAATACTTCCACTCTTGGATGCTTTTCACCACCTGAGAGTGAGCTCTAGGAGGACTCAACAAGTTTCAACTTGTCTGTGCTGTCCTCAACTGACAGCCATTACAAGAGGAATCCTGCAACTGGTCTTAAATTAGTTGTTTGGTTTAGACAATCTGTGAGTATCTGAAGATGCAAAGGTCATCTGATTTTGTGCAGCATGTGCTGTTGTTGCACTGAACAGAACTAGAGTAAGATGGAGAATCTCAGCCATTGGAGTGCAGTATTTATTGGGAATCTGGTAGCAATGGTTAAGGCAGCTTTCTGTAACTTTTTCTTAAGTGTTTTTTAAATCTATTTTTTTAATTAATTTTCCTGAGATTTCTATTTGAAAGAGAGTTTCTGAGTTGAAAAGTGGGTTTTTTTCTCTTTTTTTTACATAGGAATTTTTACCTGATACACTCAGCTTTAGCTTTCTGTTTTCATCTGTTTTCGTGTTATCCGTGTGATAGATTTTTCCACAGTTTATCAATTCAGGCTCAGCTTGCCAGAATCCATTTTATCCCTTCTATTTGCTCCCATTTTAAAAAGTGGAAAATTAATTAGTGGTAGATGCTGGCAGAAGGAAGGGATATTTTGGCTAGGGTTACTCCTCTTTATTTGGCAGGTCACAATGATTCCAGTGTTTTTACTGTATTGTGTGGAACTGATAAAATTCCACCCATCAGATAATTCATCACAATACACTGTTGGAGCAGGTCACTCTACAGTGTGCAATATTACTCCAAGGTTGCGTCTCTTTGCTTGGAAGATTTTAAGAATCTTTGTTTTCAATTTTCGAAATACAAATAGCATTCATCTCGAGCTTTGATTTGTGTTTTATAGCATAAAGTCTTTGAACGGGGTTCTATTAACAAAACTGAGCTGTTACCAATTCATTTCACATATAGCAAGTACAGATTAAATAGCATAATTTGGTAGGTAGCAACCAAGTATCATTTCAATGCTGAGGATCCCAAGCTGTGTGGTGTGGTTGACATGCTGGAGGGAAGGAAAGTCATCCAGAAGGACCTTGTCAGGCTTGAGAGGCGGGCCTTTGCAAACCACATGAAGTTCAACAAGGCCAAGTGCAAGGTCCTGCATACGGGTTAGGGCAATCCCAAGCACAGATACAGGCTGGGCAGAGAATGGATTGAGAAGCCCCAAGGAGAAGGACTTGGGGATGTTGGTTGAGAAGCTCAACATGAGCCAGCAATGTGCGCATGCAGCCCAGAAAGCCAGCCGTATCCTGGGCTGCATCAAAAGAAGCATGATCAGCAGGTCAAGGGAGGTGATTCTCCCCCTCCACTCCGCTGGTAAGTCCCCACCTGGAGTACTGTGTTCACCTCTTGGGCCCCCAAATAAGAAGGGCATGAACCTGTTGGAGTGAGTCCAGAGGAGGACCATGAAGATGATCAGGGAGCTGGAGCACCTCTCCTGTAGACAGGCTGAGAGAGTTGGGGTGGTTCAGCCTGGAGAAGAGAAGGTTCCAGGGAGACCTTGCAGTGCCCCCCCGCAGTACCTGAAGGGGCCTACAAGAGAGCTGGAGAGGGACTTTTTACACAGGTGTGTAGTGATAGGATGAGGGGTAACAGTTTTAAACTGAAAGAGGGTAGATTTAGATTAGATATTAGGAAGAAATTCTTCACAATGAAGGTGGTGAGACACTGGAAGAGGTTTCCCAGAGAAGTTGTGGATGCCCCCTCCTTGGAAGTGTTCAGGGCCAAGTTAGACAGGGCTTTGACCAGCCTGGTGTAGTGGAAGGTGTCCTGGCCCATGGCAGGGGAATTGGAACTGGATGATCTTTCAGTTCTGTTCCAACCTAAACCATTCTATGATTCTATGAATAAAATCCAGAGATCACAATGGCTCAGTTTGGATCAGGTTTTGCTAGACATCATAACAAAGCATCTGAGGAGGGATTCCCTGCCCTATGCTGTCCATTTTAAGTAACTAACAGGCAAAGAGTATGATCACGTACTGTTTGCATAATGGTAACAGTATTTGAGATACACATGTAAGATACATCCCAGAAAGGTTGTGGAGTCGCACATCCTTGGAGATGATACTCAAAATCTGACAGGACACAGTGCTTGGCAAACCCACTGTAGGTGACTCTAGGTTTGGATGTAGACAATCTCCAGAGGTACCTTCCTACTTCAGCCGTCCTGCAATTCTAGGAATGCAAGCAAGACAAACCTTGTAGGTAGAGGTAAAGATTTCTGTTAGGCAACATGATGGGAACACTTGTTTGTGGACAAAATCTCATTATAGTTTTCCTATGATGCTAGACTTTCCTTATTTTTACCAGTGGTACACAGATTTTATTCTTTCTTCCCTCATTTCCATGGTACATTACCCATAGCAATCAGGGAAGGAAGGTGCAAAAGATTAGTGTCTTTCTCAACTGTATTCACTTGTCTTACATGCATGTATAATATACACATATATGTATGTATACATATATTCTCTGCTACAAACCTGCCTTAATATTTTGGGTACATCTTACTGTCTTTGCACTGTGAAAGTGGGGTGCTGCCAAACTGTGTGCCATGCACCCTAGTTGTTATCAACTGGTTGTTGTCTTGCAATATCCAGTGCCATGCAGTTCCATAAAATGTCCCATTTTGTGATATTTAGTTAATAATGATGCACTTTTGATTATTGCCAATCTGATATTTTTATATGCTTGATGTGGCTGGTTTTTTAATACTTGAGCTTTCTAACAATTTTGTTTGTTTGTTTTTTAAGCTTGCAGGTACAATGCAAGTGCAAGAATGGCCAGTTGATTCCAAAATATTTCCAGTCATGCTCCTCATGCAACCTGCTTATGCAATATGATTGGGGATGTCAGTGGCAAAACAAAGGTGTCAGTGGCAAAACACTGCAACTGAAAAGCCTCAGTTGGGATCCTCACAAATTAATTTTTTGGGCTTCTGGCTGTCTCTTGATGGTTTTCTCATGGGAGGTTCGAGTGTACCTTAATGATCTGCATTGAGGCTTCTATGGACATGGATGTGCCTAATATTATTTAAAGAACACAGAAGATTTATGACTCTTTACAATTGTTTACGTGGAAAGTATCTCCTTGTTTCGTAGTATGAAGTAGAGATGGTGAACAGACCAGCAAGCTAGTAAAAGCATCTGATCACAGCATAATGAAAAATACACTTTTTCAGGCTTTTTTTGTAGGTGTTAGAAAGGGTAATTCCTATTAAAAGTGTTTCCAGAGTCTTTCCATCTCCTTATGTATTTTACCCTGTAAAGGGCTGACTACATGAAAGTCATTGTCACTTGGGTTTTGTTAATATCCAAAGTAATCTTTGCCTTTCGATCCACACCTTTTGTTGGGTAACTGGCCATCTAAAAGGAGACAGAGGAAAAAAAACCATATGTATTTTACAGTGGAAGAATACTGACAAGGAAGACTCATGTAACAGAATGGAAAATGTCAGTAGTCTTAGTCCCAATAATTCAGGATATGGCCAGGAGGCCTTGTGTCAGTAATAGTTGCTCTCGGTATTTAAGTTCTCCTTGTTTAAAAAGAAAAAAAGGAACAAAATGGGAACAAGAGAAGACCTGGAAGAAATTGAAAATGTGTGCTATTCCCTACTATCCTCTGTAGTCTCTTACATTCCTTTTCATGAATACTTGCTGGTCCCTTTTAGCATGTATCTCAGAAATACAATTTTTATTTTGCTCTATGTAATTGCCTTTCAATATGAGAATTGCTTTGCAAAACACTTTTTAAATTAGGTCATCTGCTGAAGTATGCACTGGGCTAATTACGATTATTTTGCTTCCTTGGGCATTTTTGTGCTCATTGAATTTATTAAAGTGTTACTTTATAGCTGGAGCTGAGAACTTACACGGCAATCAAAGCTCTGTGGCACCTGGTATGCATGGCTCTCTTTCCTGTAGTCTCTAAGGGCTTTTGCTTGTTGGCAACATCTAGATTCTTATCATTTATAGTTGAATTTCATATAATTAATAACAAAGTATTTTTAAGGATTTATTTTGGGGTAAATACAAAGAATATGAAAAAGGCTGGAGAGAACACCCGTCCTCAACTTTAAACAAATGACAGGGATTTTATTTTCTGTTTCCTGAGGAAGGTTCTATTGTAGAATTCTGTAGGTGAGAACTCTCTGACTACAGGAAAACGTTCACGTGTTGTCTTAGGTTTTTTTCTTTTCTTGTGCTGTATAGCTTTGCATACTGGTGAAACACAGCTAAATGCTACCATCAACAGCAATCTGAATGACACAAACCATTCTATATGGTTTAGTTGTGGTTGTTAGTAAATGTGTGTGAGAAACTTGCAGCACCGTAGCTGAGTGTCTGAGACATAGCTCTTTAGCAGCCTCTCTTATAATAACGTATTATTACAAAGTTACACAGGAGTTATCAGTGCATGTATTTTGCTGTAAATCTCTTGCAGTTCTCAGGTGCATTTCTAGTGTGCTGATGAAATCACCTTTTGGTTTTGGCTTTATATCTATCAACGTGGGGCTTGACTTGCTTTGGCACAAGCCATTTCCCAAGATAGACTGCTGTTGAGAGGACCAGAAGTTACCTAATCAATTATGATGCCTTTTTTCTAACTAGGAACTGTAAACGAATCGTTCTTAAAAGTTGTGCGTTATCTTATCCTCATCAAGCAGAAAGTTGCCTATGTTAATGCAAAACTAGAGCTCTGGAAGCAACTGTCCCTCAGGAAATTATTTTAATGCTTGCTTTTGCCAGAGTTATGTCAAACAGCTGCATTCCCCAGATAAATTGTCTGCTCTGCTACAGAGTTTTTTCTGCAAATCCCCAGTCTGGAGCAGTCTTTTTATGTCTCTCTATCTCCCTAGCTCATCTCATTTTAAACTTTATTTGAAGACATCTTTTCCATTTACTGAAGCTTTACTTCCTGCTAGCCAGTATTGTACTCAGCAGTTCTTCCCCTGCTCATGAGTCTAGAGTTTAAATATGAGTTGAACCTTGTTCTTTGGAAGGATTCAACAAACTTACTATGTATGAAGAGCATAATATAATTTCCCCAAAATTAGTTTTCTTTAAACGTAGACTGTGTTTTGTGGTAGCTAGCTGGTTTTAGATGGAGTTAAAAATTGGCTTTTAAGGTTAGTGCCAGGCTATTTTTTATGGCAGGATATTTTTTTAATCTAGATGATCAAACTAACAGAGGAAGCATTTCAGTGAGCTTTAACTCATGGGAAAATCTGAAGTGTATTTTGTCTGACTCTGAAAACTGTGCTTCTTTCTAAGGTCTGATGGTTATTTTTCCATTATTCTTCATATTAAGGTATATTTTTTCAACGAGTAGCAACAAATGGTACGAAGAAAGTTATGTTCAGCTACAGTTCTTCAGAAAGCTGCCACCTCTTGATTTCTCAGAAGGGGAGAGACACGCTGTTTGGCCACCTTGTGTACTGCATCTCACTAAAAATGCTAGTGTTTGCTCTGAATAAAACTGACTGCTGTCTTCTGTGACTAGAGTTAGGGAATAGCAGATGAGAATGGCCTTTTAAGTAAAACCATTGTGGCCAAAGCTGTGAACTGCAGGAACTATTTACTAAAAGCCTTTGGATGACCTGCTTCTGTACTATAACTTCACTGCAATCCATTTTCATCGGTACTCTTGATACCTGTGGGCTGAGACCATAAATTAAACTTAAGATCCTGCCTGAGGCCAAACCTTGACGTTTACTTGTTATTATCCACCCCTACTGGATGGATGGACTAGTGGAAACTAGTTCTTAACTAATTTTCATATTCTTGTGCTGCTCTATGCCATCTCTAGTTTGATTCATTTTCCTATATCCAGCTATACTGAAACTGTGCTGAAATCCAGACAAATTAGTTCTGCAACATTTTTTTTTTCCCCTGGAATGAATCTATCTAATCAAATACTGTACAGGCTGGCTTAGTGTCTCACCAGTGGTAAAGGCATACTGTGTGTTATTCCACTTTCCCCCACTACTGCACTGGTAACCATTCCTTTCTTCAACATTTGTTCCAAGACCTGTGTATAATTGAAGAACACTGATATAATACTTTTCTTTCTGAAATACAAATAATACACTACTTTTTGGTAGTAAAAATGCTTCCACTGTTAGCTTGCTAGCTAGCCTTTGATTTATTTTATTTTTATTTTCTGTCATTTTCTAGGATGGAGATAATCCAGTTGTCACAACTTCGTTATCTGGATCTCTGATCTTGGTTTTATATTGGCTTGAAAAAAATTCCTTTGATTTTACTTTGAAAGTCTGGATGCCTTTTTAATCTGTTTTTCTACTGACCATAAAGGATCTTTTCTTGCTGTTGCAACATCAACACTAAAGTTACAAGCCAGTGTCTTGGTAAACTGCTATTAATGCTGTACATTTGGCATTGTTAAACAATAGTCTGAGTTTCAGTTTGTGTTGACTTAATTAGGTAATGGTTGAAAACTCTGGTCAGCATTGCAAGCTCACTGAAGCTGTAGTAAGCTGACCATGAATAACTTGGGTACTGGGTATACCTGTATCAGAGGCTATGTTGTACATTTTATTTGCTTGAGCCAGTTATCTGTGTGTAAAAGCACAAGGATCAATGTTTTCTAAAACTCGTCTCTTTCCAATACTCTGCCATGTGCAAGTAAACATGCCGACCATATGTTTAATCCAAGTTCGCTCTACATGAAACATAGTGAATGCAGATTTAGAGTTGTTAACACTTTTAATGCCACTTCTGTCATGATAAGCTGCTTGGCTAAACTGATATGAGTGGAAAAATACATAATGAGTGAGACTTGGTAATGCTAAACTTAAAAACAGAAAGCTGTTTTGGGCTTTCATCACTTTTTCAGTCAGCAGTGCAGTGTAGATCTGCACCTTTTTAATTCTGATATTAATATGCATGGGCTTTGTAGAGAGCAAAAAGATAAGAGCCTTTTAATTTCAACAGTTAATGACATACGTATGAATCTAGTTAGTATGTTTTGTTAAAACACTGAATTTGCAAGCTACTCTTAGTCTTTGAAAAAATACCTTTAGTTATAGTCTGTTTTTTTACCTATGCACTATGAATTTTTACATTGTTGAACCAATAGCAGATTTGAATCTTGAATGCAATATTTGATACTTGGTCATGTAGCTGCATTTTTAGTTGCAGCTCTTTATATTTTTAAGCATGAATATTTAGGCATCTGAGCAAGTTTAGAGGAGTAAGAACATAACTGGCTAAGTTGAATGGCTGTGGATAGGATGGAAACTTAAGACAGTTGGTATAGCAGACAGTAAGACGATGACTGAAATCTTTTAGTCTTTTTCTAAATCTAAAGTCTAGATATTTATAAAAGGTTATAGTATTTGTTTTCACAACAACTTCGAGTGGTCAACCTGTTAAGTTTCAAATATGTTTTGCTCTGAAGTATGTCTTATTTATCCCTGTTCCAGAAATGGGGAAACTGAGGCATAGATGCTGTGACTTGCCTAACTTTAAATACAGTACAAGCCTCCTGATTTTTTGTTCCTGTGCTCTTTCCTTCCAGTGCATTTGCACTCTGAAGAAAATAATTTTGCCCACAGGGATCTCTATTGTATCAGTCAATTTTGTTAGGGCAGCAGCATCAATATTCCCGCTGCCTGCTGAAGGGAGCCTGCCGAGTATGTTTTGTGAGTTTTGTCTTGCAAGTGATTGGCAGACTTTAGGAGGATTTTCCCTTATGATATTTAAATTTAGTATTGTCACTAATGGACCTCTTATTAAAATTTAGATGATTCAAACACTCTATCAGTGAAAATTATCTCTTTGATAGTTACTGCCTTTGGATGCAATTTAAGTGAAGAGGTATGTGGCAGCTCCTTGATAGCCGTTTCAGCTCAGCCAAGGAAAATGAGGCGCTTGTCTCAAATTCACTGCAGAACTTTTATTAAATAATAAATCAGTTTGTTTACCTACATCTCTCTTTCCCCCAGCTAGCTTGCTTTCTGGAAGATTTTGTCAATGTTGTCTTGGATTTGCTCAATGAATGTAATACTTCCCAAATCTTTGCAGCTGAGATGGTTGGTGAAGGAGATGGCTTTTTGGATAGCAGACTGTTTCAGAAGTATCTTTGGCATCAGTACTTTGTTTCTATGATTCCTTTTTGCTCTGGTTTTGAGAGCTTAGTTAAACTTAGCACTGTTTTATAGTAGTGTATTTTTATAGGTAATAAAGGTAAACTACTTCCATAGATCTTTGCTTTTTATCTTAGGTTATTACTCGGTAGAAAGTTCAAAATTCAAGAAAAGCTCATTTCAAACCAGCACTAAGTATGAAGTCTGTTTATATAGAGATCTGAAGGAAAAAGGATTGCTGCTTTCGTTATAAGGGGTTGTTGGTTTTTCTCAGATGTTCTGTTCAGGTCTATGCTGTGATGCATCCTCCTGTCCTACAAATCAGACTCCTACCTGAGTTTGAATGAAAAGGATCTAAGTCTTGGTTTATGTCCCTGGGGAAAGTTGGAGGATATTATAGCCCCTAACATGAGTTGGTGAGCACATATATAACTCTTGCATATTTACTCACATGTAGCATGAGTCAGATTGGCGAACTAATGTAATACATTTCCTATTGCTGCTAGGTTGTTTGTGTGTTCATATAATTACCATTATATGCAAAAAATACAGTTTTGAGAAAGACTTCTTAGGCCAGCCTTGTTCTGAAGAGGGGTAATATCCTCTGGGGAAGGAGATCAGTTTCATAAGATGTCACAAACTGTAACTCTGCGCTCCCACTCTGTGATTAGTGGGAGGTAAACATGAGAGAGCACTTTAATACCTTGAAGTTTGTCAGAATGGTTGTAAATATTTAGTATTGTCCAGATGTGGAGGTTGAATGTAGTTTTGTACTTGCATTTCTTTAAAATGCGCTTATCAGAGGCTTGGGAAAGTAAAAAAGCTCTGTACGTAACAATACATTACAACTTCTTTCTGCTAATCTCTGACCTTAGAAGTAAGCCTGTGGTTTATATATGTCTGGCTTTTTCACACAAATCTGAGAAATCCTGCATTATAATAAATGCTGTTGTGGTGCTTTAAGGAAGCTGTCTGTAACACTGAATTTAAACTTGCTTTTAAAAACAGCTTTTCTTTCTTAAGAACTGGCTTAAAACAGAAGGGAAAAGGAGTATTAGCAAAATACAGAGATGTTAACGTGGAGTGCTCGTACTAAAGAGCCGCATGTCTTCACATAAAGCATTTGACCTGGAAGAAATCTTGAGTCTTCTAGTACTGCTCAGGTGAACCAGCAAAGCAATTCATTAGCAAAGCACTTACTTGGCAGAAATGTGAAAACGCTAATATTGTACACACTGTTAAAAGCTCAGCACTGTGATGAAAGACACTACCCAAAACCCTTGGGCAATATAGCATGGGTTAGTAGGCTCATTAGGATGCAGACATTTGATTCTTCCAATGTTTTTTCTAAATAGTTTGATGAAAAATCCCAAAGTTTTTAAATGCTTCCCTCCTTTCCCAGGAGCTAAACTGCATAACTGATGTTTCTTTTATGGATGTATCTGAAATTAACATTTGCATTGAATTTTTTTCCAGGTTGTAATTCATTGATTAGTCTTTCTAATAAGTGATACTGGTGAAATGATTTGTTGCTGCTCAGTGTGTTCAATGTCCCTCAGCCACCACTGACACACTGTTTATATCACACAGATTGAACGTGCTGTTTAAGACTGATATCCTTAGGAAATCAGGCTTACTAAATCATTATTGCTTGTGTGAGTGAGTGTTAGCTTTCCCTTCATAACTTTTAAATTCTTTGCTAGTTTCATCTGGACATAAGAGGGAATCATAGAATCATAGAAT
>VZSC01012637.1:246175-273186 GCA_013398225.1 Steatornis caripensis | reverse complement strand
CCCAGCACTGACCCCTGGGGAACACCGCTGGTCACAGGCCTCCAACCAGACTCTGCACCACCGATCACAACCCTCTGCGCTCTGCCATTCAGCCAGTTTTTGACCCACCTCACTGTGCGCTCATCTAAGCCACTCTTCCTGAATGATGTTTAAAAAAAAAGATTTAGGCTTAGCAAGTATTACAAAAATAGAGGCAACAGGAAGGACTACTGAGGCTGTTACATTATTTCAGATTTTTATTAGATATTAGCAAGTACACATAAGAGTGAGCATTTGTAAATTCTCTGGTGCAGGAATATAAGACACAGTCATTAAAAAACCAAACCAGGCTTCATTACAGTCAGTGCTTGTGGAGATAGCTGTTAAAAGTTAACTTTTTAAAAATTATTCCAGAACGTAACATAATGTATTCTGCTACATTAGCGGTATGACTTGATAGCGTAATGTATTTAGACAAAATAGTGAATTGTGAGTGTTATAAAGACTTTATCAGTAAAGGGCTATGGAAATAATTTTTTAAAAAAAAATCATGCAGATTAAAAATTTCTTCTGTACAATACACAGTGTGACAATAGTTTCAGAGCTCAAAATCTACATGGACAAAGGTTCTGTTAGCACTTTGGAAAAATATTTACCTGTTATCAGGTGACCTAATAAAAGAGAGGACTACTTTTGCCTTGGTTTCTGAATTAGAATTTCTCTGCTGGTAAGTGGGTTTTGCTACCTTAGAATAAGCAATTTTAAATAAAGGTGGTTTAAATGTGGTTTTAAAAGTATGTTCTCTCATTTAGAAACAAACCCCTTTGTTTTCTAAAGAGGGGCAAGTATTAAGGCAGATGTTGTCAAGTGGTTACAAATGTTCGAAAGACGAGCAAGCGAACCTCTGTCAGCTGCAGAGCCATTTCAATTTCCAGTTTTTTCATGGTCCTTGTTACAGTTTGTCCTGGCAGCTGACTATAGCTTCTTTGGGATTCTGTCTGGTTTTTAATTTATGACCATTTGAAAAAGTGATAGCCACAATAGCATTGGAACAGATGGTATTGTGAGGGTCACGGACCCAAAGACTTACCAGAGGGCTATGAAATGCTATGACACAAATGCAGTCTGTTATGTTTTGTCATGTTAGTCGAATGCCTAGCCAGAAGTTGGTAGGTTACAGGTGCCAGAAATATCTGTTCTTCATGTAAAGTTTAAAACAGTACGAAACGCTGTCAGATCTGTTAAAGTAATTGACATGTCAAGCTTAATTTCTTAATTGGGATATAATACTGTGAGCAGCTGGTGATCTCTGTTGAAAATAAATGGTGTAGCTTTAGCCTGGGCATCCAAAGTCATCTCATTTGCTGCAGAATCAAACTCTAAGCTCCCTCAAATTGGAGGATATTTTATTAGTAGGTGCAGTCTTTCTGCCATATACATTATGTTCGATTTAATGTAACATTTCTATCTCAATATTTTTGCCAAAGATAAAATCTGTAGATGTTTAACACAATAGCTGGTAGGAAATGTTTGTATCTCACCCCGCTCTTAGCGACTGCCTTAAGTTCCAGAATTCCCACCTTCCCCACCAAACCCACGCTGTTGCTGTAGTCTTATCCTTGAAAGTGGAAGCTGCCACTCTCCCGTTTCAGCTCTTCACTCAGTGAGCATTAACTCCCCAGTTTGCTTATTCTGATCAAATCCTAGCTTTGTGTGGGAGTGCCTTTTTTGCCATTCTTGTGTTCTTCCTGCCAACTGTGCTCCAGTGAACTAGGAAAGTGACTAAAACGGACAAGATTCTGACACTTGGGAAGCAAGATTCAAATCTATTTCAGCTGCTTGTCAGCTGACAATAGTAAACTAAAGGAAACTTTGGTTTACTGAGGTTTGGAACTGAAGGGGAAATGGCATTTGGAATTACACTTTCTCTGCAGATTCCAGCCTTGTGCACTGATTTATTATACAGTTCGGAAAATGGATTTCAAGAGCCATAAACCAGCTGCAGCATATGATTTAACATGCTGTGCCAATCAGTGCAGTGATGGATAACCACTTATAGAAAGCCCATAACCATATTAAACTTGTGTTTTGCCTCAGTCTTTAATAGGAGTGTGATATTCATCATGGATGCAAGGCTAAAATTAGTAGTGGAAATGAAAGTATGGAAATGGTGGCAAGTACTTGCTGGTGGATGAGTACGGAGGAGTTGGCCAGAATTCTGGAAGAACTAGTAGATGAAATAACAAATGATTAGTGCAGTAATATTTAGTGAAACCTGAGTTAAAGAAAGATTGTAGGATAGTTAATATACTACCTATACTTGGGAAAAGCAGTTGCAGGAGAAAGGTGTCAGTTTGATTAAAAGTGAGACTTGGACACCCTTCAGAGAAAGAAATATGATGACTCACAAATATAAAATGCAAGAGCGAGACTGAGTATGGAAATGAAATGACTGTAGAGGACAAAGGGCTGGGGTACTAGTTGATCTGAGCTACATCTCCATTGTTCTACAAGAGCTACACCTTCATTGTTCATGAGTTGGCCAAGCCCAACAAGAGACATCATGTTGTCCCAGTTATCAACATCATCTTGTCAGCAGTGTAGTCTCACCATTAATTTTGTAAGCCTACAGATTTTTCCTTCCCTTATGGAAGATGGTGGTGTTCATCCTCCACTGGTTGCTTCATGTCCCCAGAATATGGAAACTGCCTCGCCCAGTAAAACCAGTTGAGGCTGGCCAACAGGGCAAGTGTACCCTCAGTGTGAACTAAACGACAGGTTTCACTTGGGGTTTCCTCCCAGGCTGGCCCTGTGATTCTCTTGTAATCCCAAGTAACATGCCTGGATGAGAAAATTGGCCTGTAGCTTCACATCGGTGGTGTCCTTATGTGCAGTGAGCGCTGAGGTGACTGAACTATAGCACCAGAAAGCCTCTGGAGTGTTTCCTGGGAGGAGTAGGGAACTTATAATAATAATAATAATAATAATAATAATAATAATAATAATAATAATAATAATAATATATGCTCCATGTAAACATGAAACGAATGAGCATAATCAAAATAAGGGTAGGTGACATTGGCACTAGAACAAATGAAAACAAACTGGCTAGGGGAAAATTTGGGAAGATGATTTGAAGAGGATTCCTAGCACTTACAGTATAACCATCATGTGGAACAAGAAATCCTGTGCTGAGGTTGTCGGTAACAGCAGGGAGCAAAATGATTGAGGGCTCTTCTGATCTGGTGTTAATTAAACTGAAAATACCTTATTTTCATCAAGTTTCAAGTAAAAAATAACAACGATCCACAAAAATATAGTTGTGAGAAAACCTGATAGGTTTTATATATAGGTCATATAGGCTTATATGGAGTTGAATTATAAACGGTGGGTGATACTTCGGTTATGTTTATCTGTTTGTTTCCAGATCAGTATTAGAAAAAGCTGATTTGTTGAGGTACATTAATGTTATTTTTAGCTTTTTTGAAAAAATGTTTTTACTGGTTTTTCTCCAAAATACTGCTGTTTGGGTTTTTCTCTTTAACTGTTCAAAGCTTTTTTCCTTAGTTTTCAGTATATTTAACTTCTTCAGGTTTCATGAAAGGTAAGTTGGTATATAAAGAAGTGTTTTGTTTTATTTTTCTGAAAGTGTTAAAGCCCTTTCTTAGCCAATAGTTAGGGTTTGGCTCTTCTGATCTCCGCCTGGTGGTCCGTAAGTGGGAGGGTGTACGCCTTCCCTTCGCACTGGCGGTAGCCTTCTCTTAAAGATGGATCTGCTGGCGGTTGTCCTGTAAGAATGACAGGTTAGCAGTGTACCTACAACTTCTGCTTTTCATTCAAGCACCTGGGAAGGAGAAAGCGGGTGCATTCCCTATCGTGCCAGGAGGTTTTTGCAAAATGCCATGAAGGTCGCTCTTCCCATAGTAGTGCGTTGGGCCTGAGGAGCAGATGGCCATTGACGTCTGCTTTGGGCGGGGGAGGAGGACGGGAGGAAATGGTCTGTTTTCTGGGGATGCAATTAAAAATATATTTATTAATGCTATATTAAAAATAACCTCTTTTTCTTAGAGGTTACTGAAGTGCCAGTGTAGTATGTGCTGCAGTGGTGTCATAATGCTTTTGAAACAGTTACGTTAGCCATAGTTATAACGTATGTATGTAAATACTTCTAGATGCAAATAGTCTCTTTGGGTAAGGGCAGAAGGAATAAAAATGTGAATAATATGCTTTAATCTTTGAATTTCTGTTTTATGTTAGTAATGAAAGATGGGTCATCTTTTATCTTATACTGCAGTTCTGACTCTGAATATTTAATACAGCATTTGTCAGAATATTTGAGAGAAATGCAAATGCATAAATGCAAAAAAGGTACTTCAGAAGAGTATCATTCACTTCCGATTCCTCTTCCATAGTCTCAAAAGTTCAGTCAAGTAAGTGCTAGTTTCTGTAGTATTGGGTGTGTACAAATATGGACTACAAGTGTTAGCTTTCAATATAGTGACAATCTAGCTAAAGATCTCCAAAGTACTCGATTTGAACTCTGACAGTTTTATTAATTATAAATTTTAACCATAGAACCTAGTACTGGATCTGCAACTCTGGTTTTTCTTTGATGCACAAGTTATTCCTCTGACTTCAGATTGATTTCTTCATTAGAACGTTTGATCAATTTTTCTAATTACTACTTCCAGAAGCCACATACCACCACTATGTCCATCGTGATTTTATAGAAAAGCTCATTAATGAAAAACAGCTTCTTAAAAAGTCATTGCTTGCTATTTCTTATTATTTATTCTTTAATTCTGTCAGTGGTTGACTGTTGGACAGAAGAACATGAATTTCTTGACATAGTGATAATTTTGCATGGAGCACAAGCTTTCAAAACCAGGAACCTTCAGATGTACTAAATTGAAATCTAGTCTTTAGGCAGTGGAGTAAGGACACTGAATTCCCAGTATCCTGAGTTCTTGTGGAAAATCCAACTTTTGCTCAAATGCTTGAGTATTAACTTAGTGGGGTGACTTTGAGGCTCCTCGTCTCAAGGATCTTGGTCTGAGGTTTTCTGTTTCTCTAGCCTGTTCTGCACTTGCATCTTTTTTGGAAGATTTGGGGTTTTTTTCCTCTTTTGAATACTGAAAGCACTTTTATGTTAGTCCTAAGTCTTGAATAACAGAAATGCAATTTTCTCTACTTCCAACCCTTTGACTCAAAACTGGGAAAATAACAGCATCAGTAACAAACAGTACCTAGGAGTCTCTTTAGGTGCAGTAGTAAACCAAGCCTTGCTTTTGAAACCAGGCAATGTTGAAATACAGCCACAGATTAGACTGATAAAACGTTAGCANTTGACTCAAAACTGGGAAAATAACAGCATCAGTAACAAACAGTACCTAGGAGTCTCTTTAGGTGCAGTAGTAAACCAAGCCTTGCTTTTGAAACCAGGCAATGTTGAAATACAGCCACAGATTAGACTGATAAAATGTTAGCATTTCAGTAGTGAATGTACTGTAGTTAGGTCATGCACTTACATCTATAAAATGTCTACATAGGGGCAAAGGGGTGAGAGTATGAATGACAATATACAAGAATATACCGAATTAAGGAAATTACTATGGGCCTATTTCATAAACAGCACTGTCTGTAGCTGTGATCTCCAGCACCAGTTTTCATTGCATGTCTATGTTCTTCACGGCTGCTATACATCTGGGAAATCCTCTTTTCTCGTTTGTGGGAAAGGTGAGAAGACACTGATGTGGCTTCAGAGCTGGGAGGGAGTGGAGCAAAGATATCGTGGCGCTGAGCTTCTGGATGGAGGGAGGCGATCGAGAGATGAATCGCCTATGCTTTAATGTCACCTCATGGTGTCACATCTGGGAGGAAATGGAAAACGTTTGCACCAGATAACAAGTACTCCAAATCCAGGACTGGCCATAATCTGAGGCCTAAAGTTGTCCTTATTTACCCCCTGATGCCAGTGGTGGTGCAGTACTTGCCAAAGCTGTAGCCATGTGACTTCCGAAGGGAGAATCGTTTTGGTTTTACTGTGTTTGTAGATACAGCATACGAAATAAGACCCTCAGTATAATTTTCAGATGGAGATAAAAAGTTAGATAATCTCTGAAGTCACCAGCTGTTTCACTCTACCAGTAAAACGTTTTATTTGTTTCCAGTCAAATTAGTTCTTGCAGTATAGTGTGGTAGTCATGCTATGTTTTTATAAGCTGCTATGACATTCACATAAAATGTAAATCAAAATTACAGCAGACTATTGCAAGATCATGTTGTCTTAACAGGAAAAGAAGTCCCCCAAGGGCTTCTGTCTTGGTAGAAGGCTATGATCAGCAGTTTAAAAAAGAAACAAAAAACTTCCAGTGTTGAACCTTTCTGCATTATTGACAGTGAACAGTAATGAACTAAAAGGCAAGCACATCCCTATTGGAAGGGGTCAGTCATTTTCAAGGGGGTTATAAATACACAGATGCACTAACAACCACGCACGTTCGTTATTTCACGCTGGCAATGTAAAGTTCAGTGAGTAACAAAGCCAAAGTTGTTGTTTTAAAAATCTGTTGCCAAGCAGAAGGTTTTCTCCTAGCAACAAGTGTTTTGCAGCAGGGGAAGCAATTGGATACCTTAGGGGGTATGTTAGCACTGGGGGAAGGGTAAAGAAATAACAAACTGGGGTTGGGAGCTCGCTTCAGCAGTGACACAGAGCAGGCAGCTCAGTTTCTGGGTGTGCTGGGGATGAGGAAGGCAAGCGAGGGGGACAAGGCAGGAAGGGACACGTAGAACAGGCAAGGTTTGGGGACAGGCAGTGANAAAGAAATAACAAACTGGGGTGGGAGCTCGCTTTCAGCAGTGACACAGAGCAGGCAGCTCAGTTTCTGGGTGTGCTGGGGATGAGGAAGGCAAGCGAGGGGGACAAGGCAGGAAGGGACACGTAGAACAGGCAAGGTTTGGGGACAGGCAGTGAATAAAAATGTTGGCTGCAGGCACGGGCTCATATTTGTTCATCAGTTGCTTTGGTTTGGTTTAGTGAGTGATCAGCTGTAGTATTATTAGCTGATTGTCCTCATATAGCTAGGACGTTTTATTTTGAGCGTATTTGAAGAAATACACTTTTTATTATTCAAAAGAATTGCATTATTAGAGAAAACGAGATAAGTAGTTTTGTATTCCGCATTTTGGAAACAAATGAAATGCATGTTGCCGTTTCTTATTTTGTGTTTGTTTATTTTATGGAAAATTATCTTTACTTGCAAGTGTTGGTGGTCAATCCAGTTGTTTTAAACCTTCTAATATGAACACCCTTCAAAATCCCTGCATTAAAATGTATCTATATCTGTCATTGCAGAAACAGAACTATGTTTATTCATCATTTTTCTGATGGAATGGCTTATTTTGAACTGATACACCGTGTCAAAATTTTTTCGCACTTGCGGGAAATAGTTACTTACAATGACTAATCGTGCAACTGTTCTTGGTGTATGCCTTCAAAAAAAGGAGTTTATAAATGATTTCTTGTGCAAAGTCATACTTCCATTAGATGGACATGTTTCAGCACAAATTCATCAGCTAAAAGGAAAACAGGAGAGCACTGTACATAAATAATGTGCTATTTTACTCTACGTAAGTGTAAAATATTGATTGTAGGATACATTTAAAATGTGTATTTTTGTCACTGAGGATGGGAAGTATCAGCTGCAGAATTTTACTTATTTTTCCATATATCATGACAAATTCTTCTCATTTTGCCTCGCTAACACTTCTTCTGTTTCATTATCATAGCATAACACTGTCAAGTTTCTGGTAAACCTTCAACTTTGATAGATTTGTTTGAAAATAGCAGCCACCTTAACACATGCAAAATAGGCTGAAAAAGCAGCATGTAGCAAGGGGCAGTTTTGTGATGCTAAAATTACAGTGCATATGGATTTGCAATGCATACATTGCATATTAAGTTTTGTAACCGTTTATGGTCATAATCCTTTATTTTCAAGTTTTTTATATAGGATGGGATGTTTCTGTCTTGTCTTTCTGCATACCAGGGTGGAAAGTTTATTCTCTCTTAGGCAGGCTGGGACTTGTTTAAAAAAAAAAAAAAAAAAGAACTGGAAAAATTGCTGGGAATTGGATGTAGTAAGTTCTTTAGGCCTTTTATTGTAACTTTAAAAAGTAATTATTTTCCATATCTATATAGCTCTATATCTGATTCTACACTTGCAGCTGCTGTCTTACTGGGCTTCAGCAGGTCATGAGTGAACGAGGCAAGTAGTATTTCCACTATTGTTCTGTCTCCCTGCTCTCATCATGAAAAGCAAAATCAGTCCATTTTTTATTTTGGTTTTCATATGCTTAGAATGTTTTCTTACAGATGTTACTTTTACAAGGGAAACTTCTAGCTCAGAGGGGTATTTTTTAGCTAAATAAGGTCTGCATCATACACATTTAGAAGCTCTTTAGGAAACAAGTCATGTAATAGACCCACTAGGAAAAATGAATATCTTGTCTGGTAGAACTCAGATCTCAGTAGTTAAGTCTTTTGCAGGTCAACAGGCTGCGATCCTTAAACAAGGTGAGTGTCTCCCATGCTTTTTTGCCTGCTAGGTCGGCCACATTTCTCCTGCTCATACTCTCCGTTTCTCCCAGTTATCAGTTTCCTTCTCTGCAGAGTTATGAGAGTTCAGTGCTGAGAGTTCAGCATCCTCTCTGAAGGCAAACATGCAAATGGACTCATGGTCAAAGTTCCCATTGTATTTTTTGCACTTTGAAATAAATTTTGTTTGTTTTGAGAATATCTCCCAGCTATAGTCTGTATTTTACTTAGAGAAAATGAAATTGTTCCTCTTGATGTCAAATGAATAAAGACAAAAATCTCAAGTGCTGCTTCTGTTGAGATTGAGAACTGTTTATTTTCCAGGAGGGGTGGAGAAGTAGTCAGATGGTTAAACCTTGAGCAAACTTCCAGCTGTCTTGAGCAGAGATTTTTAGTCACATTGAAGAAACCACAGTGATCTTTGTAGTGTTACCTTTTTATGGTTTTTGGTTTGCTGGGGGGGGGGATTGCAGTTATTGCAAATCTTGTTTAGGACTTCATGATAAAGCTCTGGTTTGGTGAGACGTACGATGGGTAGCTTTAATTTTTAAAAAGTTAGTTCCATGGAAAGAATTTGAATGTTAGCTTCTCATATGCCTAAAAGGACATTTGAAAAGTGACCTTACCAGACTCCTCTAAATGGCTACTTTTAATCATGTTTTCAAAATCAGAAATCAGTTATTTAAGTAGTTTTCCATTTCTGTCACGTGTTTATTTTTCTAGATATGTGTTTGCCATTGGCTGTTTGGTTAATCATTATGACAGGTTAATTTGCAAAGAGAGAAAGCCCGTTTGCAGAAAAAAGATACGTTTGCAGTGAAGACTACACTACGTGCTTACTGAAGCAGTTACAGCTTTATACAGTCATTTAATGTATCCTGTTGTTCAGATTCTGAGTTATGATATTTTATTAATAAATAATGATGCATTTACTAACTGAAGGTTTTACTCGGAGACTGTGTAAAGCTGTATTTGGAAATTAGAATTCATTTGAGTGTTCTCCTTTTTAAAAATGCTTACATTTAACTAATGAAAAATAACCTTAATGTGTTGAACTTGCAAGGGGAAGAGTAACTATGCCAAAATATAATTTTGACATGTCCAATATATATCAAAATAGAATTCTGGCTTATTGAAGAAGTTATTAATTGTAACTATTGGTTTTACTGTGCCATCGCCATAGACCAAATTTTTAAGGTACGTTGTTTATCTAGGATACAGATAGATAGCATTTACATACCGAAAGTTACCTACGTTGATTAAGGTTTTAGGTCCTGTTGAAGTGAATGCTGATTAAACATCTTGTCTTACATGCATTTGAAAATTTCATTATGCATCTTTCTGTGCCCAAAAGACTGTGAGTATGGTGTGGAATTTGTTATTTGTTTCTTTTAAAGAACAGGTCTCATGGATTTGAAGAGCAGAGTCTATTAATTTTGACATACTAGTTTTGTTCTTTCAGAAATAAGCTGGATACTTACCATAATTTTGCTTTTTAATCTTTGTCTTTGTTAGTTGGACATTTCTCTTCACCTGCTTCTTCGGTGTAACCCAAGGAATTGAGAGAAAGTTGTTCTTACAGCAGAAGCATCAAGTAGTAATATTATATAGGCGTGAAAACGTTACCACTCTCTTTCCTCTCCATGCAGTTGAGGGAGAGCCTGATACGGGAACATGAGTAGCGGGAGCTCCCTGGGCCCTCTAGACAAGTCCCCTCCTCACAGCCTTCAGAGCATACAAGCTCTGCCTGTAGGACTCGGTCTTAACACTTTTTTGCACCCTGCCACTGTGAGTAGAAGCCTGTTCCAAAATCCCTTTGCTCCAATTCCCAGGAATGTTTTCACCTTTTTTTGGTGAACTTCCTCACAGCCGATTTATACAAATGTATTCTTGTGCCAACATTATTCTCTTAACTAAAATAGGTTTTCTCTATTCTGTTCTGTCTACTGTTTTTATAGCAAGTAACTTCATCTCCTCTCAGCTTTTGATTTGCTAGGTTAAACAAACCAAGTCTGTTAGTCTCCTCTTGTAGATTAAGGTTTCTTAATAGTAATTTTCCGTTCCAGTTTGAAGTACTTTTGTTGAACAGAGGAGATGACACAAGGTGCTGGAGGAGGCCCCACTGTAGCTGTGTACAGACAGCACAGCTGCTAAACTTTCTGTTGTCTTTCTCTCTGCTGGAAACCTCTCCTGATGTCAGTTGAGTTTTCCTCTTTCACAATGGCACCTTCTTGCCCTGTCATCCTATGATTACCTGATATATCCAGGTCCTTCTCCCAAGGTGCTTGGTTGACAGGTTGCCCCTATGCCGCAGAACTTCTGTGTTACTGTTGTGTTATTTTCCACTTTGTTTTACTGACTTTTGCCGTATTTCTGTTATCCTCATTCTCATGATCAGCCGTTGCTTTCTATATCATATCCTCTTAACTTTTTCTTATGTAATTGTGTCATCACTCTCATAATTCTTGTGATGTGTTATTAATTAAAACACTAAAAACTATTATTATTCTCAAGACAGTATCCAAAGTACAGAAGATATAATCCCCATTCCTTAAGGCACGCAAGATAGGTATAAATGAAGATTATTCGGCCAAATGTTTTGGATGGTACATTAAGCTATTTCTGTCTATTCAAACTCAATAGCTGTTTTTCTGGACTGTATTTATGTAGGTAGCTAGGAGATATTGAGCAATGAATAACCAATTACTTCTGTTTTGACAACAGTGTCAAGGGCCTTCAGTCAGGGGTTGGGTCCACTTTGGCTGAGCATTGTAAAAACAATCCTTGGACAGATCGCTTTGGCGAAATAAGCAAAGAATAGCAATTTTACATTGTGGGACAATGTCAAATGAAGTGTAAAGGGGATGATCGAGGGAGAAAACACATGTAAAATCATTGACTAACTAGAGGGAGACTTTGTGACTTCAGACTGGATGAGGACAGAATCAGCAAGATCTTGAAAATGACCTGTGGCAGAGGAGAAAGTTTTATTAATTCCTAGAGGGTTTTGTGCTGTTGTGATGTGAAGCTTGTGTAGAATCTTGTTTGTAGTGACTACAGTACCTTCCTGTCGCAGGCAACAAACAGTAGTACTCTTTTCTAGAAAGCCAGGCCCTGTAGATTCTTGAAATTGAAACGTCCCTCTTACTCCCAGCTCTGAGCCCTGACGATGGCCTGGGCACTGTTAAGGGCTGTTGCCGTTTCCTTGAGCAGAGGTAGTCTGAACTCCACAAATCTATGACTACTGTTGATTATTCAAAGCGACTGGTATAAATATCAACGAATCGGAGACATCAAGCACTGCTTTCACTTCTTGCAGTGACAGCACAAAAAGGTCTCTGTTTCTTCAGAGTTTCCTATTACTTTATGCTTTTCCGATCAGAGTTTTCTCAGAGGTTTTTGACTTAAGGAATCAACCTCTACAATATAGAACTGACTAAAAGAAAAATAATATTTGCTTAGAGAGTTTACGACCTAAAGACTTCCTGAACAGACAGAAGATGGAAGCCTTAATGCATTTAGGGGGGATCAGTTGTTTGCCAAAAAAAAAAAAACAAAAACAGAACAGAACAACCCCAAAAGAACCCCAAAATTCTCAGCAAACTAAACATGGGGAAAAGTAATAAAAAACTTGTACTGATCTGCAAAATGAAGAAGCCCACACACACTGGAGGCTTTTATAACTGTGTTAGAAACAAATTGTCATAAATTATTTGTCTTTCCTGTGAAAGAAAGAGATGCAATAGCAGGAAAGAGCCTGCAAGATGCCAGCAGTTGTCTTAAGCACCTGTGTCAAGTACTGCAGCATTTTAAAATGTACAAAGATACATAGATAGATTGCCTTAGATTTGTGTAATTCCTTAGGAACTGTTTTCACCATCTTTCGTAAAATGGGTGTTTTCCTTCTGATATTTCTTATTATTTACTCAAATCATTATATAGCAGTTTTTATAATTGATTCAGGTTTCAAAATCCATTTTTTTTTTTAAAGTTTATCCTCTTTATAAGGAGGGTATAGGGAGAAGACATTCTGTTTAGGTTTTTAACTAACATGCCAAGTCTGAAGGTGTGAGCCATATGTCAGTTAGGTACCCCTCTGTGTTTCTGCAGAGTTGGTGTGTTTTTCGAGCCCATCTCCAGCCATAACGCAAGAGACCTAACATTATTCTGCAGATAAATGTTGTGTGTACATCTGCTGCTAAGCTGGTAANTAACATGCCAAGTCTGAAGGTGTGAGCCATATGTCAGTTAGGTACCCCTCTGTGTTTCTGCAGAGTTGGTGTGTTTTTCGAGCCCATCTCCAGCCATAACGCAAGAGACCTAACATTATTCTGCAGATAAATGTTGTGTGTACATCTGCCGCTAAGCTGGGAAAGGCCAGAATGGAGAGCTTCAAGATTTTGTTTCCATTTAGGAAGCAAAGGAAAATATGCAGTGAAGGACTAGGATAATTTGTATTGATTTCTGGGAAATCTTAGAGGAGTTTTGTTTTGGGGGGCTTTAGAGGCTTTTTTGTTTAGTTTTAGTTTTTAGGAGTTTTGGTTTGGGGTTGTTTTTTTTTCTGAAGGGTTTAGTACAGAGAGCAAGCATATGCTGACAGCTGGTAAACTGGAGGTCAGTTTTCTTGGATGAGTGATGGTGCAAGGTCACTGAAGGATGCTGCTGTGTGATAGGCATGCCTGCTCCTTCTCCCTGTGGTCTGTAGTATAACGCTTAATAGAGCAAAGTCAGGCAAGGACTGCAAACAATTTGAAGTATCCTGTGTCTCAGAATTTTAATAAAAGTCATCAGGAAGGAGATTTACAAACTGGACGCTCACAATATGTGACGTCTGGCCATCATTCTGAGGGAGCTAATGAGAGGGTATTATGTCTCTCTTCTCTAGCTCAGTCCACAGATACAGTGTCCAAGTCTCAATGTCCTTTTGATGCTCTACATGAAAAAAAGTCTATTTTTATCTCCATTGATTCTTTGGAAGCAAAGTTCATCTCCTCAATGCTGCTACCCAAAGCAGGAGTCTTGGGAGTCATACCATCCCAGCCTGAGACACCAGTGAACGACTGGCTGTCAGGAGACTCCCTCTAAAAAGGATGCGACCTGATTGCCCATGCAAGAGCGGTTCCTTCACTAGCGCTCAATAGCTTATATTTTTAGAAGAGTATAACAGCAGGCAAACAGCTAGTATTTGCTCTAGTTCTATCACCTGGAAAATCTCAGCTACTCATTTTTCCATACAGAATAGGGAAGATGTGACACAACATGTTTCTATTCCCATCAACAGGCTTATATCGGCAAAATTTGGTTGTTTCCTTTGGTCTTGAAAAGAACAGCTTGTATCCTTAGCAAGCAGGGAAAATAGTCTGGCGTATTTAGGAAAAGAAGCATTACCAATATTCAAAGGATTCACGTTTAATTAGTATAAAATATAAAAAACCTCACAGAAAAAAAAGAAAGATTTTTGAAAATTAAGTAGGGAATCACGTCTCGAAAATTAAGAGCAATAATTTGCTAAGGTTAGGTGCGTGCAGCCAAACCACCTTTATATATTCCACCTCCTTGCTTCATTTTTTGTAGTTTCACATCCGATACCTACCAGTCAGTGACAATCACTTTCCTGCATGGAAAAAACACTGACCACGACAGTTATGCGGTTTTTGGATTGGAAGTAATGTTCACTTGCTCTGGAAGTGCTTACTCACTTGACAGCTCAAAAAAAAATCCAAAACCAGAAAAGCCTTCTAGCACCTTTACATGAGAACATCTGCTAGGCTGATAGAACTTAGCCTTTGTTGCATTTATTTATTTGCTTCCCAATACTATACGGCGCTCTTTATATTGCTCTTCAGAGGATGGGCTGCTCCGTTGCTCTGCAGAGTGGAGTTAGCAGCCTGCCCATGCTGAAAGTCAGCCTGGTGGGCAGAATTCCAGAAACATTTGGAGAATAATTAAAGGGTTTGCATAAAATTTCAGTACTTCCAAGTCATCAACACTTAGGTTGGTAAGAATTTGAGAGACAGATGTACAGAGAGAAATAAATCGGGATCCAAGGAGTGGGAACTGGGAGGGGAGAAGTTTCAAGGCATCTATAAGCATGTAATCAGGTCACCTCTCTGGAAAACAAAGATTTGTTGTTCATATGCATTTTACAATACAGAATCACAAGGTAAAAATGTATAACATTGTTAAATGGATTCTCACAGTCCCGGAATAAAGCTCTCTTACTGGGTCATTCCACAACTTCTCTGGCACAGTAACGTAGCTGAATATGACGGATGGAGATTTCCACTGCCTCATTCAGGCCATGTCCTAGTGGGTTTGGACATCCTCTTGGATTGTGTGGTGTTGAACTGGATCCCATCCCATAGAGGAAGATGAAGAATCCGTGTCTAGGAAGCTCCCAAGAAAGTTACCTGCCTACTGGACCTTTAGATGCTACTGATGCAATATTAGCCCCAGCGCACTTCCCCTTCCACAGGTTGAATCAAATACCGTGGCTGTTGCCCATTGGGCTGAACTCAGTGCTGTTCCTGCGATGCCTGAGAGCCAGTGGTGCTCTGTGTGTGATCTCAGATGTTAGAAGGCATGAGCTGAGGGTTGAGATGCACAGGCAGAATACGAACATTTCAGGGCACACCTTAGTAGGACTTCAGACACGGGAGCTTGTCACAAAATCTCAGGTACTTACTGACTTTTGATGGATGGGTGGAGTTTTTGTTGTGCAACTCAGTTTTTGCATTTCAGTGTTTTTGTTTCCTGTCCAAAGCCACTTGACTCCTTGTTGGTGTGTAGCAGCCTGCTCCAGGTCATTTATTTTCTTTAAAAAACAAAAAGATGCTATGAAGCCTGTAACACTTTGAACCCAAGAGCTACCTATGCTTATTTCACTGTTGTGACAGTGAAATTTGAGCTTCAGGAAAGTTCTACTGACCAATCTCAACCGTTTTTCCTTTGTTTTCTTGCAGGCTCTGATACTTCACCAGCTCGGACGCTACAGCTTGGCGGAGAAGATTCTCAGAGATGCCGTCCAGGTGAACTCCACGGCCCACGAGGTCTGGAACGGCCTGGGAGAGGTGCTGCAGGCTCAAGGCAACGATGATGCTGCAACTGAATGCTTCCTGACGGCACTGGAGCTTGAAGCTAGCAGTCCCGTGGTCCCTTTCACCATCATTCCCAGAGTCCTTTGAAAGGGCATCTTGATCAACTGATTTTGGTCTGACTTCTGGGTGAGGAAACTCAGTATATCAGGCTGCCTGGTAACTGGCTAGTTTGAAAGATTTTAGAGCTACAGGTAAAAAACTCCAATCGTTTGTGGGAAAGTGGCCAAAACAGTGACGTGATGCAATATATTAATGTTAGACTGAGAGGACAAAATGGCTAGCCAGAACCAAATCACTCGTATCACCTACGTTTTTGCCCTGGTAGGTTTAAAACATCGTTATATTGTTCACGGATGATGTGCCATATTTTGTTAGTGATACTTGAGTGTTACATAAAATTATAATGGAATCAACTACCAAATGTAGAATAATATATTCAAGTTAAAATTCAGTGGCAGAGCAGACTATTTTTAACAAGGCTGTTAATAAAACTGTTCTCTTCCTGCCTCTCAACCTCTTTTGGCCCGAAGTCAAAATGTGAATTTTCTGTTTCCATCTCTATTTTAGTCCAGGCCAGAAAATCAGTTGAGTTCTTGTTTTCAGTTGTTAATAACTGTGATGTGGCTAACTGTTATCTCTATTTAGAGCAAAGGCTGAGTACAAGAATATTTGTATTTTACCAATGTATGCCTGTTACAAAAAATATATTAGTTATTTAAGTTTAACTTTTTTATGTGAATTCAGAGTTTATTTATCAATGGAAATATGTAAAAAGAAGCCTCAAATGGAATATTTACTGACATTCCTTATACATGACCCACACTTGGCTAAATGGGAAGATGATGTTAATAATAAAATGATTTTTAAATGGAACCTTTCCTGTGTCCTGGTTAAGAGCCTAGGGGGAAATAGATGGCTTGTGAACACACTGTAATGATGTGGGGGCCTGTGGCTGGCAGGTCTCAAAGATGAACGACACCAAAATTAAATGCCCTGAGGCCAGTCTAGAGAAACGAAGCTGCTGTACTCTTTGCCAATGGTATTCTCTTAGCTTCCATGTTTCCTTCAATCTTAACTTCTTCTTTTTCATTCCTTCCACTCCAGCTCTCAGTGAAGCCAGATTGTTCTGCCTTTACATAATACATCGACATTTACGTATACCTTGGTAGTGCTTGGGAAGAGCATGTTAAATATTTACACACTATTCTTCAGTTTTGTTCACCTGTCTTCATAGTTCTTCCTCAGCATCTCCTGCACTTTGCATCCCTTCAAGGAAAAGTTGGCTGGTAACCTGTTACTGCCAAATGTTCAGTAGGCGAATACTTGCCAGAGTTTCTCTGGGCTGCATGGAGAAGAGTCATTCGTTGCAATGAATATTAAGGGTGCGTGAGCTGGGGTGGTCTAGTGTCTGCTCATTTACAACACTGGGCTCGTATGGAGCCTGGGAAGATTTCCAGGTTCCCCGTTAGACTGGGTGCTCCTTGGTGTTTGCCTGATTTGTCGCAAGAAGCGGTTTTAAAGTGCTAAGAACAAGATAGCAGATGATTCAGAAAAATAACAGCAAATGTTTTTCTTTGTCGCTCACCAGAAAGCTTACTCACCTCAAATGCACGGAGGATCCTCACTGTGACGCAGGCTCTGCGTGCTCCAGTGAGGATCTCCAAATGGCAGAAGACTTAAACTTGTGGGAGCTCTTCATTTTTGCCTCTCTTTTCCCCCCTCTGGCATTTCCTGTGCCTTTTAGGCTGAGGCTACTTTCAAATTGTATCTGCTTAGTGCTTAGACCATATGTTCTCTGTAAAATGGACCAAAAGGCTGTAATAGGTAGTATTTTCAAATCTGTTTAAAAGACAGCAGAAATTGTGTCGTCTTGCTCTCTGCAAAAACACGAAAGTTTTCCTTCCGCTTTGAAAGTGCCTGTTTTGCATGTTTTCTTCCTACTGTCCTTGTCTTTTTTTTTTTTTTTTGGTCTTTTTTATTTGCCAACTGTTCTCTCTTTTTTGCTCCCAGCTCATAATACATGCTCTGGTCCTGCTGTCTTTCAGCACCCACTATACGATACCTGATGTACCAAGAGATACTGCAAAACCTTCATTTGTTTAATCTGCCTTTCTGCTTTCCCAGTTCAGTGACTTACATTTGTAATACCTTTCACAGGCATGCTCCTTCACCATATTTATTCACCTTTTATTATAATATCAAAGCTTTTTCTAACAAGGCAGTTTGTACCTAGATCTGAGCCTGATGGTCTTTCTCAAGAGAGCGTCAGACAAAAGTGGAGAATAGGAGAATTCTGTAGTAGCAAAATTTATCTTTGATTCTTCTTGTTTAATTTAAAGTCCTGGCCTCTTTTGCTAAACCCTCAAAGTGGAAAGGTTAGCGGTCTAATCGTGTCATAACTTCTATTAGTGGAGAAGTTGTCACTGCTGTTGTGTATATCAGGTGAACCTGAATATCTGTTTCATTTTTCTTACACTGGAATCAGTTTCACTGTAAATCCACAAGCTTCTGCCTCTTGGGAATAGCCTCAGCTACCTATTTTTAATAATGGATTATCACTGTAAGACTGTACATTCAGGAATTTTCAGGCAGAAGTGGAAATCCTTGCAGCATATAAATTAAATAGCAACGCTTGTTTAAACATAGTTTTCGACTTAAAAAGTTACTAGGTTTTACAGCTGGGGTTTTTTTTAATTGCATAAGAAGACCAAGAATATTTTTGTATCTATTTTAGCTGGTCTACAGAAAGATCTGCCTTTTGCAATCTGCTGTCAGACCGCTCTGGTATCTCAGTCACAGGAGTGGAGCAAGCAATGCCAGCGTGACCAGCCGGTCCCAGGGCAGTATTCCCCTTGGTGCCAGCGTGTCGGTGTTGTCTGTATGAGGGTTGCTCCTGGACTTTGTGACTGACCAAATCTCTGTGTGGATACACAGATCTATCTGTGCTCTTGCTCCCCAGCCTGTGTCAGAAATAATAGCTGTTCAGATGAATGGTGAGATAAACCAGGGGCTGATCCAGCTGAAAACTAAGCCATCTCCTTGCTCCCTTGCCCCAGGGTTTTACTAAGCTTTGGGTAGAAGCCTGGTAAAGGTTTCAGGTAGTTCTCTCATCTGATTTACTGCATAAGTAGTAACACTAACATGCGGAAGAGAAGACAGGACTTCCCCCTCCACACAGCAGCCTGTACTTGTGCCAGCTTAAAATAGTTATTAAATTGCATTGTCGAGCTCGCTGTGTCACTATAATGACAACTTGCACAAGCTTGAGATCTCCAGTCTCTCAACAGGGATCAAATACACTTCTCTCATCCGTAAGACTGGAATAGCAGGTTTCAGAGGAGACTTCCCTTACTCAAAACTATTAACATTTGGTATATTAAGCATGTCCTGGAGTGTAACAACAATCTCTGTTGCACATGATATAAAGTCTGACTCCACAGTGCTTACAATAAGAAAGCTTAGCATTCAAGTAATTGGTGAAAGTTCGTCTCTAATTTCAATGCAGGTAACCATTTTTACTCCAGGAATTATTTAACTTTTTTTTTTTTCTTTCATGATTGATAGAGAGCCACAGGAACAAGAGAAACAATCTAAGCAGAACTAATCCAACTGTATCTTTGAAAACTTTTATCATTAATTATATGCATTTTAAACATCAAAGGCTATTTTTAAAAATGCTATAATTTTCCTTGAAAATCTGTTTTTTCCTGAGTAGACTGTTTTACTCTGGAATGATAGTAAAAGCCTGAGTATTCCAGAGTTCCAGATTTACCTCGCTCGTTCTTTGTTTGTTCAGTTGTCAGTTAAAATGACATTTTTCTTAACCGTCAATCTGGCAATCATCCTCTCCCTCCTCTAGCATCAAGTTAAAAACCTCGTATGCTAAAATATGCTTTCAGCAAGTACACTTCTCCAGTACTTCATCTATTTAACCTCGTCATCTCCGAACTACCTTCTCTGATCCCATCAGCGGGCTACACGGAAATGTGTTACACTTCCACATGCATCTGTATTATCACAAAAAACTGGCTGGTTAGAATCCTACTCGTGGAAAGATGACGGTGAATATTCAGCTTTTGGCCTGCGTGGTTGTCGTCACCAATTATGTGAAACTTAATGGGAGTCTCTCAGACCTGCAAAGCCAGCAAGTGGGCTTGAAGGGATGGGACAGTGAAGTTAAACCTAAAGAGAATCAGAAAGAAATGCTACCCCAAACTTTTTGGGGAGGCGTGGGGTGGGTGTTGGTCAGATTTTGTTCTTCCACGTTTCAGGGACGCGTGGTCCCAATATGCTGGTTTGCTGCCACCTTGGCCACCCGGCCTAATTCCCAGTTGAAAGCCCCTTTGTAGCCCAAGTGCCGAGTCTCCCTAATTATTATTTCAAAGAGAGAAAACTGTACCTTTTAATTTCTAAAATGTTCTAAAAGATGTAATCACTTCTGTCCGGCTCCTGTTATGTACCCAGTCGTGGGACAGACGAGCACTAGACACCACTGTACTGTCACTTTTGCCTGGATATTTTCAGAGTACAACGGCTGACAGCTGTGATCTTTTGGATGCGGTCCGTAAGGCACAGCAGGAGCACACAGCAAAGCTCCCAAAGGCAGGAGGGAGAGTGCTTCTGCCTTTCTAAGTATGCCCTTGCTTAGAAAACTTATTTGGAGAAACTGAGTGTAAAAACCTTTTTTGGACATTAAAGGGTCAATGAAATATTTGTGTCGAATTCTTTTCCTCTGTGTCCTTACATGAATCGGGCATCTCTGTAGGAGAGATTGCCCTTGTCTGCTTCATCCAGGAATAAATCTCTACAGCCTGCTCCCCTCACCCGCATTGGAGTAGTGTGATTAGCTCTTGGCTCCCTCTCTGCCTCAAAAATTGCCTCCCCGAGAAAGTGACGCTCTTCAGTGTGAAATTACTAAAGGTGCCCCATCTATCTGGCTTGGAAAAAAAAATCAGTAAAGATAAGAAATGATAAGATAATTGTATTTGTTGGTGATTACCACAGTGGTGTGGCCTTAAAAATGTGCATGGAGTCAGCCCTTTTCTGTTTCTGTAGCTGAGCCTCCGAGAGGACGGTGAAGCTGGGGCTCCCTCCAGTTGGTACAGCTGAGGAACAAACATCTGACGAGCATGCGTGCCCTTGGGCTTGCCACCAAAGACAAAAATGGACTTGCTTGCAATTTTTTTAAGTGTATTTTTTCCTATGCGCATGCATGCACATACCCCCAGGTTACAGAAAGCCGGGTTACGGGTGCGTTTTACACTTATGGCAGAAAGTTTTGAGAAGACTTGAAGTTCCTCTGCGAGTTCACTTCAGCTCCTATAAAGCTGTCTCCTCTAGAAACAGGCTTTGCGATAGAAAGTTGGCGGTGCTAGAAAAGGAAATTCTGACCCCAATTTTCACTTCCATGTCAGATGTATATCAAATAATGAGCCTGAGACATTATTATTAATGCCAGGTTTTCCCGGGATTGTTGTTTTCCAAACAGCACCGACTACTAATGTAGGACTGGAGGGGGCAACAGAGGCCATAAAAACATACCAAGTTGCTTCCCTTTTGACTGCCTCACATAAACAGCTCTTTATCTGGAGTAAAACAGCAACCTTCTGACTGAACAATTATTTTTTCTTAAGGGTCACTTCCAGAAGCGGGTTTTTTTTTTCTTTCTTTCTTCTTTTTAACCTTGCAAGCAAGTGTTCAGGGTAACGAACTCCACAGTGCTGGAATGGGAACCCTGCAACCTGCAAGGAAGGTCCTGTGACCAAAGCACCCGGTGACTGCCTTCACTGACACAGGACGTACACGCTCTTAGGCTAAAATCACTTTTTCCCACATGTGTACTTCAGGAGTAAGTCCCACTTGCTTGATGATCCCATTGCCCTGCTTCTGAGGGACTTCCCCACGCGGGTGGCCAGCCTGCAGGCAGCCAGGTTTCTAGAGCAGGTGCTCGTGCCCACCGCCCCCGCCTCCCCGGCCAGGAGTTGGAGTGGCACAGGGTGGCAGCACCGCATGAAGCAGTAAATCCCACCACACCTGTTTGCGAAAAATTGCTTCATGATGCGTGCTGAGTCAGCCAGCATTGGCATCTGAGAGATTAAAAATAAAAAAGGGAGTAGGCACAAGCTCCTCTAGCTTATGAAAAGCCCTGCAGAGGGCCAATCGGCAGATGCAAACAAACCTTTGTACGATTTCCGTCTTCTACTGTCAGAGAACTCTGGTATGTTCTTCATCATCTGTTTTGGGTTAGAGGCTTCACCTGAAGGATCGTGTACTGCAAGGCTGAGCTTCAGCAACAGAAAGGGTTAACCAGAACGTGTCTTGGATACCGGGTCATGGTGTAACTTCATCTTATGCCTGACCCAAAACAACAGCAGCTGCTGTTGAAAAGGACACCTTGTCCCTGCATTTGCTTTGCTCCTGTTGTGTTACGTCTGGTGAGTGTGAGGCTACAGGGTGAGTTAGGCCAGCTCACCGTGCTCACGGCTGTTAATTTTGGGGTTGTTTTTTTCATCAGAGGAGGCAGTGAAAGCAAGGAGGTGATGTGAGCCCCTTTCAGAAATAGCCAGGAGTTAGGTGGGTTGGATTATGCCTATTGAGAACCTGCACTGTTGTTTCCTTCACTGTTTTCATGAAAACAAAAGCTGAAGTAGGTTGGCAGAGCACGAGCTGGTTGGTCTGGCAGTTCCCAGCTGGGTCTCACCCACGTATGCTTGCAAGGTGGTTTTCCCGTCCTGGCTCCAGAGCACCACACTTGCCCTAAGAAACACAATAGGAAAGAGCATGGTGTGTTTCTGTTCCCAGCTGAGGTGCCTTTGCTGTGAATATTAGCCTGAGGTATTATGTTATTGATGTCTCTTGTTACATTATAGTTTGAAAAATAGAGACTGGGTGATAATAGAGATGCTCAGGGAAGTTAAAATGCATTCATTACAACCATGGTGCTGATAACCTGTAAGATAAAAATATACTGCGTGCTTATGTGGATGTTCTTGTTCAGAAATAACGTGGACTTTGCTCACTGTAGCTCAAAAATGTGCCACGAGAATTCTTAAGTTGGTGTCTAACAGTAGCTGAGACCCATAGCTCTCAGCCTTGTAAGAAGTGCCGGAGGAAAGGAGGCACAAATCATATAGGTCACAACCGAGAAGACTCAAAACAGCTCTCAATGCCAACATACCCCAGTGTGTATCAGTCTCACCTTGTGATTCTTATCTTGGACGTTGATTCCCTGTCTGTAGAGAATTTGAATAGGCAGTGATGCTATTGCACAACTATTTCCTTTCCTGGCCCCAAAATGGACTAGATTTGTGATTCTTGGCCATTATCACCACCAAACATTTAGTGCTGCATATTGTGGGTTGCAGTTTTTTAATCATTCTCTCTCTGTAGGCTCAGATTAGGGCAATAGTAACACAGGGCTCTGGCACACGATGGACTGACCGTCCCAGCAGTCTAGCCGTGCTCATGAGATAGCTCTGTCAGCGTGCAGCCTTCACAGACATTTCTAATAGGATTTTCCCTGGGTGTGGTATACTGCAGTGTTCCGGAGGCAGTCTTAGCTGCGCTTAGAAAGCAAGGCCACCCGTGGATCTGACTCTTTTTTGAAAGAGAAGGGACCTGTGCCAAGCCTTGCCTACACCACAGGTGTTCTCCAGGTGATAGTCCTGGTGCACAAGGCCGCACCATTGTAACACCCAGAGATCTAACAGCAACAAGATGGCCTTGTGGTGTGGCTGTGCGAACGCTTGGCAATCAAGGGCTTTGCCCAAATAGCCTTGCTGTCTCTGGGAAATGAGGCACCGAATGTACCTACCCACCCGGCAGCTAAATGCCTAAAAGGCATTAGCCGAAGGTGAGAAAATAATACATTTTCAGAAGTATTCAGTGTCTAAAGTCCGCTCCCACTAATTTAGCAGGAACAGTCATAAGACAGCTAACGAGCGCTCATGAGGGCTGGCACATGCTCCAAGAAAGCTGGACTTCCCACCATTTTGGGGGAAGATCGTGTTTGTTAGCTTTTTTGTAAGCAGTTCAAAAGCAGACGTAGATTCTGCCTACTTTTTATTCTACTCCCCACTACACGAATATCAATACTCTTCTCATGTTCTGATGGTTCGGACTCCTTTCTGTGCAAAGGGCAACGCGCATCAGCGACAAGCGCTGCCTACATCCTGCTCTCTGTCCTCGATTTCCTGTTTCACTGGGAGATGCCGAACAATACGCTCCAACGGCTTTTGTGTCCTGATTCCTAGAAGAAAGCATCCTCTAGAGAGCAGCTCACTCGGCCTGAGACGCTCAGGCACAGCTGCAGCCTACATGGAGCGGGGGAGGTATTAATAGCTTGCAGGAAAAATTACATGGTATGGCGCTACGGCCAGAGCTGCAGCATTCAGGTTCAGCTTGGTTCTGCAATAAGCTTTGTTTAGGCCAGCATCAGAGTTACATTGGGTGGTCCCAAAATTGCACGTTTCGCTCATTTGGTAAAATTCAGGTTGTCTGAATGTTTTGCAGAAATTTTGCTGTGGTATCAGTGACTGTGAGTTTTAGAGCTTTATCTTAGTCACTGGGTTACAAAAAAGAAAAAAAACCATCCATATTCCACAAGTCAGGGACTCTGCGCTCACCAAGCTTCACTTCCTAGACTGCTGGCGAGGGCCTTACTCCGCACTCTGTGTAGCCTTTGTGAACCCTGTCTCCCTCCTTGCAGGACAGCTACCTTCAAAAGGGGAGGGCTTTCTCCTTAACTCCCCTCCTGACGCTACTCACTGACTGCCCTTCTCCATGCCGTGGGAGCTGTGGGTCCAAACGCTGCCAGCCCACATTAGACAAGACCTGAACTTGACTGGGCAGAGGCTGTAACTTCTGGGCTGCTGTAGCCTGGCTAGAGGCTCCAGCAGGGCTGGCAAAGGTCGTTGCAGCCATGTCTGTGTGCTGTTATTGCTCTGCTGGTGTCTCACGTTAAGACGTGTTCTGGGAGCATTTGCACACCAAGACCGAGGGGACTGCAGCAAAGCAGTGCTGAAGCTTCAGGGGTAGGAAGCAGATGTCTAACGGGCCCAACCTGAGCACTTCCAGCTGTATGCAGTGCTTGATTTACAGGACACAAAGACTTCCTGGCTGACCAGGAGATTTTCAGGGAATTTTAGTGCTTCAAGCCTGCCTACCCCTGGAAGGGCAGGTTGCTCTCCTGAATGGTCATCTACATTCCATCGGCGTTGCTGGTGCCTTCAGCAGAGTGGCACCACTGGTGCCCATCTTAACTCCACATTGCCATCCAGGGGAGATGAGGATTTGTTAAGTAAACTCTAAACTTTGGGTGGGGAGTGGAAATGGCACTGAGGTTCACAGTCTGCTTGGAGCAAATCCACAGGCTGACCGACTTGAAAGGTTTCACAAGTTAATGCCAGGTACAGCCAAAGGTAACCCCCACCCATCGCCCCAGCATGGAAATGGCAGCAAACGCTTGGCTGAGGCCTCACTTGTGCCCCAAAAGCGAGGCACCTGCTGAGCCGAGCCACCTCACTCAGCACCACCAGCTCCCGGCTCCGGCGCCAGAGGCAGACAAGCTGCTGGAGCATTGCAACCCGCTGGTAGCTGCAGCTGGTGGCGACTTGTGACTGTCACCGGTCTGTACAGATCACTGTGTCAGATGATAGATGCACAGCATTCATAACAAAAACTCATGCTGAGGCTATCCCTTAGCAACAAAGCTCTTGCAGTCCTCTTTCTTACTGGTGCAACAGCTGAAGATTGGACACCTTCTCTGCCACCAGAGCTGCAAAGTGGTGCAGCAAAGCTGTCCCACATAGCGAGCCTGCAGTGAGACGCTGCACCAGGAATACTGATGTAAGCCGACCCTGCTGTTGTGAAAGACATATGCTCACCCTTTAATGATGTTCTACAAGATACATCTGTGTCCTTCTTGGTTGGCACGGCTTGGCTGCTGGCTGATCCGTGCCTTGGAAAAGCAAGCCTTGTAATCTTGAGAAGCACAGTAACTAGTCAGCGTCTTAAAGAAACCAGTGTGACACAGTGAAGCCCTTCAGCCTCCTAGACCTGAGGAATAAGATACACACAAATGGCTCCACTTTTGCCCAGGTCTTAGCTGAAAGCCCCAGCAACACTGGCACACTGCGTGAAGGCCGTGTTATGATGGGTCCAGTAACTGCCTTCTGATAATTTCTGATGTGCTCAAGTCTGAAGCATCCTGAAAGAGCAACACCACGATGATTCCAGTTATTCTTCTCCAGCAAGACTGAGAAAGTCTTCATCCATGAGATGCCACCAGCATCTAGATTTACATATTGACTACATGCTCCAGGTTCCTTAGTGCCATTTACGCCAACACCGCAGACCTCCAGCACTTGGTAAACGTGAAATAACAAGCCAGGAAGTCAGATTAAGTTAAAAAAAATCACAAATATGGTACTTCGGCTGTATCCACTGTTTCTTGCACATGCACAAACTCCTGTTCCACTGCTATTAGCAGAGCGCTCAGGCCCTTACATGCTAGGTATTTACTGTTTTGTTGGCTCTAACTACAGACCTTTGTACGTCCACGGACAACTACCCGAGGGAGCTAATGCACAGTAACCAGGCTAATGCCCCGTGTGCTCACTGCAGCGGGCTGGCTGTGGGAGAGGCTTACTGGCAATCACTAAGCAAGGAACTTGGAAGAAGTACATTAAGCCACCTTCTAGAAGAAAAGCTTCATTAGCCCCATGGGGTGCAAGTGTGCTGAACCTAGTAGACTGTAAATTCGCCATCTAGCTTGCTACTGAGAAGTCTCCCAGAGAGGAGGTCAGAGTAATCAGCCCTTCTAATAAATGCAGTGAGATTCGAGGCCTGCAAGGGAGCTCCCCCACCTGCACAGAGTGTGCTGAGGTGTGTTACCCAGCATTTCAAGCAGTTACTGCCGAGTGGCAGATGCTTTCTGCAATGGCTGACATTAAAGGAGACCCTGAATATGCATGTTGCCCTCTCTGCTGACAGCTGAGTCTCTGATGTAGTGAAATGCAGAACATCTGCCAAAGGAGCAAGCCTTCCTGAATAAATTAGCATCCACCCAGGATATGAGCTTGGACCCCTCGACTGGCTGAGACCAGCTAAGAGACCAGCAAGGGGACACGGGGACATCCATGCCTCAGTTCCCAAGTCTACAGAAGGCTGGTGAAAGTCTAAACCATATTGCATGCAGGAAGCACACAGGGGAGCCCCATGGGCCCTGTCCATATTCAGGTCCTTTGTGGGAGCCTGGAACTTGTTCATGGCAATTCCTTGGTGACCACAGGGGGTAAAAGACCCCCTGAAACTACAGAAAAGGGAGGGAGGGAGGGAGG
>VZSC01012637.1:172674-238430 GCA_013398225.1 Steatornis caripensis | reverse complement strand
ACCCTCACAGTAAAGAAGTTCTTCTTCATGTTCAGGTGGAACTTCCAGTGCTCCAGTTTGTGCCCATTGCCCCTTGTCCTGTCACTGGGCACACAGTGAAAAGAGCCTGGAGGATACATCTTTCTCTTGAGAATAAGTTGGTACAAGCACCAGTTTTCGGATGAGCTGGACAGGACTGCCAGGGTTACCTACAGTGCAGACTGTTTTCAAAAATGTAGAAAAGATGACTGAACAGGGTAACTTCGATAAAACCGTTCTACAGCTGTACTACAGTCTACATAAACGTCATTTCTAAGGGATCTACATTTTCAGTAGCAAAAATTTTTTAAGTACTCGTATGAAAAGAGCGTGAAAACTGCCAGCAGAGACCACAGGCCTTCCCTGAATCAACTCTGCTTGAACATGAGCACATCGCCTGGAAAACCATCCCATCCCAATGCTAAGTGCCCAGTGACCGCAACCTTTGGCAAGCCGTGGCAAGCCGAGTTTCCCCTGACCATAAAAAATCTGGGCTTTATTTCCAGGCTGAATTTGTTGAGATGGACTTTCCTGCCATTTGCTGTTACCGTGCTCTTGCCTGTCAGACTGAGGACCCCTGCAATGGCATATTCCTGGTGGGAGCACCCATAGATAGAAAGCCTGATTTAACCAGAGGGACAGAGCTCCCAGCAGCTCCCACAGCCAGGCAGGGCTTTCAGTGCATTTGCCAAGCAGACATTTCACATTGTGCCCATCCTACTGAGCAGTCTTAGCTGCACTGTGTCAGTAAGCAGATCTCCTCCTTCTTCACCAGGCTCCAACCTTTATACTGTCTGCAAATGTGATCAATGTAGGATTCATGCTGTTGCCCTTCAGACCCTTGATAAAAGCCATTAAAGATGTGGGATCAAGGAACAGCCACTGTAGGCAGGTGCAAACCCACCAGAAAAAGAGGTACACGCTTACACAAGCACACACACACACACACACACACACACACACACAGAGAGAGCATGAGCCACAGTTAATGCAGGAGAAGACGCAAGATTAACACTGCAGTTGCCTGCAGGCACCCACTGGAAACTGGCCTGTGGAAACGATTCCCCAGTTAGAGTTACATGGGAGCTCTGGCAGCGAGTCACTTTCCGAGCCATGAAACATGCTCCACGTCTTTGAATTATGTATCATTCTGCGTTTTTTAATCAAACCTTATGTTTTCCCAAAGAAAATGCCTGGATGAAAACTAAATGTAGACACGTAAGTATGTTTACCTTTACCCACTAAACTTAAAATCTCAACAAACAAGAGGTCTCCAGCTAGTTTGACGGTGATGATTGGCATTTATTAGCCCGCTCTCCCTTCATTTTTTAATAAAGAATTCCATTCAGCTATTCCATTATTTTGCCTGAACTCAAAGATCATGAATGGACGTCTTATTTGTATTTTTTAAATATTAGTAAAACCGTCATCTTTCTTTAACTTCTCTGACATTTCTGTAGTGCTTCTAGCAACACTGCAAATCAACATCTTCAGTAGTTTCTACTCAAAAGCCTTTGGAGTTACTTTTGGACAAAAACCCTTTTCCTTGTTGTCATGTGACATTTGCATCTTCGTCTAGCTTTCTCCATGGTCCTTGCCCTGAGCAGGAACCTGTTGAGTATTATTCTGGTACCACTGATATAGCTAATTTTGTCCTGAGATATGTTCAACAAAACCCCCTCAAAGAAATGCCTTATGTTTCTTTACTTGGCTCTTATGGTTCAGACTGGTTTCTCTCTTTTGAATTTACCTATTTTCCACCATTCTGCTGTTACAGGATGAATGCATCCACCACGTTCAGCTGTTGCAGGAGGCTCCAGGTGCCATCTGTGCCTGGGTGAGGTGCCCCTTCCTCAAGCAGTGCTCACCCAGCATGTCAGAGGAGGTCAACAGGTACAGGAGATGCCTGCCCTTGTGTCATGCCAGGAAAGGGAGAAACCCGGAGTAAGAAAGCGTCAGGCTGACTCAGCATCCCTCCGTGGCAAAACACTCTCTGGTTAAAAAGAAACAGATCTCCTTGGGGAGAGCAAATTAGAAACCAGTATCTGACACTGTTTGTCTTTCTCCTGATGGATGAGCCATTTTTTCCTCTCTTTCAAAGTCATACTTGGCTGTACTTTCCTTTTAATGAGCTTTTGGACCAAAGCCCAAAATGGATCAAAGCCATTGGAGGGGCAGGGGGACACATAACCCAAACCTTTGCCTTTTTTCTCTTTTTCTTTACAAACAGAAGTTGCACCTTTCATTATTGAGGTTAGTGTCAACAAAGAGGCTCAGTGCTTTGCTTCTGGACTGGAGGGTGACCCGTTTGCCAGTAACGGACATCAAGCAGGAGGCTGCTGCCGCCTCCCTGCCGGGAGAGCGCTCGGGAGAGGGGCAGAGAAAGGGTGGCCACTGCCCGTGGGCAGCGCTCGCCTTTCTAAGCAAATGCATCTCTGCCTCAACAAACACAGCAGCTCCTGGGGGAAAAACAGGAAGAAGATTAATGGGTGATTTTCTACTTCTTGTGTGACACGAGGGCCCTAGTCTCAAGCTGGAGAGAAATTGCAGCCATAAGGAGAGACAGGAGCAAGGCAGGGCAGGCAGGAGATCTTGTCATATCTCCATTCTTCCTTCTCTGTGTCCCTGAAGTGTGATTAGCGAGAGTCCACCGCTCTCAGCAGACAGCTTTGGGAACACCAGGTGGGAAGCAACCCCACTGCCAGGAGCTGTTGCTGCTCTGACAGCGAATGACAGAGCGCAGGCCTAAAAATGGGAAATAAATAGTCCTGCACCGTTACGGCCATCAGAGCTGGGCTGTGCCTTTTCAGCCAGTTTTCCCCTTTCCAACAGAAAGCTTTGCCAGAAGTCTGGAAGCTTGCACTTGCCTACGCGTGCCTGCTGTAAAAGGGAGCTGAGCACAATTAGGATGCTGATGGAGCAGGGAAAGGACAGGAGAGACAAAAATCATATCACCCAGCAGAAGCAGAAACAGCAATAGCTGTGAAGAGCCCACAGAGGTTCCCCGTCCCTTCACCAACAGACTTGTGGCTGCCGAAGAGCTGGGGGCAGTGTGGGCCCCATGGTGCCGGGCCAGGGCAGAGGCATGGTCCCCCGGCTTGGCAGAGATGGGGAGACACCCAGGGCTCTCCAGCTGAGCTGCTGGGGCTCTGCTGGCTGCCCTGCTCCAGCACGTAGGGCTGCTGGGGATGCTGGGGGGCTGTTGGCTGGGATGAGCCGTCAGCAGAGGCTGTGTGTGATTGGGAGCAATGAGCACCGCAGGCAGCTGCTGGGTGGGTGACAGGGCGATGCCAGCCCCCGGCCGCCACATGGCCTTCGCCTGGCGTTGAGACCAGAGAAAGGCCATTTCTAGCACAGCGGGAACCAAGCAGCCTCTTATCGGGCTTCGGTGGTTTTTGTTTGCTCTTGATATTTCGCCTGCTCTCTGAAAGTCTCTCTGACATAGGGTGCTCCCCAGCTTGTGGGAGGGAAATACTGCTGATACGATGCAGGCTTTTATTTCCAGGAGACCTCTCATAAGAGGCGATTGCCCTTCACCGAGTACATTTTGTGGATTAGGCTCCAAGTGTGACTGAGCAAGAACAGCCTGTGGCTGCTGGCAGGCCCTCCGTACGCTGCCCGGCTTGTCGCAGGCTTGCAACACCTCTGTTACACAGACCTGCTCGTGGCATACTCCAGATGGCAACTCAGGACGAGGGGATTAGCTGTATGGCGCACACTCCTACAGAAAATGAAGACGCTGCCAGGCTTATTTGTTAGTGATTGTGTGCAGAGCTCTGGAACATGCACGCTTTGTTCTCCCTGTTTCCTACCTTTGAAATGTCTCTTCCCGACAGAAGACATCCGCCATGCCCTGTTCGGTTTCAGTGCTCTTGTTGGAGGGGGCAGGAGGCCGCATAGACTTATACACATAGTTCTTTCCCTCTTCATTTAGTTTCTTTTTCTTAGGGTAAAATAAGAGCTGTTTGAGCTGGAAGCATTGAGCTGCTTATTTGCAAATCTCTTCCCTCTACCCCAAAATACAGTGATTTAAGGGATTTGTAAAAAATTTTAAAAACTTACGTTTGTCCTTCTCAAATATCAGCTATGCCGAGCATCTAAATACAAAATAAACATGAGGTTCCATAAGATTCAGAGTGTGAAACACACCCAGAAGAAACCTAGCGCACACTAATGGGCATTCCCCGGAGTTTCTGACTCATGGATGCGTTTGGTACTATTTCTGTAGGGCAAACAGCAAGAGGAGGAAGACAGCCACTAGCTGAGGTGTCTGCAAGCTGACTGCAGAAGTCAGTAATGCCAGAAGACTAGAGAGCGACTAATGAAGCATCTCATTTCAGAAATGACAAGGGGAGACTCCGGGGAACTGCAGTAGTGACCTACATAGAGCAGAAGGATACAACAGAAAGGCCTGGAGAGGTGAGGAGAGACAGGAGGGGGCAGAGGAATTGTCAGGGCAACACAAGAAGACTGTCTGTATAAAATAGGATGTAATGAAGCAACAGAAAGCATCTTTTCTACTGTGAGATAAACAGGCAATGTGCTAATAGGTGATGCTTTGGCTCTTTCATGTTAAAAAATATTAATAAAATTGGATCTATGCTTGGAATTCAGGTCAACCACAATGAAAAAACATATTTTGTGTAAACCAAAATGTGGGGATTTTTTTTCATCAATTCAAAGAAACAAAAAAATGACCCAGAATGTTTTCTTGAGCCTTCGAAACAGTAAGGAAAATTGCTAAATAAAGTATTGCTTCAAATGAAAAGAATATTTGAAAGCATCTCAGCAAAACACTTTTATGTTTTAAAAGGCTTTTTCGGCATGCCTTCCCACTGAAGAAATTTGGTAAAATAGAGATTCATTTACAGAACGTGCTGCTTTACCTTACTCTAAATATTCCAGGGGGAAAAAAAGTGAAAAACATAAATTCAGCTGCAGCCAGCAGCTGTTTCTAGAGTTGACATTGCCCATTGCAGCTCCCAAAGCAAAACAAAAGTATCTTGTCTCAACTGAGTTAATTAGTATGGAAAAAAAATCACCTGTTCGTTAGCAAAGACCACATCTGGGGATGTGATACTGTTTCCTGAGGAACACAGGAAAGTGGGAGGGAGATCTTGTTGTGGCAGAAGAAACATTCACCCTGTATCATCAGTACGACCACTGCCCTGGCGTTCAGAGTTGGTTTAAGCTAATGAGGAGGAATGCAGAGCAAGTGAGTTAAGGTGGGAGCAAGTACTTCTTCTCTTCCACTATGAAATAGCAAGTCCTAAAAAAGGGAGACACACAGATGGTAAAGTCTTAAATTACCATGGCGAGCTTTGCTGGAGAGTGTCTCTAGTCCCCTTAGATGGAGCCCGCCTGCAGCTGATTCACAGAAGGTCACGTCTGCCAGTCCTGCCTGACTCCCGAGCCTACTCATCTAGTCAGCGCGGCTGACAGGGGTGAAAGAGTGGAGCTAGTTGAAAACATTTGATATGGCTCTAGACAGGCAAACTGATCTGCAAACTCAAAGCACAGGAGAGACTGAGAGCTATTGCAATGGATTACAAATTAGCTTGGAAACACAGACGTGAGGCATGAGGAGGGAAGGTGGCTGGAGCTGGGTGGGTGAGTATCCTGATGAGTTTTCCAAACCTCTCTGCCCCTGCCAGTGTCTGTTCCATTAATAATTTGCTCTGTCAATTGATACCATTTTGCAAACCCAAGTAACTCTGCACACTCAGCAACGAGGTATTCCTGCAGCTCTCTGGGATATGTACACACACATACCTTTGAAGTGGGACTGTACACCAAGTTGAATGTAAGTGTCCTGTCATGCTGGGGCATGGCAGCTCCATTGGGAGTGCCTGCAGGAGCCCAGCACCAGCCATTGCAAGCCCTGTGACTTACCCAGATTTATTTCTCGCTCTGGAGCATACTGCCCATTGGCTGACGGCAGGTATCTCACACTGCTGGCAGCTGCCGTACCCTGGACCGCAGGTTACTATGCTCAGCTCACTGATAGCAGAGTGGGGTTACAGCAAGTCCAGCTGAATGCTCAGTAGGATGGTGCACGCTCCTAAGCAAGAGGGCAAGATCCAGCCTCCCTAACCTGCTCTAGTGCAGCGTCACAGTTTGGTCACTGTCTCACAGCCACAAGCCAGGGCTTCTGAAATCATCACCTTCTTGGGGCTGAGCTTGGTTTAGAAACTGAGGCCCTGGGAGTAAGAAAAGCCTGCCTTTGAAGGGCAGGCTGGCCCCTGCCAAGCTTAGGGTTTGGCTGGCGCTGGGAGCCAGATCTCTTGGAGGCAGCTGCTCCCTTCAGGCCTCCAGCTCCAGCTGAGCTCGGCAAACCTGCCTTTCCATAAGCACCAGGGAAAATGCATAGGAGCGTGCTCGTGATATGAAAGTCTGGGGTACAGCTGCAGCTCCTTATAAGGACCCTGAGCTGTGATCATACCAGCCTGGTTCAGCCTTGTTTTAATTATGTTCCCCTTCTTGCTGCTGTGGGTGCTGTGGCTTCCTGCTCGCTCCTCTCCCTGCAAAGGGACACAGAATTTATCTTGGGCAGGAACCCCAGAAAGGCTCCATCCGCCCTTTCCCTCTCTCTTCTCTTTCCTGCCCTTCTCTTTGTCCTAACTCTCCCCTTGTCAGGCAGGTCTCTCCTTTCTGAAACCCATATTTATTTGGCATGAATGGAGCCAGGGAAGGCAGGGGGCTGGAAGAGGTGCTGAATCAGAGGTCCTGACCATTAGAAAAAGCAATAAAGGGAGATGTAATTTTAGGAATGTGGAGACTGGTAAAGTCTCTATTGGTAGGTAGGCCAGCAGCAATAGGGAATCAGGAAAGCTATCTTTTCACTGGTTAGAAATCCCTGCAGTACAATTACAAAACACATCAGTGTAGAGAGAAATCACTCTGAAATGTGAACCACAGGGTTCAGCTGTGGCACTGTACAGAAATCACAGCAAGACCTTTGTTACAATAGCGAAGTGTGAATCACGGGCATGTTTCACTGAAGACTTCGTGCTGTTGTTGCTGTGAGCTTGTGTCCAAGCTATCAGGACTGTAACATCTATAGACATGTTTAATGCTGCGAGTGGTAAGCCGAATAGATAACTATAGATAGGGTCTGACTATAGGTCTGTCTAACCTTACAGTCTCCAGCAGTTGTCAGGAAAGGATGTTCAGGAAAGAGCAAAGCAAGGCGTGGACAGAGAATCCCTCTGTGGCAACAGCCTCCCAGCTTCAGTGGTGAGCAGTTTGGGAACTTTCTGAGCTGGAGGCTGCTGCCAGGCTTTGATATCTGACAGGCTCTGACAGACCTACCCTTCCTGAAGTTGTCTAATCACTTCCTGAACTTTTGCCCTCCACAACAGTTCATAGCGACGAGGCTCGTAGTTTTAATACTGGAACTATTGTGTGGGGACGGATTGTGTGGGGACGGATTGTGTGGGGAAAACAGACTTCATTTTTTTTATAACTGCCAACAGATAACATCATTAGCTAACTTGTACTGCTAGGGTTAGTGAATAATCATTTCCCACTCACTTTCTCCACAACATCTGTGATAATATCAAATCTATCAACTCCACTCCAGTCATCTGTCTTTTAAAACAAAGAACCGGAGGCTGTTTGATTCTCCATGCAGAGAGCTGTTCCCCGTGTATCATCAGGCCAGCTACCCTTGTCAGTGCATCTCTGAGTCCCGCGATTCCCCTTGCCAGGTTGCATGACTACAGCTGCAAGGAGACGCTATTCCAGACACCAGCAACCTATGGATTTAATCATAGGTGTATTAGTGTTTTGTGCTTGGGTCCTTCTCTACCTATATATATGTGCATTTTTTACAGCTACTGAGCTGTGGTTTTCAGAGAAATATCCACTATGACCCAAAGATTTCATTCCTGAGTTGTGCTCATTGATCTAAAGGTCATCACTGTCCGTGTAAGGCTAATACTATTGTTACAGGATACAGTCCTCTTAAACTATCTCATGTCAACCTCTTTTACCATGCAAGGTGAATGTTCCTATTGACAAGGTGATGTGAGAAAATTATTCTTAAAGGTAATAGCTAGAAAATTTTGTATGAATTCTCTCTTTGGCTTGAGAATGTTGTTCTCAAGCAGAACATGGTAAATCTTGGAAGAAAACTCCTTTAACCTTCTCTTTTATGGAAATTTCTAATACATCCAAGTCTTTTCTCTTCTACCATATCAAAATGCAGCTTAGGCTGATGGCTGAATGTCATCGCTCATGATTGTGGAATGAGTTGCTATTTTTAGTCCATTTCAAAACTCCCGTTAGTCCAACTGAGGCACGTGCTGAAATCCTCAAAAAGACAAGAACTGAATCAGCAGAGAGAAGAAATTGTTCCTGCTACCCTAAGGTTAAATCTCTGAACAAAGGAACATTGAGGGTGGGAGACTGCATATCTGCTACATCTTCTGTCTTTGCCTCTGTCGATAAAGGGAGAACACCATCTCGTTGCTACACCTTTCCACAGACTTACTATTCACCAAAACCCATGAAGAGTAGAGCTGAGGTCCCTCAGTGCCTTGCAGATGCTCCTACACCCCAGCAACCCATTTTTCTTCAAAGCTATGAGCTGGTTCAGAAATTACGTTTTTTCTTCGAAAAATCAAGCCATCATCTTCCTAGGTATTAATACTAAGCTCACACTTTCCTCTCACCTTCTGTCCCAGCAGGAATAACATAGTCTCCATTGGTTTGCAAATTGCAGACAACTCCTCTATACCTACTCTAGCTTCTCAGCTCTGTTTTTCATATTGAAACTCTTCTGGAGAAGGGACAGGGGGGCTTGTTTCCCCAGAAGAAAAACAAAAAAATGTTTGCATGATAAAACCGATGCCTGTTGCGTGGTAGTTTAAACAAAAGAACCCTACTGTGGGCATTTTCTTCTGTAGCGTAGAGCAGTTTGGAAAGCTGTGTAATGTGTCTTGACAGCAGTACAAATCACTAAAGGTCAAGGGCTTGGGGATTAACCACGTCCCCATACAATAGGCTAATGCAGAAAGGGCAGGACCATGAGGGTTCAGCTTTAGAATAGAAGGTTTTGAATAGAGCTGATGAAAATGGATTTTGAAATGGGGGACTACCAGCTCGCATCCTTCCAGCACTCAGGCAGGCTAACAAGATCACAGTGTAGAGGCAAATATAGTGCTCTCCCCGTTCTTCTTTGACGCAATCAACATCTGGTTATGGGGATCATACTCCTAGGATATCTTTTGCTTTTCTCCCCAGATTTACTTTAGCTGCAGGTGCTCCATTCAGCTAAAGACTTCCAGAGATTTTTGCCATTTCTAAAGCCTAAATCAGGTTAAGAGACAGGAAAGCCCACTCAAAATCAACATTTATCAGCAGTGACAGGCAAGCTACTTGATTCATCTCTGTCCCTGCATAAAATGGAATTAAAGAATGATTCCCCTCTCTCAGAAATACTGTTAGGTTTAATTTTTGCAGAATTTCTCGCAGTTACAGTGCTGGAACATGCGAAGCATTATAAACCAAACATCTTGGGTTGACAAGTAAGGTCTGTTTCTGGCATGCTATTGAAAATGACTGCTCAAGGGATAGTCTTGCTGGTGGAAATCCCCATGGTTTGGCTGGGCTGAGGTAGATGATACGGCACACAATATAGTATCAGCTTAAATCCTAATCACTGCTGGATGTTTTCAAGTCAATCCCATTAAGTCTGTTCATTATGTAAAAAGCTGGACCATACCTTGGGAACTTCTCGGAGAAACCTGTGCCAGTGTTTGACCACCCTCACAGTAAAAACCTGTTTTCTTGTGTTCAGAACATCTCATGCATTTCCGTGTGTTCCCTTTGACTCTTGTTCTGTCAGTGGGCACTACTGAAAAGAGTTTGGCTCCTTTGTCTTCATTCCCTTCTGTGAGGTATTTATACATACTGATAAAATTCCCCACAAGCTTTCTCCAGGCTAAACATAAGTTTAATGAAGTCTGTATTTTAAAATCTGATTTAAAAGCATTAAGTCACTCCTCTGAGAGAAGCTGTGGGACTGGAAAACTCATCGCTTCAGATATTTGATCCCTTGAGAAGAGAGGTATATGAAGTATTGCTTACATAATCATATTAACATTTAGGAGGGTCTCAAAAGAAAGCTTTTTTGGTTCTTTCACTTCAACTTCGTGATTGTAGCATCTAACAGTGACTACTGGTTAACTGTGGCATGCATGCAGAGCAGACACAAAACACCAGTTCAAGCCTTTCCTCTTCTATACGAAAACATCAGAGATTGTTTCCTGTATTAGAGATCAACTGAGAGGAGTCTGCACGAGAAAAGCCTATTGAAATTACTTTTCCCCTTCCCATCAATAGAAGTATTTTTCCCTGGAATCAGCAGCGATGACATTATTGAGTATCAGCGGAGCGTGGAATGGACAACGAAGCTTTCAGAGAACATCTTCTTTTAGCTGTACTCACTGGCTAATGAATAACTTGGCGTTCTTTGCCAAAGGGCAGAGCATTTTTTAGAGCTCTCATTTCAGTAATTCTGCTATGATACTTGTGCTCATTTTTCAAAAAAAGCAAGACAAGTAAAAATACTATAGGCTGCATAAGCCTGATGAGCACATTGACAGGAAAGATGTCACTGAATGCCACTATTTATTAGTAGCATGGCTCCATGAAAGAATTATTGTGGAGGATTTTTGTTCACTAATTATGTGCTAAATTACATTAAATTATCACAGTAGTGCCTCTTAATTACAGTTATTATGACAAACACCAAACAAATGAGTAAAGGAGTGACCTCTTTCATTTGAAAATAGGCAACATAAGTCTCTCACCAATGCCAGTTTTCTGAATATGCAGCATTAGTGTCAATTTTCATTTGTGATTTGCAATTGGAAGGACTTCTTCAATTAGCTTTTTTTAAGGCCTGCTGCTCAGTGAAGGTCTCCCCTGTTTAGCTTAGACAGGAATGCATAAAACTGTTCCCACTGGCTGTCAGTCATGTCTCCCTCCGCTTTCCAAGTGGCCTCCCCTTGCTTACACAGTCCATGGCACAGCATTTCACAAGCCTCCTGGAGTCACCTCTCAGAATATGTATTTTAAAAGCCACATTAAAGTTAATATAAAACATATTAAATATATTTATAGTTCATATCAAATATAAACATATTAAATATATTTATATTTAATATCAAATTTAAACCCAAAATTAAATTCTGTCCAAAATTTAAAGCCAGGACCATTCTGGATTTTTAATTAAATTCATGGTTTACCTTTGATACTAACAGCTAACTACTACAAATCCAGATTAGAATTACACTCATATTATCTACAGTACAGTTCTCACATGTTCACCTTTATCCAAAATACCTGGTACGTGAGTTTGTCAAAAAATAGCATGCTAACTTAGACAGACTGCAAATATAATCTATTATTTGGGTAATTTTTATGTTCCTCTCTTCCTTCAAAACCTGTCAACAAGGTTCTCCCATTCCATAACTAATCCACAAAAGAGTTAACACGTTAATCAAGGAGGAACAAGTCTTAATTTCTCTGTGGCTCTAACACGGGCTTGCTGACAGACACACAAAGCACATTACATTTCCATTCTGTTCAATGACTATTAGTAACACAATGTATAGTTTACTGGCAGATTTGTTTCAGGGAATTGTGAAATTCCAGTGAGTGTGTATTGTTCCTACTGCTAAGATGAAGGTTGGTGACATGGTAGTTACTAGCACAAATAAAATGAATGACCATGTATGCTTGAGACACACAGATGTTCAAGTACTCATTACTTCAAACACCCGAACACATACTCTGAAATGACAGTTATTATATATTTATTTAGTGCAGGCACAGAAATGCTGTTATTTGTTTAATTGATGAGTTATCGCCAACAAACAATTTGAACTGCAGCTATCTATCTAGACAGTGACTACTGGTTAACTAAGAAGTTAACCTGGAAGAAACGGACTCAGCACAAGTGAAAAAAAGATGAGCTGAACTCATCAGATGACATTTCTTAGGAAAGAATTTACAGAAAGGATCAACTAGATAAAAATCTAGCCACATTGAACGATATGCTTAGAAATAATATATACCATAAATGGCCGGGGTATTTTGTATATTAACTGGTGGTTTTTTGAGAATCAAAAATGGAATGTCATGTTATGGCTACTTTGGGATTTTGAAATGCATTAACCAAGTCCTTTCAGCAAATATCCTATACTCTACACTCACCTAATTGCAGAGAATACAACTATTTGTATTCTTTAAAAAAATTTTAATACAATAGTAACTTCTAGTTACAGGGCAGCTTTTATCTCAGTGCTCTATAATTGATATGCACATAGGTATGATTTCATCCATTCTTAAAACACAGCGCCCTTTTAGCTGAATTTGTTGGCTGTTCAGACAGCACAAATGTTAAGGCTGTGAAGCAAGTCTGGTATTTAATGGTATACATTGGAATTTAATGAAGATTCAAAGGCTAGGGGTAGAGTATAGAGATCGTAAATAGAAAGCCAGATGCTTATACTCTCAGAGAGGAATGACTGTGCTTACATTTTATTTTTTATCATCTACTTCACTATTTGCCAAAAAGACAGCAACTCTTGAATGGCACTGCCCTTTAAAAACATGTTGAAATGAACCAAAGGAAAGAGGATCCAATACTGTTTCCCTCAGTGCCTGATTTACCCATTCACGACTCATTTAGCTACAGATCTGACTAATTTTGTTCAATCCATCAAGATCAAAGCCCTAATCTAATGGCTCCAATCCATTTTGATCTATTTTTAACAGAAAGGAGAAACCTCCTTCTTCTCTGTCCTTTATTCTGTGCAATATTAAAGGTATCTTGTGGTCATGTTCTTCAAGCTGTAAGTATCTGTGATATTCTGTTTATTTGCAGAAAGATCTGTCTGAAGCAGAAAAAATACAGAGTAACCTAGAGCTGAGCAAAAGACTATAGCTGGGGAGTAGCCAGGGTAGGTGGCACAGTTCCTAGGAGAATCCAGCGTTGAAGGTTTAGTATCTACTGTTTATCACTCTGCCTGAGCTATGTACATTTTATCATCCTCACACAATCCCAGTTGGTACGTGTTAAAAATACATTCCTATGGCATTAAGGTATTTTGTCCTTTTATAGGACTGAAAGGGAATTAGACTTGTAAATAACAGCTAAATCCAACAGCATGCTTCACTGGTATCCTGTAAAGTAGTATACAGTACTCCTTATGTACATGCACACAGTTTTTCAGCTTGCTTATCTTATGGGTAGTGCCTCGCTGCACCGAACTTGGCACACCAAACCATTTCTCCTTCCAGAGATAGTCACTGTAATTTCCCACTCAGAGTAAGTAATACATTTAAAGAGATGTTATTCTTGTAATAAAAGATGCTACTGAAAACACATCTGGTATTTAATTATCACAATCATGATGAGACGACCCAGTCATAACCCCCCTTGAGTCCACCTGACTCATCACTTTCTTAATTAGTTTCATCTACTTCAGTGCTATTATCAACAACATTTTATGAAGCACGGGTCAGTTACCATGTCACTCAACACTGTATTGCTACATTATCCTGATCTAAACATGAATAGGGTTCATCCTTCATAGTCTCATTGGTCTACCTGCCTATATTCAGGTCATAATCAGACTGCCCCAACATGTTGTACTGCATACCTTCTTCCAGGCTAGAGTCCCAGGTAACTACTCTGCGAACGGTCACCTGGAATAGTTATATACAGGGCCTGTTCTCAAGCATTTATAATTTGCACTTCCTGATCAGTAGAATATTGTGAGTTAGAAAAATTCCCCCAAATCTACCTTCGTTCAGCTTCCTGCTGTCTATATCAATTTATTTGCTCACTTTTAGGAAACAAGTAGGTCCAAAAACATTTAAAGCAATTCTTTTTCTACTTCCTCTGTTTTTTTAACCGATAATCAATCTTAGTCCATCCTGCTTACTATCATATTTTTTCTAAATTCTTCTTTTCAGCACCCATACTTTGGTCACAGGTAAGAATAGCATGCACTGCATTTGTCCACATTTAGTAACTTATTGTCAAATAGCTATTTGCTAAGAAAGACTCGTCACTAATCTCATAATGAAAGTGGTTTATTGCTTGAAACATGGCCAGGAATGTATTTTTTATAATCCATTCTGCAGAGCCCCCAAAAGACGCTATAGCAGCAAGAGGCAGGTCTGTGGTGCTCAGATAGCTGCGGAGACTTAACGAGGGAAAGCAGTTCTCTCATGCAGCAGCAGCAGCCCCGTTAAGTGACGTAACAGGCTGTGCGGTCTCTGAATTTGTGTGGCGGCAGAGCAACAGCCTCCAAAGGGGCAACCTGGAAGTACTGCAAGGCAGGTTTGTTAATGATGCCAAGGTCTGACTGCGCTGTGATGCTTGGATTACTGCTCAAGCCCAGAGGTGATTCACTGCAGGACAGAATTGATGCATGCCATGGGGAGAAACAAGGGAAACTCACAGGTAGGTATCTTTGTGCTCTATTCTGCTGATAAAGGTCACAGCCCCTCTCTGTCATTTGCAACCTTTCAGACGAGTTGCCTGCTCCTGTTTCCTAGACATTAGCCCAATGAGCAGATATTTTATCATAACAGAACTCATTTGAGATTGCTGGAGAAAGATATACTTCTGTGTACCAGGAACCTTCAAAGCAAATGATGCAGAATAGGGACAGTCCATTTCCAGTGATTTTGAGAAACCTGTAACTAGTAGGGCCGTGCAGTCAAGGCCAACTGGAAGCTCAGGAAGCAAAAGGAGAGGATATTTTCTGAAAGTAGTGCACTGACAACTTGTCAGCTGAAGCGTGCTAATGTGTCTGTGCTTGTGGATTGGCTGATGTTTTCATAGCAGAAACGACTGACAGAGTTGACGTTGTCCACAGCTTCAGGCCTCACTACCTCAGCATCAGTTTCAATAGGCTTTACCTGCTATTGGAAACACTTTATCTGTTAAATTGAGGAAGATGCTAATCTGCATTTAGCTAGCAGATTTTAGGCTACTGTTGCACTGCATTCAGGGTTGTTTGGGCTTTTCTTAATCAGTAGTTCAAAATTTGCTGGCTTGGAAATTTCCTTGTCATTCCCATAAATAACATCAACACATGAACTAAGAAGACATCATTAAAAGAAAAAAAAGAAAAAAACCCTTGCTAATTAGACTCTTGTATAGATTTTAATTTCCAGTTACCTAGTAAAGGTCCGAAGCAGGCTGAAGGGAACCTCCCTACCCACAGATAAATGGTAGGTGAATTACACAGTAATGGATGTATGTAAAGTTTGAAGATCATCCATTCTGGAACATCCCTATCCACAGCGAAACACACAGAGAATTACTATCACAGTTTAGGGTAGGAAATTAAAGAAAGAAAAAGCTTTCTTCCAATTAAAACTGGTAAGGAGGGTGGGCAGGAAAACAAAATAAAACTGCTCTTCAGATTGTCTGGGACGCCAGGCCTATTGATTTTTTAGCTGGGAACACGCAGAGCCAGAACCTCAGCAGGTACAAGCAGTCAGCGTTCTCTGTGCGTGTGTGTCTCTGTGTGTGTGCACACCATTTTAAATATCACATCCCAAAGATAGCAGGCTCCTACAGCACCAGGCCCTACAAACATCACACATGACAGTCATGTAGAGCAAACTCAAAGCACAACTGCTAAGGATTTGAACATTGCCCTTCTTTCTTCCAGTGCTCACATCTCCCTCTGCCTTTCCCCTTGGATTGTCATTTATAATTGTGCAAACTGGAGGTTAAAAGCACCCACACACTGCACGAGGGATTTATGTATCTTGACTGCATGTGTGGCAGCAGGGGTGCCAAGTGAGGGTACTGGCAGCTTGAGTGGCCCTGAACAGGGCAGCTGGTGAATTAGGAGAAGCAGGCTGGCTCACTGAGGGCTGACGACTTGGGGAGGGAGAGGTTTGCTTCAACAGAAGGAGATTTGGCCTCATATTGTCCAGTCCCTACCTCTTTCATTTCTTATTACACGGATACACTCAGCTTTGATCTTGCACGAAATGCAGGGGCAGCTTTGGGGATGTCAGCAGTCATAGAGCAGTGTCAGAGGACACAGAGGGATACTCAGCCCTTGCAAATCCTGCCTGGCCTGTGGAGAAAACATTGGCTTTGACGCTAGGGAGAGGGGACTGTTCCATGCCTATAAATATTAAGGATTTCTCACCAGTTCTTGTGTCTTCGTTCCACAGGTCTTTGAACCTATTCTCAAGGAGCGGCCTTTCTGCAGGTGCAGTGTTGTAACAGCTCTGAAATGTTCGTCACCATTTTATCAGTGTTAAAATGTTCTCCAGACAATCCTTTTAAGAGAACTGTCACTCAACACACTTTCTAGTAATTCTCTCTGTTGCAGCAAGTCAGAAGATTAAATAAAACCTTCCATTCATGTTACTCATCTCACCTTGTTTTGTACCTGGGACTGGAGTGACTCTGAGGAAACACGTCCCCGTTGTAAGGTGTTTTTGTGTTACATTGCAACAGTTCAGTAAATCTGTTCAACTTTCAGTAAGAAATGCTTTTGTTCGTGGCTTTCTTACAACACTCTGAATAATGCTCAAAGCACTCCACGGAGATATTTTTAAAGATTCAGTTCTGATTTAACTGATGCCATTGTAAATCAGGAATAACTCCACTAAGTTGATTTTATGTGAGATCTAGTTCACATTTGCATGCAGTAGTGATGGGAGACTTATGAGTACTTAGGTAATGGAGTTAAGACATACTTACAACAAGCCCTATAGAAGTAAGATAATTCACTTATTGGAGACGCTGACGCCCATGTCATCTTGACTAAATTGAGTAGTCCAGATGATTAGATTCTAGCCCCCTTGAAATCTCCAGAGTTATTGACACCAATGCAATTGATTCAGGATTTCACAGAATACATATTTACTAGGGACTGCTTGTGAAGAGAATTCGCATGTTTTAAATCATTCTCCAGGCGTGAAAAATCAATACCCAGAAAAGGTTCAGTATTTCTTTCTACAAGGAGGCCAAGTCATCAGCCTTCTGGATTTAAAGATACTGCTCAAACATGAATAACATTGTGTTGCAACAGCATTCCTTGCACCTGCAGCAGGGGAGACCACATGTCCTCTCCCTTCCTTGTCTCTGTGGTTTATTTACTGTGGAAAAGAGTTTGCACTTACTAACGCCACTAAAAATGGGAGTTGCAAATACCATATCTGTGTATACCAGAGGCAGCTGCTGTCAGAGTGGAAGGGGGAGATGGAAAGGAGGCGACAAGATCCCGCACTGCCCTGCAGAATATGGATGCCAAGAGGAAATTTTTATCTGGGATAGTTCTTCAAAGACAGAGGCATGGGAAATGAGAAAGGCAGTGAATAGGAACACTTGAGAGAGACAAGGCAAAACATTAATTCGAGCCAAATCTCCAGTAAATACTTCACATTTATAACTGCTGTTTATGCATATCCGCTTTCTCTGCCGTAGAGATAATGTGTGAGTGAGAGGAGAGCTAACCTGCCTGACTGCGCAGAGGCAAACTGTAATAGTCTGGGTTCAGATGAGCTTCATCTTCTGAAACTGAGTAGGGAGCCCTTCGTTGAATTAAGAATCTTTTATAATTAGCACCTCTGCTTTAGGTCACTGACAGCTAGGTTGGATCCTTCAGGTTCAGAGTTCATGTATAAAGCTTAGTACTGCTCTGCAAAGTTAAACACACACTGAAAACACAGTAAAAACTCCAGTAAGAGAGTAAAAATCATTGACTATCTTTTTACAGGACTGGAGAGTGCAGTTGTAGAGAATCAGTGTGTGATCCAAGGAGACGACCGTGCTGCCTTGTAAGTGAGGAATCCTTCACCAGGGTTTTATCTTGTTATAAGGCAGCTTTTAATTGGCATTTGTGTCCTGTTCAAGGCACTGCCTTTCTGATATGCTGCATTATACACAGCAATGTGATGGTCTCTTTGGAACAGTTCACTGTCTTGAAATATATGCTTTCAAGATAACCAGTCATTTTGCTTCCACTTGGGGCTCAGATGAAATATCAACGTAATTATTTCTAAAAACCAAACATTATCTGTTGTATTTAATGGGATGGGAGACTAATTACATGTGAGAAAATGGAAATGACAACCTGTCACAGAAATCTCTTTACCGTTATGAAAACGACAGAGCATCACAAAATATTAGTCAACTTTCAGTGTGACGGTTCAATAGTGGATAAATGGTGATGAATGTGCCAGAGCTGGCTCACCTTGGCAAACTAGGCTGTTCAGGTACTGGAATAGATGAGCGACGGAGGTGTGCGCATGTGGGAGGGCTGGTTTCTACTTGCAGCAAGAACATAAAACAGTTTGAATAACAACAAGAAAAATAGTGAGTGAGGTCGCCATTTAGTTTAACAGGATATTGTGAATATAAAATTACCAAAATATTTTTGCCTCTCAAACCACAGGATTTCAGACTAGTAAAATGTAATATGCATATTTCTTCACACAGAGGTGTCATATAAGTTATTGTCCCTTAAACATCCCAGATCGCAATCACCAGATTTAAACATCCAAGTTACTTTCAATGATTTTACATCATAAATTTCACAGGACACAGATCTGGGTAGGTTTTATAGTTACCTTAACAAGTTTAGCTGTATATACTGCTTACTTGCTTACTTTGCTGTGGTTTTCTGTTATGTCTAAACCACAAAACTAGACTGTTCACTTCCATTTAGTTATTCTTGCGTGTTACTGTACAGTCACGGTTGAAGATGACAATACTTTAGACATCATAAAGCCACAAAACCAGATTTGATCATTGTCTGTCTAGAGGGAAACTGGGGACAACCTGAAGTGTTTTATACTGCCCAGCCCCCTCCCGCTTTGTATGCCATGATCCTATCCTGGTCCGTTACCTTTGCAAGTCCAGGACCAGGGCGGTTTGCCGAGACAACAAGGGACATAGTGAGTTGCCCTCAGAGTGCTACAGTCTGGGTGGCAAGGAACAGGTTTCCAAACAAGGAAATGTGCATTTGGTTTGCAACTTGAAGATTCTTCATAAAAGTCTGAATGATTAAAATGTTTCCACTCTCTCTATGGCAAATATTTTACAATTAAAAAACTGATTCAAAGCAAAACTGGAAACCCAGAAGAGAAAGAGGCAAAGCAAGTCTATGAAGGAGCTTGGTTGTGGGGTTTAATGCCCCACAGCATTAAACTGAAGTTAAAACTCTGCAGGGAACAGTAACTGACATAACTGTATTTTTGAATTATTAGATATACCAACATATTGACTACATGAGCCTCAAGTGTACTCAGCTTGCCCTGGCTCTTTGGAGTTCATTGCTACTTAACTTGCAGATGTAGTGAGAAAAGGGAGGTGTTTCTTTCTGAAACAGGTGATAAAGCTCCAGTAAATTTAGATCATTCTGTACATAAGGTGAGAGCAAACTCCAGAGAAAAAAGGAGCAAAGTATAACACTAAATTTGATCGAGTTCTGCAATGGGAGCTGTTCTGCAATGGGAGCTCAGCACAACAGTAAAGAAGCGTATTTTGCCCCGGGTAAATAGTAGTATCTAAAAATTTAAAAAGTCATGATTCAGACTCAAGTGATAATTGTCTCCAAAATCACTGGAGTTATGCTGGTTTTATGTGGCTATATTTTGGGCAAGATTCGTCTTCTGAATTCTTTGCCCAGACCCCTCATGCCCTTAATTATCTGTCAGTCCGGTAATTTAGCAAGTATCAACCTTCATCTCTGCAGATCCCTTAGATCGCAATTCAGCCCTGCCAAGACCTCAGCTCTCTCAGTCCCCATCTCTGTCTCCTGCAAGAAGTACCAAGGGCTTCCTCACTGTGTTGCCCAGACAAGTAAGGGCTGACTCTACAAACACGCCCATGGCATCCATCCCTGTGAAGGTGAGTATATGGCACAGTGAATCTGGAATCACAGAAATACCTGTTAAACAATTCATGCATCATGGGTGATCCATGCTAAAAGGCAGTGCTGTGTTTCAGGCACAAGTTCACTGCTCAAGCTTATTAGCCAAACACCGCTTTGGAGGCAGCACTATTCCCGTGGGGAAGTGGGAGGAGAGGATGAAAAAGGTCACATTCCTTGGCAAGTCTTCTATAGAAGCCAGATCCTTACCTGATCCTACACAGGAAACAGATCAGCCAGCGAAGTGACAAGTGCTGCTCAGATAGTTGGAAGAAATAACCAATGACTAGTGCAAATGATCACAAGAGCATGCAAAATGAATTTTAGTAGTAGTCTAAATATGAACTGACATATCTGCATGTTATTTCACACACTCCCACTGAAGTGACTCCGAGAATTGCAACACTTAAAAAGCAAGCATGATACAGTGAGACCAAGGATGTTCAAATATAAGGCCACAACGGTAGGGTCCCACTGCCCCAAATTCTCTTTGCTAAAAAGGGGATACCATGAACACGTGTTCCCTACAGTTCAGAGGTACCAGCTGCACCTGAGAAGCATAATGCAGTGAGTTAGGCCAAAGAACCTTTGTTTTTGTTAAACTTCCTTTTTGTCTTAATTTTCTTAATTTTTCTCTTATTCTGCCACCTGACTTTGCTACAATTCTGGCCAAATTCCACTTGAATAATTCCATTTTGCATATCTGATTTCTTCCTCTAGAAACTGAAACAACTGCAGAGTTCCACCTGACAGAAACCTCCATCTCTGAGAATGTATTTCGGATGTGTGTTGTAAGAAAATTACGTTGCTAAAGAAGACAAGCATCAGAAAAAAGATAGCTTTTATTTTGCAATGTATACAATTACTATTTTTCTAAGCTTAAATGCATTTGGTTTATGTGGTATTGATTACCATTATCATAGAACCATTGATATTTCTTATTTCATGGTTTTATTTTAGCGGCTCTCAAATCTCCAAGTAGTCCGTAATCCTATGGCAAATTACTTGGAACTGGTATACTGAGACATATTAAACAACGAGAACATATGAGCATTGCAAGGCCGATCACAAGGTGTACGAGCTCAGTGGCACCCCAAGATGTCCTGCATTTCACCTAAAGTGCCCCTGTCAGCGCAGAAGGCGCTTTCCTGCACATGGCTGAGGAGATGCTGGGGGGTCTGTGGGGACCCCTTCATTTTAGGGCTGCCTCCCCACCCAGCACTGCTGCGCCGGGCACCCAGCTTCTCCCACGCCTATTGCACAGCCAGCAGCAGTGGAAAGAACCAAATGCCACCTCGGATTGAACAGTGAATGTTGGACGGTGGTTTTTTCCAAAATTACGGTTTCCCCTACCTAAGTTGCCTTCTTGATTCTCTGGTTCATATCAATCATTTAGGTTAGTTCCTCAAACAGATTCTGCAAGGGTTTTCTAGCAAAAAAAAAGTGTGTATATATGTGTTTTTATATATATATATATGTATGTATGTACCTGATTATAGCGAGAGTGTGTGGAGCAGGGCTGACTTATGCACCCACACATTGGCCGCTCCTTTCAGACACTGCTGCTAAGAAAAGAACCCAAAACGCGTTCCTGTTTCCGCATTGCCATGGCAACACCAGGTGGGAAGCAGCATTTCCTACACGGCATCGCATTGATCTTCTGTGAAATGCTGCCAGGCCACGATGACCCGGGGCCAGGAACGGTGCCCGTCGTGTGCCACCCCAGGAGCAGCTGTCACCCTTCAACCTCCCACAGCTGCCCTGCTGTGCCAGCTGCTGCCTCGGCTTCTCCTGGGGGCCTGCGGGCAGATGTCCCAGCGCGGGGCTGGAGGAAAGTGTGGCAGCTGTCTGTGAAGGCTGGTGGGGATGGAAGAGATGGATGGAGGGGTCTCTCACAGCTGCACTGCTGCCTCCTGCCTGCACCTGCCTTCACCCCGACCCAACTTGAAGGGCTTTGTGATGTGGAGAACCTTTTACCTGAAAAAACCCAACCAAACCTAAAACTCCAAAGTGTTGGCAAGCTTTTGATCTCATGCCATGCCTAGAGGCTGAGCAAGACTGGACTTTCTCTGAAATAATCAGTTTCTTCGATGCAACTCTGGCAGCTGAGACTAACGCATTTTAAACAGTATGTAGGTTCACTCGAGTTATTTTTAACTTCCTCCTCTTACTTCTGAGTAACATCTGACCACAGTAACGGAAATTTAAAACCTTATGTTATATTTGCTTTGAGGCATGTGCGCAAGTCTAAAACCTGGGTAGATAATGAATAAAGCTCATCCTCTCTATATTAAACCAACTCACTTCTGTGTCCTTGAGAGTCTGATGATTACTGTAACAGCATAAAACTGAAACTCAGTGTGACTAGGTATAAATCCCTTTTTTTTATAATTTGGATATTTCTTCCTTGTGTGAACATGTCTAGGTGTGAATGGTCTGGTATTAGTGGGCAAAATGAGTGGTGAAGTGAGAAAATGCATTCTCACAGCTACCTTTGGCACCACTGCAGAGAAAGCCTTCATAATACGAGGTGTGGTCCATAGAAAAAAGTCCAATCCATCCAGTGACTAAATATAAATTACCTGCTCAAAGCAAATCAGCACTCATGCCCTACCTATTCTTGTCAATCCTCTCTTAGACTTTGTTAGTTCTCCCACTGAGGAGCACTGAAACTGAAGCTCAGGCCTTGTTCAGACACAGGGAATCCATCCAGGAAAGACACGCNTATATATATATATATGTATGTATGTACCTGATTATAGCGAGAGTGTGTGGAGCAGGGCTGACTTATGCACCCACACATTGGCCGCTCCTTTCAGACACTGCTGCTAAGAAAAGAACCCAAAACGCGTTCCTGTTTCCGCATTGCCATGGCAACACCAGGTGGGAAGCAGCATTTCCTACACGGCATCGCATTGATCTTCTGTGAAATGCTGCCAGGCCACGATGACCCGGGGCCAGGAACGGTGCCCGTCGTGTGCCACCCCAGGAGCAGCTGTCACCCTTCAACCTCCCACAGCTGCCCTGCTGTGCCAGCTGCTGCCTCGGCTTCTCCTGGGGGCCTGCGGGCAGATGTCCCAGCGCGGGGCTGGAGGAAAGTGCGGCAGCTGTCTGTGAAGGCTGGTGGGGATGGAAGAGATGGATGGAGGGGTCTCTCACAGCTGCACTGCTGCCTCCTGCCTGCACCTGCCTTCACCCCGACCCAACTTGAAGGGCTTTGTGATGTGGAGAACCTTTTACCTGAAAAAACCCAACCAAACCTAAAACTCCAAAGTGTTGGCAAGCTTTTGATCTCATGCCATGCCTAGAGGCTGAGCAAGACTGGACTTTCTCTGAAATAATCAGTTTCTTCGATGCAACTCTGGCAGCTGAGACTAACGCATTTTAAACAGTATGTAGGTTCACTCGAGTTATTTTTAACTTCCTCCTCTTACTTCTGAGTAACATCTGACCACAGTAACGGAAATTTAAAACCTTATGTTATATTTGCTTTGAGGCATGTGCGCAAGTCTAAAACCTGGGTAGATAATGAATAAAGCTCATCCTCTCTATATTAAACCAACTCACTTCTGTGTCCTTGAGAGTCTGATGATTACTGTAACAGCATAAAACTGAAACTCAGTGTGACTAGGTATAAATCCCTTTTTTTTATAATTTGGATATTTCTTCCTTGTGTGAACATGTCTAGGTGTGAATGGTCTGGTATTAGTGGGCAAAATGAGTGGTGAAGTGAGAAAATGCATTCTCACAGCTACCTTTGGCACCACTGCAGAGAAAGCCTTCATAATACGAGGTGTGGTCCATAGAAAAAAGTCCAATCCATCCAGTGACTAAATATAAATTACCTGCTCAAAGCAAATCAGCACTCATGCCCTACCTATTCTTGTCAATCCTCTCTTAGACTTTGTTAGTTCTCCCACTGAGGAGCACTGAAACTGAAGCTCAGGCCTTGTTCAGACACAGGGAATCCATCCAGGAAAGACACGCTGTGGAATTCCAGATGCTGGAAAAAGAAGTGGTAATAGGTTGCACTGAAAGGTTTGGTCCCAGGGAATTCAACTGCAGGACACAGATCTAAAGGATTTGTTTAACTCTGCCACTTTGCAAAATATTTTGGTTTTTTTCTCAGGCATCTAAATTTATTTCTTATTTCATTAAAGTCATTACCTCATTCTCTTGCCTCTCCTTCTCCATGCTCTCCCATCTTTTTCAGCAAGGTCCTTCAGCATGCTCCCAACCTCCCTGCAGCCCAGGCTCTCACCTCCCCTGGGGTTCTTGCCCATATGCTGCTCTATTTACACCAGTAACTAGTCTCTCCTTAAACACAGCTTTGCAAGTCTTATTTGGAACGACTCCTTTGTTGGAGGAGAAGAACACAACTGTGATCTCTGCTTTACTGCTCAAATCTAGCAGAGTAGTTCTATAACACAAAAACTAAGACAGCATAATTTCCTCAGGATTTGTGCCTCATGGTTGGTGTTTCTCATGCCTAATAGGCACAAACTCTGAGCTAAAGCTGGCTCTAATTGCAGGAAATTCGTGGTAGCTTTTTCCTGTGTGAATTCTCTGCTGTATAAAATCGGGGGCTTCACAATGCAACCTTCTTCTCAATGGAGATGTTATCAGTGTCTCTCCCCTCTACAGGCATGACAAATCGTGTAGGGAATTCACAATATTTAAATTAAATGTCAGCCACCTGACAATGGCTGCAGTTGGACGTGGATCAAAAAGCCAGATAAGGGGAATAAAAAGACAGACACCTATCTATCTCAACCTTCTTTTACTTCGGAAATCCAGCTGACGTCTAATTTTGTCAGCTTGCCTAAAGTGTCCCAGCAAAAGCAAAGCTTACCAGAGTTTGATGAAAGGGTTGGAGTAAAGGCACTGTTGTGCTGAACTTCAGTGATGCCAGTATCGTTACCTTCCCACCAAAACTTAAGCTATTCTAGATATTGTCCAGAAAAAGATACAAAAGTATGGTTTGCAAGAGCACAAAGGGTGCCAAAATCACCGCAATCATTTTCTGGTCGAAATAGTCAACTCTCAGTTCCTAATGTTATATTTGAGCCTGAATTTGCGAGGGGGACAGACAAATGAATTGTGAACTGGGCTCTCTACAGATCACACAGTTTACCTTCAAATCATGGAATCTGACAAATAAAATTAATGTTTCAATGTTATTTCCTGAGTTCTGAGCCTTCAGCTTTTAGTCTTCCTTTTTGTATTTTTTTTTTTCCTCCATCATTATGAAAGGTAAACCTTTGTCTTAAAAGAGACAAAATTTACCAACACTGAATTCCCAGCAACTTCATGGATGGCTTTGCCTAGTACATCTGAAAAAGTCATCCTCTTAGATGTCTAAATATAGCAGAAAACTCAAGAATTAGAAAGTGATTTTCTGATCAAAGATGCTTCAGCCGTTTCTGAAAACAGACTTCTTGTAAACTATCCTTTGGCAATTAAATTAATTTTCAATTTCTTTCTCAAGCTGGGCAGACAGCTAAGAACTGATTATTTAGCCGTTTTCAGAAACCTAAGTTTTAAAGTTCTCATCTTTGACTAGCTATCAGAGAAAATTTAGTCTCACAAATCAGAAGATTCTGGCTTCAGTGAGTCCTGATCATCCCTGCCACTTTGCAGCTGTATTTCTGTACTTCTGTTTGGAGGACTGTTTTTCCTCATATGTTTAAGTTCACTTCACCTCTTTCCCAAATAGGGAAGTTCAGGATGCACAGAGTCATTCTTTCATTGCAAGAATTTTTTTTTTAAATATAAAAGACCACAAAACCTGACCAAGGACCACTGACAACTCTATTTCACCAAGGTACCTGTGCTGTAAATGGCACATCTATATATTGAGATTTTCCCCTTAACTTAAGGACTGCTTGCATGGGGTTTTTTAAACTGGTAAACATTGAAATGCAATATCCCAACTGTTGGCATTAGATAAAAGTTCACTACGGTTCACTGTCAACTACATCTTAATGGCAGCTTTGCCAGAGCTTTTTCAGTGAATAATGCCTATTTCCTGATTTCTACGCCAGTCCATCATCTTTCAATTATCTTCATGATAGAACAAAAGAGTCAAAATAAAATATTTAAAGGCAGGGTACAGTCTGGTAATAGCTGCTGGCTGCTCCTCAGGCAGAGGAGCAATTCTGGCATGCAGTTAGGCACTCATTTGTCTGTCATGACTTACACAAGGCTCGTCACAGGAACCATGCTTAGAATCATAGAATTGTTTTAGTTGGAAAAGATCATTAAGATCATTGAGTCCAACTGTTAACCTATCACTGCCAACGTCCACCACTAAACCATGTTCCTAAGTGCCACATCTACACATCTTTTAAAAACCTCCAGGGATGGTGACTCCACCACTTCCCTGGGCAGCCTCTTCCACTGCTTGACAACCCTTTCGGTGAAGAAATTTTTCAAGCTATCCAAGCTAAACCTCCCCTGGTGNTTTTTTTTTTCCTCCATCATTATGAAAGGTAAACCTTTGTCTTAAAAGAGACAAAATTTACCAACACTGAATTCCCAGCAACTTCATGGATGGCTTTGCCTAGTACATCTGAAAAAGTCATCCTCTTAGATGTCTAAATATAGCAGAAAACTCAAGAATTAGAAAGTGATTTTCTGATCAAAGATGCTTCAGCCGTTTCTGAAAACAGACTTCTTGTAAACTATCCTTTGGCAATTAAATTAATTTTCAATTTCTTTCTCAAGCTGGGCAGACAGCTAAGAACTGATTATTTAGCCGTTTTCAGAAACCTAAGTTTTAAAGTTCTCATCTTTGACTAGCTATCAGAGAAAATTTAGTCTCACAAATCAGAAGATTCTGGCTTCAGTGAGTCCTGATCATCCCTGCCACTTTGCAGCTGTATTTCTGTACTTCTGTTTGGAGGACTGTTTTTCCTCATATGTTTAAGTTCACTTCACCTCTTTCCCAAATAGGGAAGTTCAGGATGCACAGAGTCATTCTTTCATTGCAAGAATTTTTTTTTTAAATATAAAAGACCACAAAACCTGACCAAGGACCACTGACAACTCTATTTCACCAAGGTACCTGTGCTGTAAATGGCACATCTATATATTGAGATTTTCCCCTTAACTTAAGGACTGCTTGCATGGGGTTTTTTAAACTGGTAAACATTGAAATGCAATATCCCAACTGTTGGCATTAGATAAAAGTTCACTACGGTTCACTGTCAACTACATCTTAATGGCAGCTTTGCCAGAGCTTTTTCAGTGAATAATGCCTATTTCCTGATTTCTACGCCAGTCCATCATCTTTCAATTATCTTCATGATAGAACAAAAGAGTCAAAATAAAATATTTAAAGGCAGGGTACAGTCTGGTAATAGCTGCTGGCTGCTCCTCAGGCAGAGGAGCAATTCTGGCATGCAGTTAGGCACTCATTTGTCTGTCATGACTTACACAAGGCTCGTCACAGGAACCATGCTTAGAATCATAGAATTGTTTTAGTTGGAAAAGATCATTAAGATCATTGAGTCCAACTGTTAACCTATCACTGCCAACGTCCACCACTAAACCATGTTCCTAAGTGCCACATCTACACATCTTTTAAAAACCTCCAGGGATGGTGACTCCACCACTTCCCTGGGCAGCCTCTTCCACTGCTTGACAACCCTTTCGGTGAAGAAATTTTTCAAGCTATCCAAGCTAAACCTCCCCTGGTGCAACTTGAGGCCATTTCCTCTCATCCTATCACTTGTTACCTGGGAGAAGAGGCCAACCACCACCTCACTACAGCCTCCTTTCAGGTGGTCGTAGAGAGCGATAAGGTCTCCCCTCAGCCTCCTTTTCTCCACGCTAAACAACCCCAGTTCCCTCAGCTGCTCCTCATCACACTTGTGCTCCAGATCTTTCGTCAACTTCGTTGCCCTACTCTGGACACGCTGCAGCACCTCAGTGTCTTTGCTGTAGCGAGGGGCCCCAAACTGAACACAGTATTCGAGGTGCAGCCTCACCAGTGTTGAATATGGGGGGATGATCACTTCCCTGGTCCTGCTGGCCACACCGTTTCTGATACAATCCAGGATGCTGTTGGCTGCCATGGCCACCTGGGCACACTGCCGGCTCATACTCAGCCGTCTGTCGACCAACACCCCCAGGTCCATTTCTGCCAGGAGCTTTCCAGTCACTCTGTCCCCAGCCTGTAGGGCTGCATGGGGTTGTTGTGGCCCAGCTGCAGGACCTGGCACTCAGCCTTGTTGAACCTCACACCCTTGGCCTCAGCCCATCGATCCAGCCTGTCCAGATCCCTCTGTAGAGCCTTGCTACCCTCAAGCAGACCAACACTCCCACCCAGCTTGGTGTCGTCTGCAAACTTACCGAGGGTGTGCTCGATCCCCTTGTCCAAGTAATTGATAAAGATATTAAAGAGAACTGGCCCCAATACCGAGCCCTGGGGAACACCACTTGTGAGTGGCCACCAACTGGATTAAACTCCATTCACCACAACTCTGGGCCCGGCCAGCCAGCCAGTTTTTTACCCAGTGAAAAGTATGCCCATTCTGGCCATGAGCAGCCAGTTTCTCCAGGAGAATGCTGCAGGAAATTATATCAAAGGCTTTACTGAACTCTAGGTAAACAACATCCACAGTCTTTTCCTTATCCACTAAGTGGGTCAGGAATTCCCTTACCAGGAATCACAAAATTTGTAAAGGCCAATGAGATTATTAGAGCTATTTAATCTTGTCTCCTGACTAACATAGCTGACGCAATTCCATCCAGGTTGCATTCAGGTTAGCAGCCTGCGGTTGTGTGATGTTAAAAACACATCCCGTTTATCACTGGAAATCTCTTCATCAAGCACACTTACCATGCCTACTTCTTTCCTCATTCTTCCCAAAAATCATGGATCCCAGACTGGGTTCTTCTTTGGTGCCATACTCAGAACAAATTGCTCTGCTGTTCAGATCGCTCTTTGTATACCGAGGTTAGGCTTTTTGCCTTATGCTCTTTGTAGGAAACAACATTTAATTGGCTATCAGTGATGACTCCTGAGAGCCTTTTAATAATCAGAGCTCAGGTTTCGGTCCTTTTTCTAATCATGGCCTTGCATTTAAAATCAAACGCAAAAGATACTACAGCAGTTGCAGATTATACCCCATCTGCTCATGCCTTCACTGGATGATTAGGGATTGAGGGTAATCTCTTGAACCCCAACAAAAGTCCACATTTGGCTAAGCTACAAAAATAATCAGTTAAACATGTTAAATGTCTTTTCTTGTACAAAAAGACTTCCTATCTTGCTCAGTGAATATTGAGAAGCACTGGTAACATACAGTAGTTAGAATAATACAGACCGACTCAGCGTTGAAAAAAGTACCAGAAGTCTACTTAATTTTGTTGCTTGAGTGGAAGAGCACAGACCCTTAAATAGGTTTCACTGTAAGGCATCAAGCTGTCACCCCACTTTCAAGTAAACTTATCTTTTCAGACAACACAGTGGAAAGGATATTTACCATGTTTGAAGGTGGGAATTCTTGTAACAGAGATTTGCTGCAAAGTGAATCATGCAAGCAGGTTAGTCCAGCAGGTCTCACAAAGGAAACAATACACTTGTGTTTGTATCAAACAAGCCTCCACTTGTAGAATTGACTAAAGTTGGCTTAAAGCTACTACTGGTGACAGGAAAGCCATCGCTGTGACATTACAGTGTTCCAACATCCGTGGCTCGTGTGGCAACCCCGGTGACAGCTGGCCTGGTGCAGGGGCCTGCTTCATTGGCTCCAGTCTTTCCTGCATACTGGGCTCGAGCAAGCAAAGCTGGTAATATTGAAGTTTCACTTCCCTTCCTTCCTCCTTCCTCTCCTCTTCTGCAGAGCCCTGATAACCAGGACTCAGGCCAAAGGAAAGACATCTGTATTCAGTAGCAACAAGGACAAACCTTTTCTCCTTTTTCTTACACAGAGCATGACCAAGAACAGCAGTGAGCTTAAGAAAAATCCCCATGAAAGTTGCATAGATGCAAGCAGAAAAATGAGGAGCATTTTCCATCTAGAATGCATTCAGCTCCTCAAGGAGCGTAATGCCACAGTGATGTCTTGTCAAGAGTGTGGCAACTCCTCTGCAAAGATACTTGGGTGAGCTGAATCAGTTAAGTTTTTTTTTAACTGTCATCCCTTCCTATGTCACTGTATCAAAGTCAAGAAATGAGGCTTCAGCTTCATCTGACTCTTGACAAATACTGACTGTTGGGGTACTTCAGGCAGGGAGATTTTGAGCCAGGGTTTGGAGGAGCACTGACAAAATTAATAGCATTTCAACTGTGTCTGATTTTCAGAAAGAGCTGAGCCCATCCTAAGAAAGTGAAGTCCCTCCAAGAAGCTGGGCAGCAACAACCGATGGCAGCAACTTTTGGAGTTTTTCTATCTGGAGGTTTGCATACCGGCAACTGAATTCTTAATGTTTTTATTTGGTCTTTGGGGCCAAAATATGAACTCACTTCAGTTTACTCAGTCTAAACTTGCTTTCTGACCAACTCATTAGACTCTCTGCCTCAAAACAAAATACAGGCTAGTGGTAGTCCTCCATACAGCCAGGTTATCCTGCTGAGAGGCAGAAAAATAGACTGTACTGTCCCACCAGCACTTGAATCTATTTCTAGTGATTTATTTATAGGTAAAAAGGCAGGAAAATTGTTCTCCTAGCTCCATTCAAAAATACCAACTGGCTACAAGTGTTCCCAGCTTTCCATCAAGGGATTTTTTTTTTCCCTCGTTCCAACTGCTCTGCACTTAGTGCTATCTTGTACTGTCTCTCTCTAGATGTAGCCATTGCAAGAGTACATTGCCAACAATGAAGAAAGCAAACACTCTGACAGGTTGTTCTCCACCCCTTTCCTCTATTAGGAAAGAAATGCAGGTTATAGATGGGTTAATTATTACATTCAGTGTTATCCTTCTGGGAAGCAATGACAGGTTACTCGCAAGACTGTTATTGCAGATAAACCCTTAGGGCTCTTCCACTTACCCTAAAGGTAGAAGTCCTTCAGTGGCTCCCTCCTGAGCAGCCTTTCTGAAGAATTTTTCAAACATAACTTCCTTCATTTTGGTGAAATCCTTTTCTTGCCAGTTGGGAAGATTTTGAGTTTGGTTTAGTTTGTTTTCTGTGTCTTGTTGATTTATGCCTCTGAACTGATGGCCTGATACAGCCAGTGCCATTTCTGAGACCAGATTCACATGACACTTTGCAAAACACAAACTCTCTTCTTCTGTAAATTGTTCTTGCTCAGGCAAAAAATAAAGTAATTCATACTGCAAATCTACAATTTTTTATATAAATGGGACACAATGTTAATCTTACATGTTTTAACACTAGATATGGATAACTTGACTACCTCAAAGGATTTTTGAAGTAGAATGTAATCATATGCATTACCAGCATGAAAATCCATTTTAACTTAAACTGTCTCCAGTTCCTCCAAGTAGGCCTGTGTCATAGCTAAATTGTCCAGACATGGTCATTTCTTGCCTTCTGCTCCAGTTTCATAAGTGACCTCTGGGAAATGGTTTTGGAGAAGGAAAAAAACTAACAATCTAAAACAGTTTTAAGTGGCTATCCACTGATGTGGTACAAGTTCAGTAACACTGTCCTTAAGACTGACCCAGACCTACCTGATCATATATATAATAATTTCTCATTAATAATCAAATGTTTTTCTTACTTTTACCTCTAAGCAGGTATTGGGCATACATGCCTGCTTTATTTTACTTTACAAGATGCAGGACAGTGGAAAAAGAGGCCCTACACCTTAAATTACTACGTTTCCAGTAACACTGAACCCACATGGGGTTACAAATTGCACATAGCCTGCCGACAAGCCACTGTCTGAGACCGTGCAGCCCTGTAGCTAGACATGTCCCAGCCCTGGTCCCCCCAGGAGAGATGGGGAAGTTACCATCTGCTGTGGCTCCCTGGGCCTCGTACCATGCCAGCATGCCGCACCATGCTGTGAGCAGGTCTAGACTGCCAAAACCTACTGCTGCCCAGCCGCACAATCTAGTGATGGTGTTTCCATTGGTAAAGCACCTCACACAACCAGCCCTTCCTCAGAGAAATGCGGCCCCAGCCCTGGCACTCAGGCTCAGAATGAGCCACCAGCATGGCAATCTCCTCTGCCTGTTCCAGCAGCTCAGGGGCAAACCTTGTTCCGAGTCACAACTGGAAGTCATCATTTCTCCCGGGAAAGGAAACCGTTCTCACACCTCAAGTCGCCCACGCCCTCCCCAGGACACTGCAGTGTGCCCGGGGCAGACTCTTCCACAACATGGGGGAGACGACAGGCCATGTGGGGCCACCCGGCAGCAGCTTGTTGCCTCTGACGGCAGAGGGAAGCAGGAGGGAAGGCAGCCTGGCAGGGCGGCTGAGTCGGGGGTGGTGGTGGGGAACGGAGGCCGTGGTGTGTCCCCTCTGCTGCTGCTGCCGCTGCCTGTGCTGAGTCACTGCGCTCCCACCCCTGCACCGACACGTTTCTTAAATAGATCACTGGGAGTATGTGATTTCCATACCAATGAGTCTCCCTAACGCAGCCTGCCCCAGCTAATCTTTCCCCTCACGTTAGCAGGAAACTCACACGAAATGAATTATTAAAACCTGTGTTGAAAGGACCTCAGGAAGAGTTGCCTCCTCTGTCTTAAGCAAACACGTTGGGCAGTGAGGCAAAGACTTGGCTGTCTGCTCTGTGGCCTTCCCACGCAGGTCCCCTGGCTCCGCTGTGCCGCATGGCTGGCAGAAGCATGGCACTGCTTCCCAGGTTTTTTGAGGTAGATCAGAAATGCTTTTCCTCTTTCGTCCATTTGCTTTTTTAGCCCAGCTCCTCCAACGGTACCTCAGCCCACGGGGCACACAGCCCCTCCAGAGAGACCCTGCAGCCATGGCTACCAACCTGCCACCCGAGCCCCACCAACTCCTCTGCCTTGGCTTAACCTCCCTGTCTTCTTTTTTTATCTCTCTCTTTTTAAAGATGTATCAACTAAATATCAGCTTTTTAACACTACCTTTGTTTCTTGACAAGAACTATCATGCCTTTTGGTTGCATGTTGTCCATGCAAATTGGTTTTTATAGATCCCTGTTTGGTTACAAAAGACATCCAGAAAATCTACCTTAAGATTTAATAAAAAAGGTAGTTTTCTTGCACAAAAAGATTCTGAATGCTCCTGGCTTTCTGCCATAAGTAACCATTAATTTGGGTTTTTTTCACTGCTTACAGTATATATTCTTACTCACAGAAATCAAATCCTCGCTCATGTTTTCCCTTTGGCCACTGCTTTGGGCAATTGCTTCAGCTGCTTAAATTATCTTGCTCGACAAAGGGGCTTTGATGCCAAAAGTCAGACAAATAAGGCGGCAGAGAACAATATTTTAAAAATACTCAGGTTCTTGTGAATATGAAGTAGCAGCAAGCAGAATTTCAAAGAGAAAATGGTTAGAGAGGAGCTTTGTTCCTGCATGTAGAAAGCTCAAGCACTTTGGTGGGACACAGAGGTCGGGTGGAAGGTCTCCACATCCTGCTAGAATGGGCAAAATTATTAAAGAAAGGTTTCTGGTATTGTTTTGACAGTTATGAATAGGAAATGCAGTTTTGTGAATATTCTGTACCGCTTAATTAAAATGAGCTATTTTTGTGAACGCTTTTGACCATGACCCTTTTTCTTGACTATTCATTGACAAAGGGAGGAAAGGCATGAGCAGAATTTATCGAAATTCATTTAAAAACTGAATGACCATGCTTGAGAATTTTTTATTACATTCATTATGTATTTGTTATATATTTTTTATTTCTAATGTTGGTTTGATTACCTAAAGATAGAAAAACATGCATAGCCACTCGCACTGCATAACAATTGTTCAGTTATGACTGTAACTAATTATTCATGTTACATGAGATCCCTCTAGATTTTTTCTTCAGTGAGTTTGCATCGGTCACAATTTGAAAGCCCTTGAAAATCCAGCCAAACAGAGGCAGATTCTGCCCTAGGTCTAGTCCCGGTGTACATTTCTAAAGGCACATGTGGACCAGAGCTGAGTAACAGAGGCAAGGACAATCCTTGCTGTGCCTCCAGGTCTGATGCTTTATGAGGCCCGACAAAGATGGCAAGGATGAAAGGAAAAGCACTAAGAGCAGAAAATACTCTGTAGCATATGCTGCTCTGGAGGCTGTGGGCTGATTCAGGCTGTGGAAACTACTCTGTTGTATGCCAGTGGCTCTTCTGGTCCCTGATACAGCTTGAAATCCTCAAGCTCAATGATGCCTTAAGCTTCCTCCAAATCCCTAGGCAATAAAATGATTACCCTAAATCTTCTTTGCCTCTGGAGATGAAGCATGGTCCCAGCTCAAGAGTCTTCTCTTACAGCACTGGAATAATGCTTAAAAGAACTAAGCAGAAATCCCAGGGCATTTGAGCAGATCCTAGAGGACTCAGACATCAAGATAGGACAAAGACAAAGCTTTCTGATCTTCTCACTCTATTAAACTGCACTCTTTCAGAGCCTGAAATAGCAGGGTAACGCCTGAGGGTACAATGGTGAGGCCTCTACTGGGATTACAATGCATCAGTTATTTCATTATTTCTAAAAATATTTAAAAGAAGACCAATCTCAACACAGCTTGGCATAAAAGAGGGAGAAAAGAATGAAAAGGGGAAAGACTTCTATTTGTGCTTTTATCTTCTGTTTCTATATTAAATGTATCAGTATACACATTGTCTGTATTTCTCTTAGTTCATTAACCAGAAACTATTAAACTCTTCAGATGCCAGTATAGTACATTGGACATCACAGGACTACGTAGGCCCGGTTACATGTGCATCAGATCCGGGATTGTAGGAAGCATAGTCTAAGGATGCTGCTGTGAGCAGGGACACAGGGTGCTAGCACTGCGTTAGCAATAATAGCAGTAGGCAAAGGCAGCTCATTGTGGCCTTCGTTCGTTTCCTTCATTTCCAGAAAAAACTTCTCATATGGAACAAGAATTCAATACAAAACTAATAGACCATAGCAAAATACACCACCAGAAGGGGGTCTTGACCTGAGAATACCTGCCTTATCGGACTTCTGTCTGTTGGTTTCTTTACCTTGTAAAGGGATAGTAATATCTGCTTCTCCCCATGCCTGATGACGTGGCCAAAGGCACTAGAGACTGACGTGTGTCTGAGAGACGTGCCCTGGCAGGGCAAGGTGTGCTGCAGACCACTCCTGCCCTGGTACCTTAGCGCCAGCACCCACACATGGGATGGGAACAGACCAGGAGTTTGGGCCTGTGACGTTAGTGCTGCTTCAATTCCCTTCTAGACTTTGGCCACTCCGGGTCCCATTCCCACGTCACGAGTAGTTGTCCTACCCTGCAGCAAGCAGTCGTGCAGCTAGGCCCCATGCTTTAGTTTCTTTGCGTGGAAAGAAAAGAACACGGCATGACAAGAATGAGAGGTTGAACTCAGTGCGATGCCCCACATTTTCTGGAGGGCAGGTAGTGACATTAACTGTAATGCCAGAGGCAGAATTTTCATCCTGAAAGGACAGGTAAGATGAATTACAATCTGATATGAATGACAACAATGTCCACAATTGTATTAGACAGGACTAAAAACATTTTAAGGGGCAATTCATTCCCATTTTTTTAGTCTAGGTTAAATGCTAAGTAGGAGTAGAAGAAGCCTCCTCTATTGGCAGATTATTCCATAGCCATTCAGTGTATTTTCCTATGGCTTCCCCTGAGGGAACTGATCTTTGAATGGGGATAGTCCCTGAAGCGGGGTACTGGCTAACACCGGCTCTGCTGGGAAGTGAAAACCCTTATTCCTAAAACCAAAGGGGTGTCATTATTTATCTACTATTTCTGTCTGTATTGTACTGCACAAAAGTCAAATCACACAGTTCATCAGGCTGGTGGGCATGTGTTCACATGGGTGTGTTGGTTACTACTTGAAGTCCTTCAGTGCCCAGGGATGAACTGAACACATAGGTTCATAGGTTTGACTGCTATCAGTCTGTCTCTAACATGTTATAGGATTGCAAAAAATGCAATTTTTTATGTATTCTAGCACACCAGCTATATATATATGTATTCCCAGGCTCAGTAGAGTGTGTCACAGATGGATGCATACAAGGAGAAACACATAGAAATGTGGAGTGGCTTGAACTCAGTTCCTGCCTTGCACATCTGCAGCTCTAGGGGAAAATGAGACTGAACTCTGAGCCTGTTTCTGGATCTGCATCTCCTGCTCTCCTGTACCTGCAGCCTGCAACAGGAACATCTGGGCACAGAGGGGGGCACCTCAGAGCTCTCTAGAAATTGAAGCATCCAGGATGTGTCATCACTTTTGAAAATCGTGCCACGGGAGGAACCAGGAATACAGCAAGTCATAAATGTAGAAAAGGAATAGAGACTGGGAGACCTGGTTGCCGTACAAAAATTTTCTGGTTCTGAACTGGAAGGTCCTTTTGTACCAAGACACTCTCCGAAGCAAGTATGGTTAGAGCAACTTGCTACATTCTCAATAAAGTTACACAGAACACTTTTAATCAGCTCCCTGATTATTTCAGTGTTTGTCTGATTGAACATATCAAATAACATCCTCTAACACCCATGCTTTATCAACACAAAATCGTCCTTCTTAAATGTATATTGTCCACTGTACCACACTGAGTAGTTTACAATCTTTTATATTCTTATTCTAACAAAAACCTTGTAAGGGAAAGATATCTTTTACTAATGTGTAGTGGTTAAGTAACATATCCAAGGTCACCCAGATCTAGCTGGCCGGGAGCATTTTTGAGCAGCTCTTCCAAAAAAAGTATATATAGCCTCCTAAACTGTGCAAAAACCAGAATTTAAAAATGTCATAATCTGCAAATGCTTCCAGTCGCCATTCTCCTTTACCAGTAATCAAAGCAGGTAAAACAGAGGTAAATTCCCTACAGCCAACTTTCCACAAAATCTGTTCCAGGAAAAAGGAGAACTGTCCAATGGAAAATGAGACCTATGCAACTTCTAGGGGCTTCCGGAAACTACAGTTGTCTGCTTATGTTATGTGTTGCTATAGTAATGTCCCTTTCTCATTTAAAATTCAGCCTGTGGTGAGATCCACAGCACATTAATGGGCTTTGTGAATGCTAACCTCTTGTCTTTCCATTTTAGAAATGATCGGGTAGCACAATGCCAGGTGAACTGTACCTGTCATCCTACTAGGAACACACTGAAGAAAAAGAGAAGTTATTTCCTTCAGAAACATGCTATTTGAAAATTAGAGCTTTTTAAGAAGAGGAGGCAATACCCAAAGATCAGTGGCCACTTACTGGCTCACTCTACCCAACCAGTCCTTCAGGATGGTTTCCATTTCTGGACATTGCAACATGCATCCTATGACTGGGATGCAATGATGAACACTCCAAATCTCTATAGCTGCCTGGCACTTCCAGTATGTTCTTACACAACCTTGCCCGCATAATGTGTTGCTGTAGTGTTGTCAGTAAGCACTGCAATAAATGGCAGAAATATTCTCTGCTTTGATGAGCTGCTCTGAGCTGACGAAGGAAAAGGTATCTCCCCAGACCGGTGTGAAGTCATATGTAGCTAAATCCTCTGACTGCAAGATTTCCTCTATGACTTCGGTGCCGTTGCAGACACTTCTATAATCTCTTTTTTATAATTTAAGCCCTGCCTGGGGACTGTGGTTGGCTCTAAGACTTTTTGACCGATGGGGATCCCTGCTCAGGGGTACCATGCAAGCACAGTGTGCTTCCCCTCGTGGTGTGCAATTTCGTGTGCTGTGAAGTGGTGCTGGGCTCAGCACTAACATGTGTGCTGTCCTCACAAAGCAGAGACGGGGGTACGGCACAAAAGGATCCGAGCAAGTTCTGTGTCATTCTAGTGAGGATGGACCTCACCATTCCCAAAGTAAGGTGTCCCTGTTGGATAAACGTCCAGGTTAAAGTACAGAGATTAGCTCACAACAGAAAATGGTACTTCAAAGAAGTACTGGATAATTAGTAACTGGGAGCTTGCAAACCTCATACACTTTCCATCTAAAAAACCCTAACCTTTTGGGTTCCTTCTTTCTACGGATAGGCTTAGCCTGAATCTTTTATGAACAGCTTGTATCAACAGGGAGCCTGGCATGCAGTGCTAAGAGAAGTATTTATATCACTTAGTGGCATTGTGCGTATGCTGTCCATGCGCTTTTGAAGTTGCCATGTTAGCTGCAGGATGTATCATGTTCCTTCTACTGCTTCTGAAAGGCTCTGACTGATGCTTGAATTCATAAGGATTACATTATTAATGTTATTCTTAGATTTTCCCCAGTGGGATACCCAGCATTCCCAATAATCCGTCATTGGCAAAAAGCTGTAAATATACAGCTAATTTTCTCACGGAGATGCCAGGGAGAAAAGTCTACTGCTGATGGAGGCCATGGACAGACTTGTCAGTCCTCGGTGCTAGAGGATTTCAGACCTTCCAGCCCATAAGGGCTCCCACGTGGGGTCAAACCCGGCAGACCACACCTTCTTCAATGAAAAACTTGTGTCTATATGTTTCCCTTCAATACAAATATTTCCCTGTCACTTTGACAGCAACACATCGGTGTCAGGGTCCACTGAGAGACTGTCACTTCTCTGCTGAAGACCAGGGACTTTTTTATCAGTGAAGAGCAAGCCATGCTGTGGCTTGGGACAGAATATAATACTGGAGGTGGGTAAAACTGCCATAGGCAGATTATTACCACTTTGAAATGTGACCTGTACATCAAACCAACTGCTAGACTTAGAAAACTGCTTCGGATATTTAGTATCCTTGGGTGGTCATGACCTCAGTTGTGCATTTCATAGTTTATAAGGCTTTACTGCTGCCCAGATGTTCCTTACAACTTCAATTATTTGATGGTAATTGTAAGCTCAGACTCTACTAATTACCTATAACTCAGTCTTTCAAAGCGCTGTTCACTGTGAATTCCATGCAGCAACACACATCTTCAAGCAAACAAATAAGAATTAAAGGATCTAGTATTACAATGTTTTGCTTAAGTCAATGGAGTTGCTCGTGTACAGAACGCAAGAACCAGTTTACTGGTTCTCTGCTCCATCATGGATCTCTTGTTAGTTTTGCCCCTTTCTTGTAGCTTCTTTCTACAAGCCATTTGCCTTGTAATTCTGCCTGGTGTCAAGAATAAAGTCCAGATAGCACGGTGTAATATTTCAGGATCTTTTTGTGTTTAAAAATCCTAGCTGATGACGAGGGCACTTTACTAAAATTAAAAAAAAAAAGAAAAAATACTGTCAAAACCCCTTAATAACAGGGTATGTCCCTTTCAACATATTTCTTTCTACTTGTCAGCTGGAAAGGATAAAATATGGCAGTTTTTTTTATTTGACACACAAAAGGCTCTGAGTGACTTGTTATGTAAATTACATTTGGTTTAAGTTCAGATTTAGAGTAAAGAAAGACTAAGTAACTATTTAAACGAAGAAGGAAATTTACAGGCTCGTGGGAAATACTGTTCCATGAATAAGACCCGCTAGCAGGGAGAGTATAGTATGGTGCAGGGGGGGTATTAAAAATCTGACCAGGAAGTCAATCTGTCTCATGTATTTTTATTTGAAAAACACCAAATTTTGAGTGTAACAGAAAAGAAGTCTCCTCTCAAAAAAATAAAGCCTCAGATCACCCAGTCCAACCACAATAAATTAAGCTAACAGCTTTAGAAATATCTCTGAGTCTGTCATAAAACTGTGTTACTAGTAGGTTGTTGAGACAGGCTTTTTCTGAAAAATCTTTCATGAACTTGCTGCACAAGCCCTTTTCAAAATAAGAAAGTCTACTTCCCTGAGGACATTGGCATTAGACAGCACTGCAAAACTGCACATTGAGCTCAGCATTATCCGCAGCCCAATGACACATTCCCCTTCCCCCCGACTCCATGTTTGCTTCTTTGTGCCTCCTTAATGCTCTCCCCAGGACGTTTGTTCTGACGGTGGGGAATGAGGGGACGCAGGAGGAGGCAGGGTGCAGTGCATGCCCCATATTTGCTATTTTTTCCATCAGACGTTCATTTGATGTTTACTGCCACGGTAGTGCAGTGTATGTCAGGCTCTACCATGTAGAGTGGACAAGGTTCCTGGTAAGAACAACTAGCAGAGATTTAGCTTCATTAATCATAACCCATTGGTGTCAATGGTAAGACTCTTCCTGACCTCTGTGGAGCCAAGATTTCAATCCAGACAGCCTAAGCCTGACCAAAGCAAGTCTACATGAGACAACACTTAAATCATCAGCAGAAACCAGCTGACTATGAATCCTTCTTGAACAGAAGAAAGAAATAGTGAAAATTTGGGGGTCAATGACTATGAAGGCAAGGGTTCAGTCTTGCACTCTGCAGACTGGGAATTCATGAATTTCCACTCAATCCTGAAAAATGAATCATTGTGTGGCATTAGCTAGATTATCTAACCTCCATTTAATACAAGTCTTCCACCCATAAAGTGGGAATTGTCAAATCTGAGCACATCATTTACAGCTCTGAGAATTAACAACACAGCTTCAGCCATGTCTGGTGTAGGTGAAGGGCTATGCAGGATTTCTTCAAGCCGTGTCTTCAGTCAGTACCCTGCTGTTGAGACTCCAGTTCTGCAGAAGAAATAGCTGTAACATATCCACAGATTTCAATTTGTAGAGAAGGCAGCTGTGCACATACCCAATATTGGAATAGAATTCAGGCAACACTATGTTAGTATTGTTAGCTAATCTGGTCTTCACTTAGCAGTTAATAAGAAGTCATGATGGAAAGCTACACTTTCACTACCATTGACTTTCAGATTCTTTTTTTTCTGGTTCATTTTGCCAGCATAGTATAAATGTTTGAGACTGTGTATGCAGGAAGGAATTGCAGCTGAGAAAAATATTAAAAACACCTTGACAAGCCCTGACTCATTATTAATTGTTTTTTTGTACAGAATTGTCAAAAGTGAAAGAAGACTAGAGGCTAAAGTTACGGATTTAAACCTCAATTTCTGTCTTTATTAACACACCAGGTATAGATTTTTGCACTATAATGTTCCATGGTCCACTGAAGTGAAGGCTTTAACGGTGTTCAGTTGAAGACCTAAAATATGTATTTTCCACTCTTTAAAATGGATAGTTACTGCTCAAAAGCAGGCAACATTCTGGTCTTCCCATCTGTTTTTGTTTATCAATAAAGCCCTCCCCTTTGATAGTTTAGGAATGACTGTGAATTTCACAGTCATTTTCCTTGTCATTTGTTTTTCGGTCTGAAAGAGGTATTTAATCTGGCATAAAATAGACAGAGTTGCTCTCAGTTACATGCTAGTATAAATTCTTCATACCCCACTGAAGCCCAGGGCCTGTTTTTTTCAGTGTTTACAACAGTGTGATTTCAGTGATATTAGTGGAGATCTCTCCTGGGCTGCAGCAGGGTCACCAGGAGCCCTGCAGGCTCAGGTACCACGTGTGAACAAGGGTTTCTCTCTGATCTAAATCAAACGCAGACCAAGATTAGCACCGCTGACAGCAGCTAGATTATACATGCACGACGACACCCCAGTCAGTCACTCCGGTCTACACCATACACATAACAATACAGCTCTTGTCAATTATATTTCAGTAATGTATTATTAAAATACTTTCTACGGTACACAAAGCAGGAATGAAAATTGTATGATGTGCAAGGGAATAAAACTATTCAAGATTTACATTAGCTGAATATTATCATGAATAATCCTGATCCTAGAAAATTATGGAAAGATCTCTTTTTTTTCCTCCAGAGCCTGAAGCCCTCCATCTTACTCCTCCTTTGTCAACAGCACTAAAAAAGTGAGTGAATACCCAGAAGTAGGTCACGATTGCTAATATCCAAGGATACCATGTTTCTGTGGTTACCTTAGCGCTCCCTCCCTTTCTCTCCCTCTCTCCCTCTCTGGAACCGAAGCACAGCCCCCGTAACGCCACTCCGCACTAATGCTGCATCACCCACTTCAGAGCCACTGCTCCTGATTTACACCCACGTTACCCACACAGGGTCTGCACCACAGCTCCGGGCTCAGATCCGAACCTGCGATGCCCGTGCAAAGAAAGTCGGGAGCTGCAAGGTGCCAGGGCCGGGTGCCACACTGTGTCTTTCAGGCTGTCTGTCTCCTGCCATGCTGCATCAGCACCTTCCCCGGATGATGGACAGGACACAGCCGCAGAGCTGCCAGAGACCGGCACCCCGGGACCCACGGCCCAGCTGCACCTGATGGAGTTCTGGGTGGTTATAAGGAGGCTGGCGAGTACGCGGACATCCCCTCGCCCCACAGCAGCACCCGGAGTCAATCAGGGAAATGAGGCGTGATTCTGCAGTGTCGCTGCAGCCCCGATGCCCTCGTGCGTGGCTCAAGGGGATGTTTCTCTTGCACAGTTTCCAGCTAGGATGACATAAAATAGACTGAGGCTGCAGACGTGGAAACAGAGAGGCAAAGCTCGAGGCATAAACACAAAGCAAATCACACCGTGGCAGCTGTGTACAAAACGGGCCGGCTGTGCATTTGAAAGCGTGAGAAAGGAGCAGGCTGTGCGCAGAAAGACAGGCTTCTGAGATGTGACAATTTTAGCACTGATTCATCACAGGGTAAATTTGCCACAAGTGCGCCTGGGCCACAGCCTTTAAAGGGCTCTGCATTGATTCACGTTTGGGCAGGCTTTGTGGCAGGCTTTTGCTCGAAAGGGATGTTCTTTGCCTTTTTTTGACAGGGTGGTAGAAGTTGCTGAGACAAACAGCCTGGCAGCTGCGGTTCATTTTCAGCAGTCCTATCAAGTACTGTAACTATTAAACTCGCTGGCTTTAAATTTCGGACATATTTGCCCTTATTTGTTGTTGACACCAAGGTTCATGCCAACCAGCTCCCTTGTTCGACTACTCAGGGAGTGCCCGTCGCAGTGGGAAGTACACTGGTCCAAAGAAACGTGTTTGCAGCGCGCGGATTAGAGCTCCTGCTGGTGCCTACCAGCACAGCCTGGCAGTGGATGTTTTAGGACCATATGACTCAAAGCGACTGAATTACTGAATCCAGTCATGACTGCAGACTTCATGTAATACATATTTAATCCAGAGGAGTTCAGACGTCATTTACTCTACACCAAGCAGTTCCTAGCACCCTACCAGCCACCCTCTGACAGTACTTGCAAAGAACTGTGTGTCCATTTTAACCTTTTGGGTACCTGCTGAGTGCCAGATTTAAGCAACTTTCCGCTTTGTCACATTAACACTTCTCTTCTGTCCAATTTTCACCCAACTCGTATAACCTTCATATCTGCCTTCCTCTTGCTGTCAGCCCAGAAAAATACCCTCCAAGGTCAGTCTTCATTGAAACTGAGGCTGTAAGTGTTTTAACTTTTAATTGCAGTTATTTAACATGTGCATTGGATGATCTCCAGGATTTGGGCCTTGGGTGCTAACTGCTATGCAAATGTGTACAGATCCATCAGCTTTCTACCTAAAAGCTGGTAAGGAAGGAAATGATCAGATAAAGTGAGTATAGTAAAAAGCTTTGAGTTCTTGTGGATACATAGGCCGTTTGTGGATTTCTAGGCAAAAAAAGGCCACCAGATTATATGACAAACTGTTACCTTTCACCCGATATCATCTGCACTGAATCACAAAAAAAACAAGTGTGTTTGACCAAACCTTTCAGAAAGGAGTTTAGTCCTGATCTGACATATCGAGAGATGAATTTGGCATTTAAACCTTGTCCCAGTCAGAAATCATTCCTACTGTTAAACACCAAACTATGCCTAATTTTTCATTTAAGTTTATCTGGTTAGCTTCTGTTTACAGCTATTGTTTCTTATTATGCTTTTCTCTACTAAATTAAAGAGTTCTTTAATACCTTGTATTTTCTCACCGTGAAGGTACTCACACTGTAATCAAGCCACTTCTCAATCTTCTTTTTATAAGCTTAACAGGTTAAGCACTCTGAGAATCTTACAGAAAATAGTATCTCAAATTATAATTCTAATTTTCTCAAAGCCTTTTTGGAATTCTTTTCTGCAACCTCATCATACTTTCAATATTCTCCTGAAAATGTGGACACTGGAGCATTATGCAGTAGTCCTTTAGAAGCATCACCAGTGCCATTTGCAAAGGCAAACTCACTTTGCTGCAAGTTATTATTCCGCTCTCTACTCATCCAAGAATCACATTTAGCCCTTTTTTTTACACTAACATCTGTCAGCTCAGGAATTGCCAACCCAATTCTTTGCAGAGCTTTATTTGTAAATTGTCCGGATACACTGAGCTAAATTGTTAGCTAAGTCACACCCACCATTTGACACCTCCAGCTCCTGAAAGTCAAGTAGTCACTTCAAGGGTTCATTTTTCCATCCGTGTGCCTATAACATAAAAGAATGCAATTGTACATGCCTGTCCATCTACCCCTTCTCAGGTCACACAGTTCACTTTCCCCACCATGCCCCAGAGCATCCCAGATCTGTGTTTTCCAAACTTGAACATACAATCTTTAACGCTAATGCAGCTTTTTAGTTTGCACGATTTAGTTTGCATTACACTAAGTCTCTGCATCTCAGCCGAGATTTCTAGAGAGGAGGCCACAGGCTGCCCTTTTCCAAAGCATGGCGTAATCCTCCAAGAACAGGAGGACACAAGGAGCAGGGAAGGAGGCACATTTCAGACAGAGAAACACTGCGAGGGAACAGCAGAGAGGACCAAAATGTGCAGTAGCAGCAGACGAAATAGGCAGGAGACATGCAGGCAGGGAGGAGCTGCTGTGCTGGCTGCCTTTATGAGCAAACCTCCTTTTTTCCCCACCGTCAACCTCTGTTCTTCAGTTTGTCACTTAATGTTTTACCTTTTCTTCCACGCTGCTTTTCCCTACAATTACCTTTCTCCTACCACTTTTTATTCTCAGTCGGCTCATTCCCACTAAAACTCACCCTCTCGTCTTAAAGCTCTTCACAGAAACAGCACTTCTCGTGCTGCTTTCACACCCCTCATTTGCCTCCTGTGTGTCACCCCCTTGTCTCTTGTCCTCCTCATCCAGGAGATCTGAATGTCTCTGAGGCAGGGACCCCTTGGAGCCGTGTTCACCCAGTCCCTTGTACAACCGGGCCCCTGTGCTTGCTAACTTTATTTTAGCTGCTATCCTAATAAATGTGACTAATAGCAATAGCACTGTGATGTCTAGTAGGAGAGACTGATAAAATAATTGTGTAGCAGGGATGAAACAGCCAGGCTGATGGCGAAACAGAGCAGGCACTAGCTGTGCCAGCCTTACATAACATTGCAGGCTGAGTGAGAAGCACCCAGAAGGAACTCAGTTCTTATCTCACCCCTTCCTCCTGCTTTATTATTAAAAAAAAAAACCTAGGAAAAAAAAAGAAAGGGATACATTTCCTTTACTGCTGCTTCGTGTCTGGGTGCAGGTCCCTTGGCTCGTGGTGGGGCAGGAGGGACAGCCGCTGCTCTGCGCCGGCTCAGGACTCGCTCCAACTCTGATCACGCACGGTTTGCTGGGCACAGAGTCAGGTGTCACTGTTAAAAAATGCTTCTCTGCCTTCTGATTCATGATGGCTTTTTTCCCATCTTGCGGTGGATGTGAAATAGAATTTGAGTTTCCATATATGGCTGGGGATGCCTTTCTTCTCTCGTTAATTAGTTATAACCCTCGCCTGGTACTGACGCTTATGTCACTTTAGATGGCTGATATCTGCTAACCACCTTTCTGAAAGATTACAAAAGAGCCATGAAAATGAGAACGGGGAGGTGGACGGATGGATGGATGGATGGATGAGGGATGCCTCTATTAGAAGGAGCGAGCACAGAAAGCTTGGATTAGGGTGAACAGCTGGTGCGGATTCAATAATCAACCGCTCTGAAAGAAAAGCCTATTTTTTCTCATCCCATGGCATTAGAGAACAGGATACCAGAGCTGCCAACCTTACAATTGAAATCTGCCCACACAGAATAGCAAATTCCCCTTGGCTTGCATTTAAATGCTCCTGGCTCATTGTGACTCCATACAGCCTTTAATACATACATGTGGTCTGCATATTATCCTGCAAACAGAGCACCGCACTGCTTCTCTCAGCATGTCTCTGCCTTCATTTCAACACCAAAGGGAGGGACAGGGCGGGGGGAGAGAAAGGAGGACAGGGAGCTTATCGAGTTTACAGCTGCTGCTCTGAATATTGGTTTGATTCTAGCTGCTGGTCGGGATTCATTTCCACAACAGGCAGCAGGTTGGGGCGGTAAGCATTGGTTTAACAGGCTTAGGAGGTCGTTCTTCAGGACAGCCTCTTGGGAATAACACAGCCCGCCAAGGAACTGACTCGTGGCTGGGAGCCATCCCAGCGAGCTGTGGTGCAAGGAAGGGCTGCAGCACCTTGGGCTCTCAGTATCCACAGGGGAACAGAGGAGTCGGTACATAAACCTCCGTATGAAAAACAGGGAGGCTTGGTGGTGGTTGGTTTTCCCCAGTATTTTGGTGATGCTAAACATGGCAGGGTTACCAAGACTTTCTCCAGCCCTATCAGCAGCAGCAGCAGTAGCTATAATTCACTCTTAGTCCCGTTCCTGACAGCACGCCTCCATCTCAGCCCGGGGAGCTGGCCCTGGAGGCCAAGATAAAGCCCCTTTCTTTGTTCACACGGCTCCTGAGCCCTCTTCTCGGGCTGCAGACCTGCCCAGGTACCTGGGGACAGGCTGTGATCTGGAGAGGAGAGGTCCACATGAACATGATGGTGACAAATGGGACACCAAACAGCTACCAAGTGGCAACATTTTTCGCTTCATTCTGCCAGTTGTGAATAAGAGGTGAAAGGCTCAATACATCACGTTTGATCCCATCAGCCAGCCAGTCTCCTGGCTTTTCAGTAGAAGAAATATTTGTTTAAAATATCCACTCTCTTTTCAGGTTTACAACAGTGACCAGAGCTCTTATACAAAGCAATCTTGATCCATAACAGAGTACTGAATATTCAAAGGGAGAGAGCCTGCAAGCTTGGACTCTGGGTTTGCAGCCGAACGCCCTATTAACAGTCATGTCATATTCCTGCTTATTCAGTGCCCTGTTTCTAAGGGAAAATGTGGCTTGTCTCTGCTACCCCAAATGCAAGGAGAAGAATGGAAGGGGCTGCATGAAAATGTGTCAGCTTGGGTCCCTCCTGTGCTTCTTGCAGAAAGGAAAGGAAGATATTAATGCAGATGATTTTGTTACATAAATGCATGTTGTATCAGGGCCATTTTTAGCATTTGTGGGGGTGTGAAGAACTTCTCCAAGCTGCATATCTATTTCATAGGATTCAGCTGAACTGAGGAAAAGGACAGAGAGTTTTAAGGTAAACTATCAAGATACATTTTATTTAAGCCCACGCAATTCTGTACAGGGCTCTGCATGACAGAAAAAAGATTTTGCTAGCACCTCTTTGGCCTTAGTAGTGCTTTTTAATGCTTTGTAACAGAAAGACCTCTTAATATAATTGGATAAAATTAAGGACAAATTCGTCATCAAATTTCAAATAACATGTCTGCCATTTAGCTTCACAGAGTTTCAATTTCTTTAAATTCCAAAGGGCTGCAACGTTCAATTAAAATGGAATTTTAAAATCCAGAAATCTAATTTTTAGTTCAATCTCAAAGTAATTTAGACTTCAAATAGATAAATTTCTAGTTAAGAAGGAGCCTATTTTTGAATGAGAAATAAAATCCAGAGGTAATTTAACGAATCAAGTTCATAACATACAGAACTTCTCTTGATTTCTGAGCAGGTTTCTATCATCCCTTCCACTACAGCCTCATGCCCCATCCATCCCTGGGGAGTGAGCATGGCTCGCTTCACCCTCCCACCATGTCCAACCAAACAGAAGGCAGAGAGCGAACTGTGGCCCTTGGCACAGCCGTGCCAGCTGGGGACATGTTACACCCACTCTAAAAACGCACCCAGGTTCTGCCATGGGCGTAGGCTGAAGGGTCATTAGGACTTCCACGGGCAAAACTGGATTTTGCACTCCTTCCACACTGGAAATGTCCAGCAACTGGAGCAGCAAGGAGATCTTCTGAGATTTTTTGCCTGCAAATATTTCCAAAACCCATTTTTTTCATATTATCTCCATGGCCATCTGAGAACATTTTCTTACGGAAAGCAGTTTTGGAGGACTGTGTTTTACTTACAGGAAGTCGTCATCAAACACAAACACATGGGCACAAACTGGAACACAGGAAGTTCCACCTGAACATGAAGAAGAACTTCTTTACTGTGAGGGTGCCAGAGCCCTGGCACAGGCTGCCCAGGGAGGCTGTGGAGTCTCCTTCTGTGGAGATATTCAAACCCCGCCTGGACGCGTTCCTGTGCACCCTGCTCTGGGGGCACCTGCTTTAGCAGGGGGGTTGGACTGGGTGATCTCCAGAGGTCCCTTCCAACTCCTACCATTCTATGAGTCTATGATTCTATGATTCTATGATCAAAGGGAAGTTTTCATGGGATTAACTAGGGTTGCAGTTTTTGTTTCTCGTGCTCTAAAAGGATCTGATTATTTTTAAAGGAAAATTTTTTTTAAAAAGGACATAAAAAGTTAACTTTTTATAAATCCTCTGAGCTTGGCAATTTGGCTAATTTCCAAACTGTCTACACTCAGTGTTTCTCAGAGCTCACCGTGCAATCCACACGGCAGGTCCTAGCTGGGTCACTGGTAGCTACAAGGTCCCCAAATCTTGAGGGAGGGGAAGAAGGTTAAGGAGGAGAAGGTTAGCTAAATAAGTCTAATTTAATACCTGGTGCATCCACAACAACCTTGATCCAGAGTATTTTACAAACATAACAAAGAATGTTAGTCTCATTTCATAAAATCGGAGATATTTCATATTTTCGACATTCCACAGTTTAGGAACTCAACTTTTCTGCCACAAGGGTCAAGTTTCTCAAACCGGTGTTTTGAATTTACCCTGAATCTTCTGCCACCTGTGCATTACTGCTCTAAGAGATTCATTTAAACCACCCTCTGAACTGATGGTTTAAGTGGAAAAGAAGCCAAGAATTAACTTCACTGGTTACAACAGTGCTTTTTGGTGGTGTAATGACAAGGAAGACTCAGAAACCTCCTGTGACACTTATATTTGCTCCTCAATACTCCATTCTCTCATTCTGTTGACTACTTTATCTTGGATTTATTTTGGAGAGATTCAACTCCAGATGAAAACCTAACCTGCTATTAAGCGAAGAGAGATTTAAAATTATTGCTCAGCATTCATCAATGAAAGAGACAAGATAAATGCAATGTATCATAATGATAAGGATTCCTGGATGACCCCTTAGACTCTAGAGCCCAACTTTGGTCACAGTGTTAATAGCAGGAGGAGATTCAGGAGTTCAGAGAGACTTCAGAGAGGTTGTAATCTGTGGGGAATAATAAAACTGCTAAAACTATGCTTACACAGGCTGACTGCCCAAAGCCATGGTTCCTCTTCTTGGAGCAGGTAATAACGATCTTTGGGATATGCATCTTGACACAAAGAGTAGAATTCTTTTGCAGTAATAATGTATTCAACATGAAAGAAAATAAAATAAGAGAACTCTGGAACACTTGAACCAGGCTCAAAATAAGACATACACTGGAAAGAGGCATCCAGTACCAACTACGAGGATAGCTGAATGGAGATAAGAGTACAGAGACAGGTCTTTTCTGCCTTTTGTTTCCATTAGAAACATAGAGTTTCTCTGAGACATTTGTTTAACTGCTTGCCACACAAAACCACCACAAAAGCATTTTTCAGTGTATTCCAGCTGAGACTTAAGAGAAGTTTGCAAAACCCAGACCTCGTCAAACAAGTCACTGTGGCAAGTAGGTTAAAAATTAAGAGGACCTGTAAACAATAAAACCAATGAAATCATCCTCGTAGTCTGCCACTCTGCATTACAAAAGAGAAAATAAGGAAAATACACAAAGAAGGGAAAATGCAGTTCAATGCCTTCATTCCAGCCTTCTTGATGGGTAGTAGGAATAGAACAACATGAGATTTTGTGAAGATTTCACTGAATTCAGTATCAGTAGCAGCAGTCCCACCTCGGAGTCTCCTGGGCCAGCTGGGAGCCACCACTGCAGACATGGTGGTACCCCCTGACACCAGGCATCTCACCAAAATGTCCTTCTGCAGTCACAGCAGTAATGGAGGCATCTCTGAAGGGTGAATCAACACAACTAAAATTGTATGTAATTGTGGAAATGCCTATTCTCTTCCACCTAACTGAAGTGCTAAGTTAGAGGCTTTGAAGTTCTTGTGTCCCTCTCTTAATAAGAAAGAGAAATAGGGTACTTCAAGGCGGCGGTTTTGGCTTTGTTCATATGGCCATTTTTCCTGGCAGCTAAAGCAATGTAATCAGACATCTCCATCTCCTCTTATCCCCACCACACCATTGCAGATGGGTAGTTGACATTAGAGCAATGTGGTGAACTGGATTGGTGACCCTATCTGGGTTGAAAGAAAATCTGCCAGAAAAAACAACCAACTAACCAACTAACCAGCCAAATAAAACCCACAGATATTAGATAAATCTGATCAGTTTAGAAGAGGAAACAAGCAGAAGCATTTGTTCTCCAGACACTTAAATCATCTTCATGGGTTTACATTAAGAATATAGAGGTACACAACAGGTACTGAACCCATTCTGCAAGAGCCTTTTCTCAGGGACCATGAAAGTTTGAAGGGTTGTGTGAACAGACGCAAAAAGGAAAAAGTAAAAACAGGCAAGTCGCAAATTCAGAGTAAATCTATGGCAAGTGGAATGACCTTCACTTTTCTTCCCTCATCTCTCATTCTTACAAGGAGAGAGAAAAAAAGTTGATTTTACTATGTTGTCTTAGCTCTGTTTCAACAGACACAATGGACTGTATTTTGCTGCTGTAAACCTACTGCCAACAAAGGACGTATTTGTCCTAACGTGCTGCTTTGTTCACTGTGCTGTACGAAAACTACATTATAAGGACACAGGCACAGTATCTATTTAATCATTGTAATACATTACATTCCTACTCAGTGATGTTTCAATATACCCACATGGGAGCTTAGAACTGAAAGTTTTCTGAGATAAATGTCTTCCTGTTTATTCTCATGCAGACCGTTATCATTGACGTTAATATATATGTATAAACATATATTGTGTTGTTTTGCTGGTGCTGTACATGGTTGTATGCACACATCTTTGCCTGCTCAAACAGGACCTGCAGCCCAGCTGTATTTGATAAATATTGCCTAACTCTATTTGATAAATGCTCCCTTTAAAATCTTTCCTCTATAACATTAAAAGTCAATGCCCTAATTTTAAGTTGCCCTTTGAAAGCGAGCCAGTATTCCAAAGGATATCGACTCTGGGCCTGCTGGTTGTTCTACAGCAGTGTTTGGAATGCTGCTGTTCTAATGAATGTGCTAACATTTGATACACACACTAACAAAATCAATAGCACTATTTTTAAAAAAGCATGTGGCTTTACTAAGTACACTGTCACTACCTCGTCATGCAGAAGTTTACTAGAAACCTCCCTATATGACTAAATTGATGCTTCTGGCTCGTTTCTCTACTTGCTTGCCAGAATGCATAATACCAGACTTCAAGGACATTCAAAGTCAGCCTCTGCAGCAGAAAAAAACTGTGCTTATTTAAGTTTGAAGTCTATGTGGTAGTCAGAATCTGAAACTCCCATGCAAGTGTCAATTTTTCCTCATTTCTGCACTGCTGTTGGCACAGAGAGACCTAGGGGACATAACACAGCTTTTCACATCAGAAATTCCTGCTTCTGTGGTTTCTGAATGAATTGGGTGACTATGAGCAGAGAATAAAATGTGTTTATAGTCACTGTTGAATAAATTAACCCCTGCTCTTTTGCTCTTTGCCTCCAGTAGGCAAACACACTGAGAAGTCCTTGAATCTAAACCTTAGATCTACTGCAGCGCATCAAAGCGACCCTGTTTTCCAAGCATCTTCTGAAAATATCCATCAATGTGAGTGAACAGGCTGGAAATCTGTAAAGGAAAGGAATGTGTGTAAGAAGCAAATCCAGATGAAATCCAAACGCGGTGTATGTGCAAGCACTTCTAGTCACACTGACTTGATTCCAGCTCTGAAAATGTGTCTTCTCCTTAAGGAACTGATTCAATGCTGTAGTATATGGGCATATACTTCGACCAGAGACTAAATATATCACTGAAGAAGTCAACAGTTAACGCAGGATAGAAGATCAAACAGGTAATATTCTAATATTACGTTCAAGTACGCCTTCAGTCACTGAAGAGTTTCATAATTTAGGATTATAGAACTGTGTGAATAAATTAAAACTAGTTATTTCCATCGTTTGAATTTTCAGTGCTAGTTAGTTGCCAAAACATGGCACTAACCTCATCAGAAGGAATAGAAATTTCTTCATATGCATTTGTATATGCCTGTACCACGCATAGGTTACGCCAGAGGAAAAATTGGGATTTTTAGTGAAAAAAGTTTCCTTTTTCTTCTACTTTGAGCAAGCATCGACCATCGTAGGAAAAATATGACTACCTTTTTTTCTTTTTTTAACTTTACTGTGCTCCATTTCAACACTAAGGCTCCAAAAGAAAACACAATATTGGAAAGTTCATATGGCACACGGGTATCCTTCCAAAATTCTGTAGAATTGATACAGAAAAGATAGAGTATTCCTATCAGACATTCAGAGGATATTCACTAAATGGAAAGTTTGGTAATTCAAAGCCTTTCAAAGAAGATTTTTTCACACAATGAACAATTAGACAGGGAGACTCATTGTTACAGGCTGTTATCCAAGTGGATAACAGAATCAAAGTGCAGATTCAAAGGGAGACTAGGCGCTTTAGTAGGTTTGAAGTACATCATACACAAACTCCAAGAATTTTGAAGTGAATATAAATCATGTTCCATGTAATATCTCACCACAGGGGATTAGGAATGGATTTTTCTTGGTGGCAGATTACCACTGTTGGCCTTCTGTGCTGCTTCTTGCCTTGTTCTCCTAGATGCGTTGTGGGTGTCCCTGCCAGACAAAACACCAGGCTAGCCACATCGCAGTCACTAATTCACTGCAGCAGCTCCTACCTCTTCAAAACATCTCTCTCTTTTGAGAAAGAGATAACTAAGAAAACACAGACAGTTTTAACAACTGGTTCTTGCTACAAGAAGGATCACGAGGTTCCGAGCTACGTTGTTCCCCAGGCTGCCCACAGCACCACAGAAACAGACAGGGCATGCAAGTAAGCTTGCACGATAGCTGCACCACTGCCTGTGGTGCCACATGTACACAACCTGCCAGCAGCCAGCACGGTTAGCAGGCGCAGGCTTCAGGGCGAATTATACCAGTCTTGTGGGCATCTTGGACCATACCTGTGTGAAAGCCTGGGCTGAAATCTCCTGCCTTGCTACCGGTGGTAGTGAGCTTAAAGCTGTGATGGCGATGTCCGCTGCTGCAGCAGTCAGCTCTGGCCTGCTCTGATCCTACATATCTAAATGTCATTATCCCCATTTTAAAGAGACATTTAAGATAAAAAACAAATTAACGGTATTATCCAGTTTATCTGTACATCAATTGAGGAACTGGTCTCAGTGTTCTTGAGCCCAAATAAACTGCTTTAACCCTATCTTCCCTCTTGCAGAGACACTACAAAATTAGAGCAAAGTGGCCTCTATGCATCTATAAATGTCTGATACTGGGAATGCAGAGAAGAAAAAGACTATTCTGCCCAGCACGCATAAGCAGTATCGTGTAAACAGGAAAGAGTGGGAAGGTAATCTCCGCTGCAGGCCTTTCTAATGAAACCGTATTTGTGAAACCACAATCCAATAAGGAATAGACAGGACCGCACAGGAAACCATCGATAGATCCATGTCTCATTCTGATCCCACGTTATTGAAAACTGAAACAGTATCCTCATACAACAAGTCCGGAAGCCCGTGGCTGAAAAGTCACTACACACTGATGCCTTGTGAACGACGGTCAGTCAAGCGGCTGGGCAGTGAGGTTTTGAGGCAGCATTGGTAATGTCTGAAGAAGACCCCAGAAGGTGAGGGGAAGCCTGCAGAGGCAGAACAGCCATGAACGTGACAGCAGGATAGAGCAGAAATGAGGTCTGCAGACAAACTTATCTGTAGCTTCACTCAGCTCACCAAGCTGCCATAAACATTCACTGAATTCTCCCCCGCATTCTTCTGTCTCATATTGTTTAATCTGCCTTGGTAAATACAGCCCTTCACCAAAAAGTCGAACTATTACAGATTGTTCTGTGGCCTGGGCATCACATCAGGGTGTCTAGCTCATAGATATTAGATTAGCTTCTGGACAGGTATTCATCAGGTCGAACCTGATAGAGTACCAGCTATTTTTTCTCTTCAGCTGACATGCCTTCCACATATAAGTAATATAAATGTGCACATTTCTGTGCAGATCAGTAGACAGTATCACTTTGCACCCAGAACATGGGCTCTGCTGACTCTGCTTCCACTCCTCAGGCAGTTCATTGAATCATGATTCATTTTAAGCAGATGATTTCCACCATGCTGGACAATATCTTACTTTTTTATTACGTGATCCCTTCAACTATAGAGGTTGTTTTGGCACCGTGCAAAATTTTGTAATGTGCGCAGATACATCCTGCAGGTTGTAATGATACCTCTGAATTATGATTACCAAGGATGTTCCACAAAAGGAAGAACATCATTATTTATAAACTCAGATTTTTATGAGAAGTACATCACAGCTGATAAATGTTTCTCTAAGATCGGATACTTTACCCATTGCTGCAAGAGAAGTAATAGTACCGGAAGGCATTAATATGTCTTACCCAAAATCATAGGTCTCATTAAAGCACTAAGAACATTTCCTTCAGGCTCTGTTAAGATGCTTTGTGGAGTGAAACACCTGATAAAAATAACAGCCATCCAACACAATGAGCCAGCCTCCAGGCCTGATGATGGGTCAAGCAGAGGGATTCTCTGGCCCAAACCAACGGAAGTTCAATGTGTGTGTGTGTGAAGGAAAACCCAGGAAAACCTGCCCAAACAGCAATAGGCAAAGTTGCAAGAATAGCCCTGAGAAGGAGTCAGTAGGAAGATCTATGGGCACAGAACACATGCAGATTTGGGGCATGAATATGGCCTGAGTATTGTTTATTTTCTGTTGCAACCAGACAAACAAGATTTTGTGGTCATTAGCTGTAAATAAAATGTTTTCTCTTAAGATTAAATCTCACCAGAAACTTCCAAAGGGAAAAAGAACACCAAAAACTGTAAAGGCTCTAAACACCTGCTAGCCATTCAGACGGACCACGGTGCCCGAAGGACGCCTGGTCACATCCTCTTTTCTGTGTTACTGCCACCTGCAGCTGGCAGCCCTTTCACCCAGCACCTGATGGTGAAACAGGTACCAGTGTAGGATACTGTCTTGTTGTTAGGTTCTGTGGGACCGATAGACGGTGGGCTGCATTAGAATGGGCAGGACGACACCATGCATCTTGTGCCGCAGTGCTGCTTGTAGAACCTAAAATCTACAGGAAAAAAGAAAGACCCAGAATTTCCTGTAGATGAGACATTTTAATTTGCAGAACGCAAGTGACAGACACTTGCAAGTTTCCACTTTGTATTCTGCTTTTATCTTAATGAGTATTAACTTATTTTTCCAACAAGTGAAACACAGAACACTGATCAAGACAAGGAAACTGCAGCAGTTCTAATATTCGTGTTCACTCAGTCGTTAATACTGTATTTGGATGGCTATATACGTAGGTCCATATCATCTCTAATGGCTCCTTTCACCAAAAGGAGCTAAATTCATTGTTGTGGGAATTAAGGAAAGTTCCAGCAGGATCACACCCAAGCTGAATTAAGCCACAGGACTCCTTAAATCCGTTCCCCACAAACTGTGAGCAACACATGGATGCTGTTGTTCCTCAGCAGCCTGAACCCATCCGACTGCTAGTTCCTCAGGCTTGGCTGCTCTCTGGCCAGCTCCTGTGACTTTGGGCATGCCCCTTCTGGCCCGGCAAGAAAAATGAATAGCTTTCTGCCAGTTTAGCATGCTGAAATAGCTAGGCACCAGGACTGGTGAGTACTGGAGCTGTTTGAGGGACGAGGCAGGGTCCCGCAGTCAGGGTGAGAGGAAGACCGTGACCATGGCAACTAGCTGATATATGGCTGAGGTCATCATGGAATTACGGGCTGAAATCTGAAAAGCAATAGTTTTCTTTCTGTGAAAGGAAGGCACTAATGTCAACTAACAGAGCTGTGGCAACTTTTCAGGTGATTGCCAGTGACCTAAGCATCTGCTGCAATAGCGCAATACAAGAAAAAAGTGACTTGGTCTATCTAGCATCTAAATTACTTGGTTTTGCGTTAACTGATCAACTTGTTGCAAGACATGCTTACTTTTTACAGAAGAGCATATTGTGAAAACAAACCAATTCTTTTGTAAGCTGTAAAATACAGCCACTGCAAGTGGGCACCAGTACAAATGAAGGGGCCAGTGCCAGGAAGCATCATACTCCCAGGCAAAGAGCCCCTCTTTGTATTGTATGTTCAAACAAGCTGCTCTCTGCAAGCTAAATTTCAGAGCCTAGAGGTGCAGGATTGAATCGCACACTCTGACAGTGCCACTGGTACGGCAGAGGAAGCCTGACACTGTACTGCTTCACCTCAGACTGGTCTTGCTGAGTGCAGGAGGAACCGAACCCTGAAAGTGATGGGTACTCATAGCTAGTGCCAACGTCAGAGTGGACGTTGCAGGTGCAGCTGTGCAGCAGCTCCTGGCACCAGGCTCTGAAGGCATCTCCTGCTTTCCCCGGACAAGTGCTACCCGGTCAGACTCTCTGTTTCCAATTAAACCGAATGTCATGTTTACAGTGATGTTCATTACAGCTGTACATGTGGACCTTTCTGCTCTACAGAAACATAGTAGTTTATGCAGGCATTTGGACATTCAGGTCACTTCATCTTCCAAACGAATTTAACCTCTCAACTCCCTTCTCAGGTAGAAACTGTGTCATTGACTTCCCCAAGCAGAAAACAAGTGCTCTGCAGGTGAGTGACCTACTAAGGCATGAACGTGTCCATGGCGCAGCAGCAAAGGGAACCAGTCATACACTGAAAGGGCAAGGACTCTGCTGTGTCGTCAGCACTCCACGGCCTCCCACAGCCCCTGCTCCCATGCCCCGAGGGGTTAGCCCCACGCTGGCTCTGCCTGCACCCTTCAGTAGGCCCACTTAGGTGTACCAGAACAGGATTTGCTCTTGCCTTGTTCTGCCAAATGGATGTAACAGCAACAGAGAAAATGCACAGAGACAACTTTCCAGCCTGCCGTACAAGTAGAAAAATAAACTGGAAAGAAGAGGAGAAAACAGGGTAACAGAGAAAGTCAAAATGAAAGCAAGAAGGGGAGATAGGGTGGAAATGTATCTTTTGGGTCTTTGGCCCAGGTTCCTCACTATCACAGCAACTGTGTCACGTAAATCTCCTTAAGCTCGATCTCACACTTGTTTGACTTCTTCTGAACCCCTATACTCCCATTGGAAAGCTATTTTAGAACCCCACTCCTCTCATGGCTAGAAGCCTTTTAATTTCCAGTCTAATTTTATTCATAGCCATATGTCCACCTGTTCTTGTGCCAGCCTTGTACCATAGCTTAAATAGTTCTCCCTGGATGATGTTAACCTCTCAGTTCTGGTTTCATGCTTAGCTTAAGCTGACTCTGTGTGTGAGCTGCTGCTAATAANTAGAAGCCTTTTAATTTCCAGTCTAATTTTATTCATAGCCATATGTCCACCTGTTCTTGTGCCAGCCTTGTACCATAGCTTAAATAGTTCTCCCTGGATGATGTTAACCTCTCAGTTCTGGTTTCATGCTTAGCTTAAGCTGACTCTGTGTGTGATCTGCTGCTAATAAGGCATTCCCTCACCTCCCTCCAGTCGGTGGCATGGACGCACCCTGCATCTCTGCTCTTGACAATGTGGTCACACTCCTTCCTCTGTACCATGCTAGTGCTCACACTATTGCTGACCTCATGGTTAGCCAGTCTTAGAAAGCTCACCCAGCTGAAAATTAACTCAGAAAACATCCCTGATCCCAGAGTTATCCAAGCATAAGCATTGGGCCAAGGCTGGTGTCAGGATTATGCAGCACAGGCAGAGAGGTCAAAAAACCCTGTGCTAACAGCCTGGACATTGGTCAATTTAAACCAGTTGTGAATCCACATCCGAAGAGAGCAAGAATTCACCCTTTCATACTGACAGGTAATAAGCCACATTTCTAATTTCTTCTTGTCAGATAGGTTGTGCACCCTCCAGATACCCTCTGTATTTGTTTCTGCTGGAGTTAACCTCTCTGGACCAGACCTGGATGCTGTTCTGAAGGAGACCTCACCAGTGCCCTCTTCAATGGCATCCATACTTCTCTTTCTGGGTTAGAAAAACCTTACTTGACACATCCTGAGACTGCAAGATTTTTTTCCATTGAGAAAGAGAATGAAAAGGTCTGAAAGATCTAGTGCGGTGGGCAGAGAAAGAGGATACAACTGTTGCTGGAATGAAAGCAGAGCCTACAGGTTTCTGTCAGTCCCGGGGATTCATGTGCTGAACCCTACCCTAGCATGACCTTAGCACCTTTGCCTTCCCCAGAGAAGTTCCTACGCAATCAAAAACCTTTTCTTGAGTAGTGCTGTGAGCATACCAGTCAGTGACAGGGAGGAAGAGGAGGCGATGCTGACAAATCAGGCAATGGCAGTGCCTTAGCTAGCGATTTCCTCACATCACACAGATACTCCTGTCGTTAAGCACAAGAACCATGTAACCACGTACACCTGTAGTCAGGCGTATTTTTATGCATGTTGTTGACATAGAGCCTACATGTCCCTTCAAACGACATTTTGTAAAATGCAAGAAGTAAACAAATGAAAAAGGTCTCAGAAGAGTAATAGGAAGAAATGGAGAGAAAAAAAAATCACTCCAAAGAAAAAAGAAGAAAAAAAAGAGTCCAAGCACTCTTTAAATAATTTTACATTTTAAACTCTGATGGGCTATCTGGCCCTTGGTGTCTGCTCCATCATCACCCTCTCCGAAGCCCACAGTGGTGCAGCATGAGTGACATCTCTCCCTTGGTCCTTTGTTTTCGGGAAGGATGTAAAATTGCCAGAGCACCTCTGAGAATTCAACACTGAATCACTTCACACCTAATTACAAAAATGTGTACAGACAGGATGCTCCCTGGTCAGAAAGGCATCTCTCTGCCTAGCAGCTGAATCGTATAAACCCTGTTGCAGATTTGACACTGGACCCTGATCTCAGGAGCTAGAACATAGGGCCTGCTTGAGGCCACAGGCTGGCAACACAATGAATCTGCAGCCTCCATCTGCAGAAGCTTCCTTTGGATCACACCAATCATACCTTAACACCACAACCACTTCCTTCCTTCCCTCTCGCAACCCTGCCTCACACAAGTCAGTGGGCTGGGGGTCCCTGTCAGAAAAGTGTGTGTGAGTGCTGGGCAGGACTGCCATAAAGAAACCCAAACTTGCCGCTATGAGCTGCGATGGCTGGGCTGGATAGACTTACACAGCAAGTTTACTGCCCATTCACGGACTTTCGCGGGCTTTGTGCATGCGGTGAGTCTCACATGAGGGACACCTCAGTCATCTGCACGCACGCAGTGAAGCTGCTCTGCATCTGTCTGCAAACACCAGTTAGTTTTCCAGGGTTTCCAGACATCTTACTCTGGATGGAAAAAGAGGACTTGTCCCACCGAGGTTTTGCCCTTTGGAATATCAGAAATCTTCCCCTTTTAAACTACCTTTGCTTGGTTACAGAAATCAGTAATTCGTAAATAAAAATCAAGAAACAAGTAGGAAACAAATGAGAGTTATTTTAAATACTCTTCTGGAAAAACTTACAAATATGAAAATGACCTAATCCTTAGATTAAAGCCATACTAGGGGACTGGAGGGATATATAATTGCGATGCTGTCTGGATTATCTGATGGAGTAACACTCAGAAGTACTGCTTGCCAACTGTATACATAAACCTGGTTTATCGCATCCCCAACAAAGTAGATTATGTTTTTGTGGTGCCCTTATTCACATGCTCAATCAACAGGACTGCATTTCCTTCCCCAGTGACCTTCGTATTGCTCTTCCAAATTAAACAGCCTGGCATTAGTCCCCATCTCCAGCAAGGTAATAGGCTGCGGTGCAAGAGGTGCATCCTGGGGCAGAGATTTGTGGTGGCGTCAAGGTCAACTATCTCAGAAGGGAGAAGAAAAGCTCCAGCAGATGAGACCTTCACCTTGAACTTGTGCACCACCAGGAACGCTCAGCCGCTCTGAGGGCTTTGTGCTGAACTGTGGTCCTGCCAAGAGTGGCATTAGGCACCGGAGAGAAAGAGAAACCCAACAGAAGAGTTCCCCAGTGCTGCTCTAATTAAGCAGTTAATTAGGTGTGAGCTGAGATGGATGAGTTGCTGCAGACTGTGGGTTTGAGGTCCTGGTCCTAGTCAGAACAAGGGCAAATGTACAGATTTAGGCTCAGTTGGAATGAAGCTGGAAATTTATGATTTGATCTAGTAAGATTTTCTCTGGTGCTGAAGGACTTTACCAGTTTTACAGGTCATATGAACCTGTGTTATAGCAACCTGTCTCCTTGAGCTCATCTGGCATTTCAAACACTGTCAAATCTGAGGGACTCAGGTTTTCTGTGTTTTAACCCAGCTGCCTTTGGCAGCCTGGGGTTTCCCCAAGGCAGACTTCAGGTCCAGGAGAGACCCTCTCAGAGACCTTTCCTGCTTATCCGTGTCCTGAAAAAATGACAAAGTGAAAAAGTTCTCTATTTTAAAATATTTTATCATGCATTCTTCTATATTTATTAAAGGAAAGAGGTATGTATGTTTAACTGAGATAAAAATGTNACCTTTCCTGCTTATCCGTGTCCTGAAAAAATGACAAAGTGAAAAAGTTCTCTATTTTAAAATATTTTATCATGCATTCTTCTATATTTATTAAAGAAAAGAGGTATATATGTTTAACTGAGATAAAAATGCTTAATATTAAAGCTTGCAATTATTGATAACTATCTTAAGACAGAAATCCCTAGACATTTTAAAGCTCTAGCCATATTGTCCCAGCTGTGTTATCCACAGAGAATGATACAGCTATGTAAAGCTGCTGATTGCTAAGTGTATTCAATTATCTCTGCTAGTTTTGTCCCACCCCTGCCCCCCATACTCTCTTTTAATCTCAATGTTCACAAAATATTTTAAGCTTGTTAAGTGAGTTCATACATGCGTTACAAATAAACAATTTGGGGAAAAATATGGCTATTTTATCCACCTCGCTGTACGGACATGAAAGTACCACTAATCTGGGTACAGCTGTGAGACGTTGTCCCTTTGCCTCTTACCCTCCCCCTCCAGAAAAAGAAAAAAAAAAACTTTGGAAAATGGGTCATGTGAACGCAGGGGTTTCTCTAGGGAGCCTGTGGAACAATGTGTGCATTCACTGTGCGGAGTGGGCTCCCATTGTCTCACCTTCCCACACACAACAGAGGCTTAGCCAGTGGGGAGGCTGAATGGGACGGACAGTAAAGATGATGTTGGTAGAAAGTGCAAGAACCTCCACCTGCTTCTCTTTCTTTCAAAGGCATGTGCATAGCAGTTCCTCTCCATTGTGACATACGTAGTGTTTGTATTCGTTATATGGTTGCTAAAGAAATCCTGGCTGTCATCAGCAGAGAGGCCTGTATAAGCACCTTTATTCCACAAACGCTTCAGCGTTCAGACAGTATGGCATCCATGAGTGGGGAGCAAACCAGCAACTCTTATGTTAATGAAGATTACAGTGAAGAATGGAGGGGATGAAAGCCTGGCTGCTCACCCACTGGTAAGAGATTGAGGGGATTTTCCCTTACAACACCAGAGTACCCAACTATAGCTATGTTTCATGAGAACTTTCTCTGCAAACCATTTCAGAGGTTTCACAACCAGGCCGGAAAAATCTACCTGGAGATACATGTAGGGCCTCAAACAAATGTCAAAAACGCTGTTATTTTTGTGTGAAAGGCCCAGAGATCAAACCTCTAAAGCACTGCAAATAAATACACATATGAAAAGCCATGTACTTAGAGACTGAGCTGGTACACATTCAGAGAGTCACACAAAAGTCAGATGAAGTTAATTTACCCCAGCTGATAATTTAGATTGTGAAAATTAACACATCTTTATTCTAGCACTTCTAAACCACACTATGCCAATTTGAAGCAAAAGAATTATTTTGTATTAAATTCTGTGGGGTGACTCAAGAAGTCTGTAGAGAGGCGATCAGTTCCCATTCACTTCCAGAGGACTTTTCCCCTAACTATTTGAAGTGGCAATCAACAGCAATGGTAGTTCTTCCACCCCTTCCTGCATCAGTCTTCTCCACAAACCACAAGCTGTGAGATTTTAAACACTCCTAACGCTACAAGTGGAGAAATAAAAGACATCACTGAAGTATCACTTTTCAGACTATTCATCAGTCCTCAGCATATTTTTGGTTGGGGAAAAAAACCCCACCTACATTAATTATTTTTTTCTTCTGATCTTTTGTTTTCACAGTGCTTGATAACAAGATCCATTCCAAGTTCTTGTACCAAGAATTCCTTGAAAACTATAAAAGACATCTTCCTATTTATAAGGTTTGGCACCGGTAGCAAGACGGAGTGTTTTTAATATGTGTGTCCTCACTGGCTCCACCCTGGGCTAATAGTGGTGGAGCATCTTTACTGCTAAAGCACATTGTGATGGCCCTGTGTAGAGCAGGCTCCCAGCCTTCACCTTTGAAAGCATGGATCTGAAAACTGGTTTCACTGTGGAGAAACCAAGGATCACAGAGGGGCTGGGCTATCTCTTTCCTCATGCAAGCTGGCCCCTCCAAGAAGGAAGGGAGACTGTGGGGAACCTGAGGGCACTGCCAACATGCTACCTACTGTGAGCATTAAACCTGTCTTAAACAGAGGAAATTGATACCACGCACCTCATTTAAATGGCATCTCATTTGGGACAGAAGCTAGGAAATACAAGCATTGGTTTGCTCTGCTCATCACTCACATGACTGTGTCTTTTGTTTTTCAAACGCAATGAGCGGCAAGGATAGAAAATCAGCCCCAGCTCTGAATTTCCTGGCTTTTGTCAGTTGGTGTCACACCCATAACATTATTCAAATGGGGGGTTTTGTGTGTAACAGATAAATGTCGACAAAGCCCTGTCTAATGCCTTTTAGGTTGCTAGGAAACCCAGCTCTGTAGCCACCACAGAGATATCTCTGGCTAGAGGCTTAGATAAGCTCTGGCTTGTTTTGATTAGGTGAGCTTTATTGCAGAAAAGACAGCAGCGTGCTTGACATTGTAAAAATATGACCTGCTACAAAAACAATGGCACAAAGATCATTTATTGCTCACGGTCACGTCCATAGGAGGACACTAAGAATACCTTTCCAGCCCATCAAACCGCTTCCCCGCCTCCACCCCAGAAAAATCCACACCTCCTAATTGAAGTCTCCAGTGGTCCCCTAGGCCTTGGGGCCGCTGCTGCTAACACCTCTGTGTTAAGTGGTACTGTGGTTAAAAGTCACTATTAGTGTGGCTTAATTTCATGTTTCATGAGAATGGTGGTATTTGTGGTCTAGCGGGCAGAACATATAATTAAGAATTAGATTTCCTGCGTTATTGTCGCAGTGTGGCAATGTAATGATTTTGCTTAGAAAATAGGTCTGAATGAGTTTTACCTGTGACAGATGTTTGTGCAACCTCCTTAATGGAGGGAGAAAAGGGACGTGAGCCTCGGTTGCTCATGATGACCTGGGGTCTGCTCAGGCGTGCTGAGGCTCTTTTTTGCCCTTCAGACCCAGCCCATCTCTGCCTGCTTATGCTATGTCGATGCCCTGCCCCTGCATATGACATGCCCTACAGGCACTTGGTGAATCAGTGGAGATGCTGTGCCCTCCTGATAATTGGTTTCTGCCCTTGACCTCCTACTGATAGCAAGTTTTTCCCTTGATCTACCCTACTGCAATCCAAGCACCTTCTTGTCCTGTCCATAGAACATATGATGAACAGGTTATCCCTTCCCCTCTGCAGTGACTTTTTATACATTTGAAAACAGTTATCCTTTCTTTAAACAGTCAACTTTGTCTAAGCAGTCAACTTTCCTCTAAACAAAGCAACCTAAACCTTCTCAGTCTTTCCTCGTAAAGCATATTTTCCTGAACTTCTTTAATTCCACATTGTATTGTCTGTGAAGGCAGGGCAGATTTTCTGCAAGCTACCAACAATATCTAGGTGAAAGCACCAGCCTGACCACAGGCTTAGTCATGCTGTACCTGTGATCTATGCAGTTTCTGTCCAGGTTCCTGGCAATAGCTTGGGATCACATAGTCTACCCCTTTAGTCAGCAAGGCATCAGGCAGACACATCTGATGGTCTATAGGGTTGCCAGGCAGTAGTCCAGCTGGAGCAGTTGAAACTACACGACAGAGACTCTGGATTCATGCTGTGATGTAAGCAGACTCAGGACTTTCAGTTTGGTCTAAGTTTACGTTCACAGATTTACATTTACAAGTGCACGGCTCAATGAAATACCCTTGTGTGAGAGATGCAATTCATACTAGTCAGAAGAGACAATCCATCCGAATTGATAAAGGAGTTTAAAAAGTCTCTCCCTAGATTCACGCCCAATAACATGAAAAGTTTCATTCACGCAGAAAGTGTAATCATACCATAATCATAGCATTGTTAAAGAGATCTGTGCTCATCAATCTATCTCAGGTAAAAAAAAAAAATTACAGGAGTTAAAATGTGATCCAAAGGGTGAAAACAATCAGGCTCTTTCCAGCTAACTGGGAAAGTAAGTTTCAGAATAACAAGTTCTGCACAGAGAACTCTGCCGCTGAAATGTTTCAGCTGGGAGAGCTCAGTACAAACAAGTACTTTCCGAACCATTCAGTATATAGGTTAATATTAACATTAGCCATTACACATTTAACTCAACAGTCTAGAAAGCAATGATCTGGTATGCTTCCCTGCACCCACGTTTAAGCGTTGGGTTTGTGTACTGTGTTCAAACACACCATTATTTACTGGGACCCTGTTATGGAGGACACAAAAAGCCTGTTTACACAGGCAGTTCACATCTGGGGCAAGCCCTGGTACTCTGGCTGCCCTGTACGATTTGGCCTGTGTCGCTCCGGAGCACGTGAACTGTGACCACACTGGGAACACACCTTTCATCCTACCAGTCTCCACTGCTGTCTGCAATTGGGAGTGAGCATCCCCACACCTTCCTGGCACTGGGGTCAACACACACTGACGCCATGCGCAGCAGAGGACCACATCAGCATCGTCCCCATAAGGTGACCAAGCCAAATGTATGAGTGCAAGGCTGTTTCAAAAACACAGCATCTGCTGCTGCTGCCTTTGCTTCCTCAGCATGTGATGTCAGAGTCCCACTACAGAAAGCCTCACATATTGGGGTGCAGGCAAGGCCAGCTCAAACCAGGGCTACGGATGTCTACACGCAGATGCCTGTTAGAGCCAGATGGTGTTTGTGCACTACTGCTGCCCCAATTATGTGCCTGGCTCTTAGCTGCCAGCCAAGCTGTGACATACCAAGTTGTTATATGGAAGTGCTCTAGGGGCCTGGATGTTGCTGTTGTCAAATAAGGGTGGGAGGCTGCTGGTGGAAAAGGCTGCTCGTGTGTGTGTGTGTGTGTGTGT